>JAFFSR010000233.1:1203750-1805625 GCA_017163975.1 Anastatus disparis
GAAAAATGTAATTTTGCTTTTTTGCGATATGATTTACCAAACCAAGTTTCCGCCCTTCATTTTTCAAAAATAAAATGATCCTGAATAGGAAATTTCCCTACGAAACACGGTTTTTGAGAAATTGGATTTTTTCGAACTGAGAAATTTGTTTTTCTAATTATCTTCGATTAACGCTTTTTTTCCGCTAATTTTTGGAGTTTCCGCCCTTCATTGAAATAAAATGAAGTGATCTATAAAAGGAAAACTCATTCCGATGTATAATTTTTTCAAAAATTGTAATTTTATAAAATTATAATTTCCGATCGGTAAAGTAGCGTGAAACCATACCCTTAAGAGCACATTCAACAAAAAAATTTATTGTGATTCAATAAATATTATAATCGTTGAAACAAAAAGACAAAGTCACCTTTTTCAACGTAATCGTCAACAACATCATCATAAACGCAACAGTCACCGTCATTGTTGAAACTTTTTTATTATCATAGAATTGAATAATTTAATCCTAAATAATAATATCATCAACAATGTGTGTGTATGCGTATATTAATGTCTGTGTATAAGCATGTGTAAGCGTGTGATATTATCTGTCAAAGTGTATGACTGTATAATCGTGTGTAATCGCATATGAAACACGTGCGCACACGTACATACACACACACACACGGACAAACACGTATGTCCACGCAAGAACACATACACACACGTACAAACACGTAAGCACACTTAGAAAAACGTGCACACACGTCCACACACGTACGTAACGTAGAAATACGTACACACACGTACGTACACGTAAAAAAACGTAAGAAGACGTACACATACGTATAAACACCTGCACACACTTACGAACACGTACACACACGTACAAACATGAACAAAAATTTATAAACACGTACATGCAAGTAAAAACACGTACAATCACGTACAATCACGTACAATCACGTACAAACACCTACACACACGTACAATCACATACAAACACGTACAAACACGCCCTATTAAAAAAGTTCGTGCTGATACTGTACTGATTTTACACTGAACTCAGTATGTGATTCGTACTGTATAGGCGTAGAATCAGCATGATATTCACATAAAATTCGTACCGAGCGAACTCTGAAAAAAGTCTCAAAACGCAATGCGAATAACGTACGAAATTTGTACTAATAAGGTTAAAAAACTATACGAAATTCGTGTAAAATCAGTATAAAATCTGCGAATGCATATTTAGGTATATATTCAGTAAACCTACTCAGCACGTAAAAAAATCAGTACATTGTTTGTACAATTTTGAAGCCCAGTCTGTACTTAATTTTATTAAAATAAATGTTCAATTGGTATTGATTGACCGTAAAATCTGTACAAATCCCCAAATTAGGCATTAGAATGTAGAATAATAAAAATAAACTGAACAAAATTCGTTAAAAATCTTATGGCAATACGTGGTTTATCAGTACTGAATGTGAAATCATTTATAATTTTGTATCAATTACGTACTGTTTTCGTACTGAATTTGTACTGAGTTTATTTTATTATTCTACATTCTAATGCCTAATTTGGGGATTTGTACAGATTCTACGGTTAATCAATACCAATTGAACATTTATTTTAATAAAATTAAGTACAGACTGTGCTTCAAAATTGTACAAACGGTGTACTGATATTTTACTGATTACGTGCTGAGTAGGTTTACTAAATATATACCTAAATATGCATTCGCAGATTTTATACTGATTTTACACGAATTTCGTATAGTTTTTTAACCTTATTAGTACAAATTTCGTACGTTATTCGCATTGCGTTTTGAGACTTTTTTCAGAGTTCGCTCAGTACGAATTTTATGTGAATATCATGCTGATTCTACGTCTATACAGTACGAATCACATACTAAGTTCAGTGTAAAATCAGTACAGAATCAGCACAAACTTTTTTAATAGGGCGTACACACACGTACAGTTACGCACAAACACGTATACACACGTACAATCACGTACAAACCCGTACACCCACGTACACATACGTAGAATCACTATAGAATATAAATATATCTACAGGGGACAATAGCTAATATTTCAAAATTTTCCGCAACGTCATTAAAACGTCACAACTACGTCACAGATGGAAAAAAATTCTAATTTTTAAAATTCAAAACGCTTGAAAACGTTAAAAATAACGTTATGACGCCTTTTTATATATGCTATTGGATTCCCGTTGATGTAAAATAGATATATCTTCTGATTTTTATATAAAAAAATGATATATCACGAGTTTATATGAAGAATGAATATGTTTTAAGCAGATCTTTTTTGTTAGACCTAAAGCATTTTATTATAATAGTATAGATCATTGGACTCCAACATTTTAAATAACTGATGAATAAATTCATTTAAAAAAATTTAATAGAATAATTTTCATAATACATACTATAAGCTAATGCATTTCTTTTTCTAAAACTTTACAATAAAATGAAAAGTCAGGCAATATTTATGAGTACAGGTGTAGTGTCTGCCTTACATTAATTTAATTTTATAGATTAAAAATATTGTCTTTTTTTTCTATTAAATTAATGTGTCATATTCTTTTTAATATAAAAAATTTATGGAAGATTATTTAAATATGAAATAAAACAAATTACGTTTTAAATAATTGAAATTTTTTTATAATTATGTATAACTTTCGATAAAGAATTTTTATTATCATTGATTTTAATTATTGAAAAAAAACACAAAAAATATGTTATTTTTTAAGAAAAAGTCGTTAATTTAATAAAATTTTATAAATTAAATAAATTAATTACAAAATCTAAATAACTTTACAATGTTTTGATTACATGAATTTTAGGAAATATAAGAGTTTTCCTCAAAAAACATAATATTTTGTGTTCTTTTACCAACTAAAAATTAATATTAATAAATAATTCTAAATCGTATCTAATTTAATTTGTTTTTATGATATTTATTGTGCGACTATCAGGGACAATACTGTTTGAAGGAGCGCTATATATAATATATATAAGGGACATTTTCATCTGAAAGAGCAAAAAATGGGAATCGCTGAAACTCTGAGAATATATTCTCATTATTACCCAGAATATGTAAAAAAATTTTCAATGATTTAGATTGGAAGGATCAAGAGCTATGAATCCTTGAAATTTGGAAATTTTTCAAAATTTTTGGAAAAGTCCCAACTTTATCATATTTAGGCACGACCGCTATACGGAAGTGCCTTATATTTTCGACATCGCGAAAAATGTAACCCTTTAAAATATGTTTTTTTATGATAAAAAACTTATTTTTATAGCAAAATAAGACTATTACGAGGCTTCCTTAAAATGTATGTATGGATGTATGTGTGTGAGCAATCAAGTTTATGAATTTTCTCGACGAGTTTTTATCCGATCTGAATAATTCAAACGGGGAATTGTTTCAAATAATAACACAAGTAAACGTTCATATTTTGAAAAAAATCGTTGGAAGCGTTTTTAAATAGGCGCCTTTTAATTGGTCAAAAAAATGGATTTTTGGTATTAACTTGAAAAATACGATTTTTTTTCAAAAAGTATATAGAATAAAAGTTATAGAATATAAAAAAAATAAATCTTTTTTATATTATACATTTTTCTCTGAAGTTAATATTTTTCAAATTGTTCATGAAAAATGTTAAAATTAAAGGCTTTTTAATGATAATTTGATAAATATTATTTTTAAAAAAATATATATAGTATTGAAAAGATATATCTTATTTTTTTCTATAAATTTTATTTAATATACTTTTTTTCAGAATTCGTTTTTTTCAAGTTATCACCAAAAAATCATTTTTTTAACCTCTAAAGGGATAACTGTTTTAAAACCGCTCGAACGATTTTTTTTTAAACTGCCAATATTTATTTGTATTATTGTTTTAAATCATCCCCCGTCGGAATGATTCAGATCAAATAAAAACTTTATACAAAACTTTACTTTTAAGCTACTAAACTATTTTTTTCTTATAACTTTTGATAGATTATCCTATCCAAAACTTTAAAAAGTATACATTAATGAAAATATGTCTTTTTCATATAGCATAAATTTTTTCGAAATTAATCAACTTAATTCACAAGAAAAATTTAAATAATTATAAACTGTTTTTTTCAAATAAATACAATAAATTCAAACCTCCTGTTGAAAGATGCGGTAAAAAATACAATGAAAAAAGAAATAAGATTAAATTTTAAGGCTTTTGCGTTTGTAAATGATTTGTTTTAATATGCTTGAAATATTAAATAGCAAGCGCGAAGCGCGAGCGTTTTCCTTCGTGCCTTATATTCAAGAAGCGGAGCTTTTTGCATGCCTTGCATCGCTTCGCGATGCAAGGCCCGAGGGCATTTCAGAGTTGAGCGAAGCGAAGCTCTGAAAGGACCGAGGTGCGAGCCACAGCGGCCCAAAGGGTCGCTGTGGCGAGTTAGTTTTTTCTGAAAATCCTGATGTTTTAAAGAGAAATTCATAAGAATACTTCTTGATGTAGATGAAGTTAGCATGATTTTTTACAAACCTGAATTTTGAAGTTTTCTGTTGATTCTTATATGTATTACATAGTAATTGAAATTACTTACTGTTTGCCACTTCGGAAATTGCTTTTTGAGGACTTATTTTCTTCTATTTTACATGAACTTTAAAATAAATTTTTAATCATGTGAGTCAGAGCCATCAATAAGGAGTTATGACAGTTTAAAATATGTATTTTCATGTATAATTTATAATCAATATGAAAAATAAATCATACATGAAAATATATATTTTAAACTGTCATAACTCTTTATTGATGGCTCTGACTCACATGATCAAAAATTTATTTCAAAGTTCATGTAAAATGAAAGAAAACAAGTCCTTGAAAAGCAATTTCTGAAGTGGCGATCAATGAGTAATTTTAATTACTATAAGTAATACATATAAGAATCAACAGAAAACTTCAAAATTCAGGTTTGTAAGAAATCATGCTAACTTTCCTCTTCATCTACAACAAGAAGTATTCTTGTGAATTTCTCTCTAAAACATCAGGATTTTTAGAAAAAAAACGATAAAATTGGGAATTTTCCAAAAATTTTGAAAATTTTTCAAATTTCAAAGATCTATAGCTCTTAAGAGGAGGTCGCGTATCTCTGTCCTTTTCTAATCAAAGAAATGATTTTTTTACAAAAACTAATAGTTTTAGCAAAAAATGAAGAGAAAGCCGCACCTTGTATGGAAAAAAGCAATGTTTTCTTTGATAAGAAAAAATTAATTTTATTACTTCGTTCTCAAGAAAACCTTGAAAAACCAAATTGTCCAGCCTAACCTCTATGATTTAAGTTTTTCAAGGTTTTCTAGAAAACAAAGCAATAAAATTAATTCTTTCTTATCAAAGAAAATATTGCTTTTTTTGATACGAGATGCGGCTTTCTCTTCATTTTTTGCTAAAGTTATTAGTTTCTATAAAAAACTCAATTCTTTGATTAGAAAAGGACAGAGATACGTGACCTCCTCTTAATACTTTTAGTTTGGATCCTTGAAAATTTTTTGGATAACAAACAGAATATATTCTATGAGTTTGAGCGATTTTTATTTTTTCGCTCTTCCAGTTGGTGTGAAATGTCCCATACATATATATATATTGTTGGATATGGTGGAGGGCGCTCAGTATCTTAAATTTTGAATTTCACGTAGCCGTGAAATTCTATATCCCCACTCTTCTTTAACGTCAGTCCCAGTCAGTCCCGGCTCGTCTCTGGTCGTTTTCTCGTCAGTCAGAGTGCGCACCTTCGTTCGTTTAGTTCGACGTTTTCATATTTTCTCTAATAGAAAGTTTTTGTTTATTTTATAATAGCGACTTAATAAAGTGTATTATAATTTACTACACATAATTTACTACTATCTACAGAAAGGAAAAAGGAGTAATGATAAGGAAATGAAGAAGAAAGGCAAGAAGTGTACATTTATACATATAAATTAGATTGGGAAAATAAAGCATTTTTCAAAAGAGTAAATCGATGGGAAGTGAATACAAAGTGAATAAATTCAAATTAGATTAATATAAAAGAAATATTTTTGTTATTATGAGCAAATTGACGGGATCGCGAGTGGAATTATATTTATGAACAAATTCTCTTTATCAAGTGATAAAAGAAAGAGATAAATTTAATAGAAATAACTTTTCTAACAAAAGCGTAAACCGTTTTCAAATTTTTATTGAGCATAGAATTCGTGGAAACTTCTTGCCGTCATGAAGAAGCTCAAGCGCTGCTGAAAACAAACGCGCGCGTGGGCCCACGAAAGCGAGACAGAATATCAAGAATGGATTGCGTGCGCGCAATCGTGAAAAAAAGGGGTGACACGTCTTTGAAATGTATGTGTGTTCACGGGTGTGTGTGAGTGAATGAAGCTTGAGAGAGAGAGACATTGACATAGACATAGACAAACTTTATTTGGCCTTGGGGTAAACACCCTGTCTGGCACAATAAGAAAATACAACGACGAATAACAATAATAATAATGTTTCAAATTAATATTTCAAATCAATTAACAATAAAAGCAAAAAATAATAGTAAGAATAGTGTAGATTCAACAAGAGAGTATAGTATGCTCGTAAAGTTTTTAAAGTTTTTAAATTCAAGTGTTTAAAGGTAACTAACATAAGTTTTAATTCTAGTTAAAATTAAAGTTAAGTTAGTTAAGTAATTTCAAACGAAAGTATATTAGGGCAAAAATGCGTATATTTAGTAAATCACAAGACGCTATGCCATTAATAGTGACCAGCTGATAAGATCAGCCAGCACCCATCTCACGCTGCCACGATTCACACTCACTCAATAGAAGTCTTTCATACAAATAACGTTTAAAAGTGAGAAAATCTTCAGAAGTAAAAGACTCCAATGAAGAGAGTTCTTTGTTGAAGTAGTCAGCCGCAGAATAGACAAAAGAATGCTGCATAGCAGCCGTGCGAACGTTAGGACAAATAAATAGTCTCGGTGGTAACCTAGCAGAGGAACGCACAGACGCATTAATGTGTTGCCTTACGAATCTAGTGGCTAAGTATGATGGGTTACCATGAGCAAGCACGTTGAATGCCAAGGAGATTTTCAAGTATAGGCGTCTATTTTGAACCGAAAGCCAACGATATTGAAGGCGGAAAGGCGTCACTCTGTTACGGCTGCCTATGTGGCCATGAACAAAACGAATGCAAGCATTAAAGGCTCTATGCAGACGCAAGTTTAGTGTTTGTGGAATGTCATCATAAGTGACTGCTGCATAATCAAAATGCGGAAAAATAAGGGACTGGACGAGCTGTTTCCTAGTATCCTGAGACAAAGCATGCTTATAAAATTTCAGCGACCGTAAAGTAGCATGTACCTTACGAATCGTCGCAGAGACTTGCTTATTCCAGTCAAAAGTGGAAGATATCTATATACCAAGATTTGTCACTACCGAAGAATAGGGAACAATGGTATCACCAACCAGAATATCAGGAGCAGGATTATCCTTCAATCGAGAGATATACTGCTCACTACCAATGATTATGGCTTGTGTTTTTCCCGCATTCAGCAACAAACCATTATTATTTGCCCACTTTACCACAGAAGCAATCTCATGATTAATAAGATTTACCTCATCTACCAGATTTACCGGTGGGAAGGACTTATAAATTTGAAGGTCATCTGCAAAGAGTATATGTTTGGATGAAGACAACACATCAGAGATGTCATTTATATAAACCAAGAACAATAGTGGCCCCAGGACACTACCCTGGGGAACACCAGCCGATACAGACAACCATTCAGAAGTATTATTCAAGTTATCCATCACAGAATAAGATCCATCGGATAAGTAGGAGGCAAACCATTTAATGACAGTATCAGAGCAGTTCTTAGAACGTAACTTGACAAGCAGATCAACATGAGGAACTCTATCAAACGCCTTAGAGAAGTCAAAGAGAAGTAGCAAAGTAACCATACGGCGGTCGATAGCAATCCTACAATCATCCAACAAGTGTAATAGGGCTGTTTGAGTACTATGACCCTTTCTAAACCCAGTTTGATAAGTATTAAGCAAAAGATTTGACTCCAGATGAGCTGAAAACTGGGTGTGTACCACCCTTTCCAAAACTTTAGAGATCTCACATAGTTTGGCAATAGGACGAGTCTGAGTTGGGCTGTCGATATTAACCTGCTTAGACAATGGTAATAGGAACGCTCTTTTCCAAGCTGTCGGGAAATACCCGTGAACAAGAGAGTCATTTATAATAGAGGTTAAACCATCAGCTATTGAATTGTCCACAAGCTTAAGCATTTCAGCAGAAATAGAATCAGGACCAACAGCTTTAGAGTCAGCTGAACGCAGAATATTTACTACAATGTTTGAGCTAGTTGGAGTAAAATCAAAGACTGGAATATCTGATCTAAGAGGCGTGGAGAGAACACGGTCAATGTCAGCATTAGTCAGAGCAGGGCTAATAGATGAAACTGATGTGTAATGTTTTAAGAGCGTCGATGAAGAAAAATATTTAAGAGGAGACGGCAGAGTATTTGAAGCAAGTCCTAACTTGCGAAGTTCAGACCATTTATTTTTGGCCGAAGGAGCAGATAAAAGCTTGTTAGCTATATAATCATCTTTTGATTTAGAGAGAGAGAGTTAGAGACTTCATTTCGTAACTGTTTATAATGAGCATAGTCATCTGCCGAACCAGTTCTCCGAGCCAAGCGATAGTAGTTATCACGACGTTTCATAAGTAAGCGTAAATCATGAGAAACCCATGGTTTCCGCTTAGGTAAAATTTTTACAACTCTAACAGGAGCTAATTTATCGAAGACTTTAACAAAACTAGAGGTAACATTAGTAACCTTAGCATCAATAAAGTGGCCACTCGATTTAGCCAGTTCAGAAAGAGGTTGATGTAAAGTAATTGAACTTGAGTAAGTAGAGTATAATGGAGTTAACAGTACACAAGGAGGAAAAGTAGATAATGAACTCGCAGGAAAACATGAAGATAGACATTGAGAAAGTTCAAGTTTAAGAGCAGTAGTATTACAATTACTAAAGTTTCTAGTTAAGAAAGATTTAACATCCCTTTCGGGTTTAGAAAACTTGAATTCAATTTCAATTAAATCATGACCAGCAATAAATGGAGCATTTGACTTTTCATATGCTAGTAAAGCTGACCTATCGTTTATGGCAAATAAATCCAGCCAAGTGTGAGAATCATGATCCAAGGTGAAAACGTGGTAAGTGGCCTCAGAGGGTACCAGAAACAATGATAGAGAATCAAAACATGACCGAAGAGCATTGGACGAGTATGAAGACTTATTTAAATTAATGTTGAAATCACCAGTTATTATAATATTTTTGTAGTTATACGTATGCTCAGATAGGACATTAAAGAGACTATCGAGCGAAGAAGCCTTAGGTCTTACATAAACTATACAGAAAAGTAAAGAGTTTGCACCAATACTTATATCTAATATGAGAAATTCCGGGGTATTATTAAAAGAAGGATCAGAATGATGTAGAATTTTGGTTTTAAAGGTATCACGAACATAAGCACCAACACCACCACCCGATTTGCCTGGTCTATCCAACCGGAAAAACTCATAACCATCTATATTTATGATGGTAGTGGAATCTAGATCCGAAAGAAAAGTCTCTGTGACTCCAAAAATATCATAAGCCTTAGACCTACACTGGAATTCAATTTCGTTAAAATGAGTTTTTAGGCGGTTAACATTTGGGTGGGCAACATTTAAATAATCAATTAAAGTATTCGGAGAAAAAACATTACTTAAGTGACTAGGGGACAATACATCGGACGAAACAACCTGCGAGTCTTTCAAAACTCATTTTTGATTATGAGGTAAAGAAGCTAGATCATCTTCAGAAGCGATGAGAATAGGAGCAGAGTCCTTCGTGCGTCTCATATATACCTTGAGATCAGTGACAAAAGGCCACTCATAGTTAAGATCCTTCTTAGCCGCCTTAGCCTTTTTCAACAATGAATATACCTCTTTAGGCCATAACGCCCGCAGAAAGACTTTAGAGTTGCCGCCACAACCGAAAATGCACCTACACGAAAAATCATGCAGTCCAGAAGCCGATCCAACCACACGATCATGGATGTGACTGGATGAACACTGAACCACCACTGAATTTTTAGTGATGTTAACCTCGTCATTGCTCTGATCCTCACCAGCAGTTTTAGGCAACCATTTACGCACACTAAGGAAGTGCAATCTATCAATATTGAGTCCCATGGGAGTGAGGATCTTCATAAAATTATCAATACTCAGTGAGTCAATTTCTAACGGCAGACCCGAGACCAAGATCTCACAAGAATCCTTATGAGGACGAGATAACACAGACTCAGTGCGCAAAATACGAGATTCAATACGCCGAGAATTTGCGGCACATTCCTCCTTGCCTTCCTTAACAGCCTATTCAAGATTGTCAATGCTAGTAGCAATACCTTTAATACCTGATGTTATCTCACCAAGAGTAATAGCAAGGCCTTCCTTAGACTCCAAGAACCAAGGTGATGGAATTTTATCAGGCATAGCAGCAGAGTTAGTATCATTAATCATCCTGATGTTAGCTGCCAACTCAGTATGCTTATGAGAAAGAGACGTACTATCAAGCACAGCGGCTACAGAAGGCAGAGAAGCGTCTGTCAAGTATTGCGACGGCGAAAAGGGACAAGTAGGCGTAGACGCCCCACCTGGCAATATAGAATGATCAGAGTGTGAGGAGCTACCACCTAAGCTAGGACAACGCTTGCGAGCTAGCGATTTCAAAGATGTATTAGGCGAAGTCACGCTCCTTTTTCCTACTGGAAGCGGTGATGCGATACTCTCGAGCTCAAATTCACGCTCTGATCCAACAGTAAAACCTTCAATGCACGTGTCACGTTGCCTATATGCACGCGTAGAACGGGCACAGCAAGCAATTCTACGATTACCTATGAACCAAGTAGAATCGCTAATAAAGATTATTAACAATGTGCACATTGAAGTGAAGGCGCAGAACGTATGATCTCACACTTACACACCAAACACACAACCATCACATACACACATATCGTGGCAACAATAAGAGAGCACTAACCTAAAAATCAGAGGTAAAGATGTAGGCAGTAAGCACTGTGACAATCAAAAAAACGTGGCGTATAGTCGGAAGCAGATCACTGTAGTTGGTTAAGTGGAAAACTTCCTTAACGGCTGATATGAAATACGGCGAATAGTAGTACCAGAAATAGCTAGTGGTGCGTGAAGGCCAATAAAATTTCTCAGCCATGCCGCCAATCCAACATAACCTCCTCAAAAATGTCACCATAAAAAGTAAAAAATCCAATGCAAAGCACAAAAAACAGCTAGAATCTTTTTGTTCACCAAATGCCTTGCAATTGTAGCGTGCAAATTACACTGTGACGATCGAGAGAACGTGGCGTATAGTTGAATGCAGATTACTGAAGTTGGTTAAGTGAAAAACTTCCTTAACGGCTGATATGGAATACGGCGAATAGCCAGTGGTGCGTGAAAGTCAATAAAATTTCTCAGCCATGCCGCCAATCCAACATAACCTCCCCAAAAATGTCACCACAAAAAGTAAAAAATCCAATGCAAAGCACAAAAAACAGCTAGAACCTTTTTGTTCACCAAATGCCTTGCAATTTTAGCGTGCAAGTTACCTGTAACAAAACGCCTGTAGGCAGGATTAAGCAGCAACAATATCAAAAATAAGCAGAGCGTTACAAACAGGCAGCCAACTATACTCACTTGAAGAGAGAGAGAGAGAGAGAGAGAGAGAGAGAGAGAGAGAGAGAGGGAGGGAGGGAGAAAACGTTATAGAGAGTTGTGGCATTCGATAAAGAGAGCATGTACACAAAAACAATAAATTGTTAAGTAAAATGAAAGAAATTAGAACAAGTAAAGCAAATTTAACTACTATGATGGTTAAACAAAATTGTACTTAATTAGATATCAATCTAATAAAGAAAATGCAACAATATTCTGGGATCGTTTTAAAGCATTAATTAGATTGCATGAAAATATTCCAGGTACAATCAAGATAAACGATGCAGATAAAAGAGATTTGTTCCAAAATACGATCAGTAATAATGTACCTCAAATGCAACAAACTAACTTTTTGCATAAACATAATACGGGAAAGGATTTTGATTACGAACAAATGAAGAATTATATTTTACAGTTAGATGCGATGAACTTGATGGACAGAAGGAGATAAGTTTCCAGGACAAGGGAAGAAGAAGCTGCTGCCACGCACACAGCTCAAAAGGACCGGTGCTTTAAATGTGGCATCCTAGGGCATCATGCTTACGAGTGCTGCAAGGAGGGTTTGAAGTGCTACAAATGTAGAAGGTGCGAAGGACACACTGCAGCCAATTGCTATTACAATAAAGATAAGTCAGATGGACGAGACGATAAAAGGTATAATAGTAGAATATTTAGACGGGGTAATCATAAATATAAAAACTTTAGTAGATTAAACAATAAACGTAAAAGTAAAAAAAAAAAAAAATAAAAAAAAAAAAAATCAGACAATTTTGATGAGAGGCGACGTAGGTTGGATCAAGTCAGGACAGACTATCGTGGTGAAAATGGAGGTCAACTGATTCAGGAGCATCACAGTAAATGTCAAACTCGCAATTAATTTTTAAAACATTAAATACAGAACAACAATCACAAATTAGATGTGCAAACAAAAATAAATCCGCGAATATACAATCAGAGGGAGTTGATGACATAGAATTAATATCAATAGATGGAAAAGAAATACAATTAAAAGTGTAATTTATGCAGAAACTTTAGCTGAAAATTTGTTGTCGATAAGAAAGTTTATAGATCAAGGACTTGGCATTTACTTAGACAGTCAGGAAATAGAAATTTTAGATCCACGTTTCAATGAAATATTTTCATCAGGAATTTATAACAAACCTTTCTGGATCATTGAATTCTAACTTAACGATAAAGCTAACAATAAGACGGATAACTCTGCGAATATAATCGCTTATATAGCAAATAATAAATATAAATACTTAACTAGAAATGTTATTAAAAAAAACTAGAAAACAGAGGGAGAGAGATACCAGCTGATGACGAAGGAGATATCTTTCAAACTAATGATGCCAATAAAACAACTACTGATAGGAAAATTACTAAGGAAATAATATCAGAAGAGAAAGACTCAGGTAAACTAGATGAGAATGCAGATAACTATCATGAAAAAGGCAATCTAGCCAATCTCTGGCATATTAGACTAGTTTATGCTCCACTGGAGTATCTCAAAGAAGTTCAAAAACAAAATCTAGATCTGAAAGAGCTCAAAGAAATTCAATTTGATAAGGAAATATTAAGCTGTAAAGTTTATCATTTTTCAGGGTTCAACAGACTGTCCTTCTCCTCAACGAGAAAACGAGCGATGGCTCCGTTGCAAATAGTACACACTGATACAATGGGATCAATTAGTCCAAAAGGCTATCCAAAAGGCTATCGCTTTAAAGTAGTGTTTATTAATGATTTTTCTAGATTAGCTATGGTATATCCAGTTAGAAGTGGGTCTGAAGCGGGAGAGTGTCTGGATTCATTCATCATCAGCACGAGAGGCTTAATTGGAAGTGAAGCAAAATTTTGCTATTTAAGATGCGATCAAGGAACGGAATTCACTAAAGGTAGCACCACAGATATATTGATATTGGAGCAGAATCACAGCTGGCTAGTCCTGACGCTCCTCAACACAATGGAGTGGTAGAGCGCTTTGGTCGGGATACTCTAGGGAAGGTTGAAGCTTTTATTTTTGATTCAGGAACCTCAGAGAGCATGTGAGATCTAGCGTTGTAAACATGTGCAAGCGCCCACCTCACAAATCCAATGATGTGGTTGCTTCTTTAACAAAACTTAATCCAGAAGCTAAAATCGACTTGGTACGGTTAAAACGATTTAGATGCGCTGCTTACATTAAAATCCAAAGGAAAACGGGTCCAAAATTTAGTCCACTGGAAAAACGAGTTATTCTTATTGGTTCTACGGACACAGGATACATCTTTATTGATCCCAAAGAAAGAAAGTATCATAAAAGTCGAGATGTGAAGTTCGATGAGTCAAAAGTATATAGAGATATTCATTCTAAAAATGAATTAACAGAATGGCATAGTCTATCAGAAATTAACCAAGAAACTTGGTTTACACAGCAAAATGAGAATGAGAATGAACAAGAAAAACAAGCAGAAATAGAGGAAGAACAAAAACGAAAAAGAGGGAGAACAAGAAAAGAAAAATTAGAGGAAGAAATTCATCATGTTTTTCAAGCACATCTACATCGTGATCTAGCTTCATACAGAGACGCAATGGCCTCATTTGACAAAAAAATTAGAATGAAGCAGTTAAAGCAGAATTAAATTCTTTGAACAAAAACAATGTCTGGAAAATAGTAAAAAGACCAACTTCAACTGATGGTAAAAGAAGCAACATTGTAGATTCTAGATAGGTTTTTCAACGTAAAATAGAATCGAGTGGTGAAATCAAATACAAAGCACGACTAATAATTCGAGGATTTAAGGATAAAAATTTCTACGATTTAAGCGAAACATATGCACCATTTTCAAGAATGCAAATAATTAGAGCATGTCTTGCTATTATAAATAAATATGACCTAGATGTGTCAGCTTAATGTGAAAACTGCATTCTTGAATGGTACTATTGATGAGGAAATTTACATGGAAATACCGGATGGAGAAATAGTCACAAATGAGGTGGAAGAACAAAAGTTTGTAAAATAGAAAAAGCCCTATATTGACTTAAGATTAGTCCAAGGAGATAGAACAAGCGATTTGTTCAGACAGCAAACAAAATTGGATTAACAACGCGTGAAACTAAACCATGTTTATTTACTTGGACGGATGGTGTTAAGTTCTTAATATTATTATTATATGTAAATGACATGCTTATAGTTAGCAATGATGTGAGAAAATTAGAAGAGATAAAGTTAAAATTGATGCAAGAATTTGAAATGAAGGATCTAGGTGAGCAAAGGAATTTTTAGGAATTTAATTAGAACGAGATAAGCGAAACAAAACTCCAACATTAACTCTTGAAGAGTGTATTGCTGATTTGCTGAGGAGATTGGGTTTTTCAGGGATCGGAGCACAACGAACGCCTATGGTTGCTAACCAGGTCTCAAATAAAATTAGAAGAGAGAGAGAAGAAAGTCCAGATGAAGGGTCAGATCGACTGACTATGGAAAGTGTATCATATCGTAAAGCAGTAGGTTCTCTGTTGTGCCTGGCAAATGCAATTAGACCAGATAACATGTATGAAAGAGTGTTTGAAGTGGACATCAGTCCAATCCTACCATGAATGAATGTAACATTGTTGGAGGAGTCTGTTAATTTGCAGTGTACGAGGGATAGAGGAGTCATTTTTCGGAGGGAGAGCCGAAGAAATGCATGGATATTCTGATGCAGGTTTTGCTGATGCCAAAGGAGCCTTAACTACCAGTGGTTATGTAATAAGATTGTTCAAGGATCCTATTGCTTGGAAAACGCACAGACAACGTTACGTATCACTATCAACATGCCAGGCCGAATATGTTTCAATGAGTGAAGCATGTCAAGAAATGGTGTTGCTGCAAAATTGAATTAGATTAGTTATAGATATAGACTTATTGCCAATGACCTTATGGTGTGACAATAATGCTGCAATTCAAAGTTCTAAAGTCAGCTGCAGTAAAAGACTAGGCCACGTGATTAAAGTTAAAGAACATTATGTTAGAGAATGCAGAACAAGAAATTTAGTTAAAGTAGAGTGGACATCATCAAAAGATCAAATAGCGGATATTTTTACCAAACCTCTATCTTTTGACTTACACAATAAATTGATGAGATTAATATTAAATTATGATGAGTAAAATATTTTGTTTGATTGTTATTTATTGTTTGTTTCAGATAAGAAGTGAGACTGAGCTACTGCGAGAGGGAGTGTTGGATATGGCGTAGGACGCTCATATCGTATCTTAAAGGTTCAATTTCATGTAGCCATGAAATTGTATATTCCCACTCTTCTTTAACGTCAGTCCCAGTCAACTGTCAATCGGCTCGACTCTGGTCGTTTTCTCGTCAGTCAGAGTGCGCACCTTCGTTCGTTCAGTTCGACGTTTTGATATTTTCTCTAATAGAAAGTTTTTGTTTGTTTTGTAATAGCGACTTATTAAAGTGTATTATGATTTTATTAATATAAATTAGATCAGTAATTAGAATAATCTTTGTTTGTAATTTGACGGGTTACTCTTGTATATAATAAACTACTCAATAAGGTGTTTTATTGAATTTGTGTTTTATTTAGAAAATCACCCAAATAAATCTGCTTATTATTTGATATATATATATATATATATATATATATATATATAAATATATATATATATATATAAATATATATATATATTTAGCGCTCATACATACATAATAAATACATAATACAAACATACAGGAGGTTTTTAATAATTAACGCATTAGAATAAAAATCATTAAGTGGCCATGAAAGATGTATGTGCGTGTTAGTGTGCGCTTTATACATACTGAACGCTCATGTGGTAACCTAATATCCAAACCGCATAAACACAACAATTTGTACGCTGATGTGCCGATACGCCTTCTCTCTCCCCTCCTATATACTTAGCTTGTGTAGTGCGTATTCGCTTGCTATACTCTCTCTCTCTCTCTTTCTCTCAAATCAGGCTTGAATATACATTGCTTGGTATAGTATAGTGTTCCTTCTCTCTCTTATTCTTATAACTTAGTTGTGTGTGCGCGCACAGATAGGGTCACACGTATACAACACATATTAAAATGTAATGTGTCGGCAGCTTAAATTTTTATCCCCAGCAAATTTTCGAGGCGCGCCAAAAGAAGTTTTAACTTCAAAAATTTCTCAGAATTTGATAATAAGGTTTACTTGAATTATGTTACATTTTGTTAAATTATTACATATAATGACAAATAATTGTTATTGTCAACCTATAAATAAACTTTACAATATTGAAAAATAATTATTTAGTAAAATCCGATGCGTATAAAGATCAAGTTTAATTGTTAAACTTTATAATGATTATAATTTTATCTATAATAGTTGACCCCTGCATATTTTAAATTTTTTATGAGAGGAGATTGTATATCTCTATCCTCTTTTAATAGAAGAATTATTTTTTTTGCAAAAACTAACGTAGCAAGAAATGAGAAAGCCTCATCTCGTATCATAAAAGACAATATTTTCTATAATAAGATAAAATTAATTTTATCGATTCGCTTTTAAGATACTTTGAGTAAATTTTGAGGTTCACAATTGGACATATATAAAAGTGCACTTTGAATACGCTGAGATTAACCAAAACAATGTACACTTGGCGGAAGGGATATTTTTCCGAATGTGTACCTCAAATTGCAGCGCTGCATATTTCACCACAGACGTAAGAGAACTTTGAATCATGCATTGAGTTTCGCATCATGATTATTTTGTTTTTTCATATAAGTTATTTATACAAAATTCAAATGATAACTAAAATTTTATTACAAAGATAATTTAAATTAACAATATTAGATTCTATATGATTATTGAACTGAGAAATTATGATTCAGATCATGAAAAAAGAAAGTAATATTGTTTGTTCATTACGATTATGTCATTAAGTAATAAGTAACGATGATGCGGAATTTGTTCCATAATTTGGAATTGTCTTATGTCTGTGGTAAAATATGCAATGTTGCCATTTGAGGTTAACATTCGGAAAAATATCCTTTCCGAATGTGTACCTCAAATGGCAGCGCTGTATATTTAGCCTCAGACGTAAGAGAACTACGAATCATGCATTGAGTTTCACATCATGATTATTTTGTTTTTTCATAAAGGTTACTAATGCAAAATTCAAATAATAACAACTAAAATCTTGTTACGAAGATAATTTAAATAAGCAATGTTGGATTCTATATGATTATTGAACTAAGAAATAAAAATTTTATTCCATAAAATTATAATTCAGATCATGAAAAAAAGAAAGTAATATTGTTTGTTTACTACGATTATAACATTAAGGAGATGTAAAACGGATACTGCATCTGTACTCATAAATATGGACTATATTTTCATTTTATTGCAACATTTCAAGAAAAGAAATGCATTAACTTGTGTACCATGAAAATTATTCAGTCAAATTTAATTCATTAGTTTTTCAGAATTTTAGATTTTTTGTACAAAATTAAAAAATTGTAATGTATAATAATTAAAACCCAAAATTCTGAAAAATTAATGAATTTATTTGAAAATTTAACTGAATAATCTTCATGGTAGATACTACAATCTAAAGCATTTCTTTTCCTTAAGTTTTGCAATAAAATAAAATGATAAACCAAATTTATAAATACAGGTTTAGTGTTCGTTTTACATCCCCTTAAGTAATAAGTACCGATGATGCGAAATTTGTTCCATAATTTGAAATTATCTTATGTCTGTGGTATAATATGCGATGATTCCATTTGAAGTTAACATTCGGAAAAATATCCTTTCTGCCAAGTGTACACTGGAAGAACTTTTTGTATGCTGTATGCCAAAGCATGAGAGCGCAGCATACTACAAGTTTACGGGAGACAGAAAAACAAATGTTGGCGTTTTGAAAGCCAACCGATATCAGCCAGCG
The DNA here is from genome assembly GCA_017163975.1 of Anastatus disparis. NCBI lineage: Eukaryota > Metazoa > Arthropoda > Insecta > Hymenoptera > Eupelmidae > Anastatus > Anastatus disparis. The sequence continues at coordinate 1,222,449 of JAFFSR010000233.1, forward strand.
GTGGACGCGCAACTCATAAGTAACTTTTAACATTCAAAACACCATCATATGTATTGATGTTCACCGCTGTGTACACCGAGAGACTTTTGCACCATAAAAGATAGTGCGTTTTAGAAACGCACTACAAGGTGGCGCGCATGCACAATAGTTTTGGAATATGCAAGATAAATATCGATGCGGCGCCACCTTGCGCTGGGTTTTACGATTAATGCACGAAAAAAAGTGATGCATGCATTATAAAATGTAAGGCAATACATATGATTTACGTAGCAGAAGGCATCACTTTTTCTAGTAAGAGCGCGCATCAAGTTTATTGAGGCAAAAGTCTCTCCGTGTATGAATGGACTGTATACCTCCCATCTTACAAGGAGAGTGTTTCACCTTTGGGTCACCAATTTTGCTCAAATTTTGGGAATGTTTTCTGAATGCAGAAATATGAAGAAAGCCAAAATTTTAGAGGCCAACGCTCAATATTTCTCTAGTTACAGGCCATTGAAGAAAATCACTAAAAAAGTCACTAGATTTTCAAAAGCTTATAGTATCTCAGTATTGTTAGCTAGAAGCTTACACCTTTTTTTAAATGAAAGCTGAGCTCAAATCCTTTCAAAATAGCACCTATAGTATCTTAAAATATCATTTTTTTCCCAAAGTTAGAGCGTAATAAAGATTGTATCTGAATTTTTTGTTTCAAACATTAATGAATAATAAAAGCTAAAATTGAGTTCAATCTTTATTACGCTATAACTTTGCAAAAAAATAATATTTCAATATGCTATAATTACGATTTCGAAAGGATTTGAGCTCAGCTGTCATTTAAAAAAAGGTATAAGCTTCTAGCTAACAATGCTGAGATACCATAAGCTTTTGAAAATCTAGTGACTTTTTTAGTGATTTTCTCCAATGGCCTGTAACTAGAGAAATATTGAGCGTCGGCCTCTAAAATTTTGGCTTTCTTCATATTTCTGCATCCGGAAAACATTCTCAAAATTTGAGCAAAAACGGTGACTCGAAGGTGAAACACTCTCCTTGTTAGTTGGCAGTTCGCTAAGACATCCATCTGTGTATACAAAAAAGTTTTAGTCAAAAGTTGCACGATGGAATTTTTCGAATTTTTTAAATATTTTGCTAAATGAATTTTTTAATGAATTTTTTCCTTAAAAACTATCATTTATTGGTCAAAACTGAATCAAATACTTTTTGTTAGAAATCACATGTAGAATTTACGTGAATTTTTGCAAATTATAATAAGCTGATTTTTATATTTATCAAGTTGGTAGAAATATTCTTCATATAACAAAAAATTGGCCAGGTTCAATTTGTTTTTTAGGAACAGGTTGTATAACTCTATCTTTTTCTAATCAAAGAATTAATATTTTTGCAATGCCTAATAATTGTAGCAAAAAAAAGAAGAGAGTCCCATCTCGTATTATGAAAAGCAATCTTTTTTCTTTTATGAGAAAAAATTATTTTTGTCGCTTTGTTTTATGAGAACTTTGAAAAACTAAATTGTCTATCTTATAACCTGTATTTTTTAAGTTTCGTGACGTGGTATTTTCACGCCACAATAATTTTTTTTGTTTTATTTATTTAAAATAATTCTCTATTAAGAAACCTGTTAAATAAAAAACATTCATAATTCCCCGAGCAGGTGAATTCCTAAAATCATAATCAGCAAACTCGTGACAGCAGCCAGGGCCACCGTGAGAAACCAACTGTCAATAATCAACTAGTAAAATAATAAATTTCTTTTTAAATCTGTTTTCTTTTAATTTTACAAGTGGCGCTACTGTACTTTAAAGAATATTTTTTTTATTTATAACAAAGACCTGTAATAGCGTGAATTATTCAACTAATAATGAGTTAAAAATAATTTAAATAATCTGATAAAATATTAATCAAAAATTAAAGTCAATTAGAAATAATATTATTGATACTTAGATAGAGAATTAACTAATACTCAATACTTCATTTTTATTTAATTAAATCACGCGCGCAGAGGGCGTAATAAGCGAAACTTGAAAATACTACACTAGTAAAGGAAATAAAATGTAAATTTGACTAGCGAGTAGTAAAACGACACGAGTGTACCCTACTGAAAAAAATGACATGAGATCTCACACGAGATCTAACATGAGATCTCACGATTGAAAATGAAACGAGATCTCATATGAGAACTCATATGAGATTTCACGTGAGATCTCATGTACCGCAAAATTTTATTTTTCCTGATGCCCGATCTCACGTGAGATCTCATGTGAGATCTCATGTGCGAAAAGTATAATTTTTCCCGATACCCGATCTCACATAAGATCTCACATGAGATCTCATATGAGATCTCGTGTGAACTAAATTAAAATTTATTTGGACATGAGATCTCATATGCAAAAAAATTTGATTTTTTCCTACACTTATAGTTGTAATTAATGTCAACAAATATAAAATCTAAATTTTGGTCTATAATTCAATTTATTTATATATTATATAGATTAATAAAATTACGATTAAATGATTCTACACTACATCTACAAAACAATCGTTATCTAAAGCATGCTATTATGGATTATGGTTTTAAACTATATTCGAACGTAATTATACTTGGCGATTGAATAATAATAGAAACAAAATTTTTACGAAAATTTAGACGTTATTTACAAGTAATATTTAAGATACTAGTCACTACAATTATGCATATCGCCTTTTACACTCGAGAAGGCCATCACTTTTCAGTGAGGTCTGGAGCCATGACGTTCCTATACAAAGGTTTGTACAGAATTTGCGTACTCAAAAATTGAGATACTTATTTCATATCACAGACGAAATCATGTATACGAGGCGCAGAATCAGTTCACTGATAAATGACAGTTTTTTAATCAACAGGTAGTGTCGTTCTATGACGCACGCTGCATTTGGTTCAGATTTACGGCATAACACGTCTTACCAATTGTTACACAATTTGCATGTCGCCGTAAAAACAGTTGCAGCTTCATTTATGTCTTAGAACATTATGAAAAACTACCTTCAATGAACTGACAGTGACTTAGTACTTATTATCTTTTTTTTATCATACTGATAAATTATTTTTACATATCATTTACAATAGCGTCTTACAGATTTAAATAATATAGGTTTTTCTTACTCAAGAATTATTGATTTTACTTTTATTTTAAAGTAATATCGCAATCTTATTGCTTCTTTCTATGATTCAGTCGTGAATCTACCGTAATCTGAACAATTTCAAAATCGCGCTCGAATATAATTTCAAACCATGATATATAATCATATTCATACAGATTATTTACATGGTTTTCTTAATAAGAATTATATTTGTATGCAATGTAAGTCTAAACGTTAAAAGTAAGGTAATACACATATTTTAGTATTATACTATTTTACATGTTAAAGGTCAGTTTCAGACGAGGTTTTAGGCATTTTTTACTGATTAAAAGTAGCTAAAAAAGTAATTTAATTTCTTTTAAATAAAAATACAAATATGATTGCTTTCACTTGTGAATATCTATTTATTTTATCGTATGAGAAACGGAAGTGTGTACATTAGTCAAAATTCTTTTTTAGCTATTTTCGATCAGTAAAGTTAGTCGGAAGCTGATCCTAAATTGGAAAGTGACGCCATGAAATACCATGCAAAAACGAAAATTAGAACTACTAACCCCGGGCAAGATACGTTGGGTCATATAGCTCTACTAAATTTATTGAATATGATGATGTTCTAGTGTGCGAATACGTATTTATAATATTAGTGTAATTATATAAATTGAGGGCATGGTGATGCTTCCCCCTTCTAATAATATTTCTGATCCAAGTTTATGTTTCACTTCAATAAAAAAATTAGTAGGATTCAACTTGAGTGCGAACAACTAAAGAAATCTACCAAATACTTAAAAAGTTATATACAAATTAGCAATTTATAGTATTTCGGGGTTAGGTTTGGCAACTTTGATATATTATTTGCGATTCAAGTTCATAAAAAAATAACCGCTCTAAAGGATTTTTTTATTTTAACTAAAATAATGGTATTATATAGCTAATGTCAAAATTTGCCAAAATTTAAAGAACAAGCCGAAAAAAATAAAAAAGTAATAAATATCTTTTTCAAATTTTTTAAATTGAATAAAATATATAAGAGATCCCATGTGAGATCACATATGAGATCGCACACGAGATTGCATATGAGATGTCACTTGAAATCGCCTATGAGATCGCATATGAAATCGAATGTATATTCGTTAAATTTTTAAAATAAAATAAATATATGTGCGATCTGACATAAGATCTCACATACATTTATTTTATTTTCAAAATTCAACGAATGTATATGAGATTTTATGGGCGATTTCATATGAGATCTCACATGAGAATTCATACAATATTTTCAGTAGGTATGATTTTTCTCGGATTGTTCTTTAAATTTAAACATATTTACACTTTTCCGATTCTCATTTATTTAAAATAAGTTCATACCTATAAGTAGAATAGGTGGTAGCGCAGGGACTAAGGCTCTTGGCTCATGCTGTAGTAGACCAAAGTTTAACCCCAGGGAAATTTGGAAAAATTTTTCTGAATTTTTCTCTGTAAAATAGAACTAGGAGACCAGGAAAAAGCAATTACAAATTCTCCCAGGCCTATGAAAATTACATGAGTGAGGTGAAATCACGAGTCATAGTCCACAGCGATCAAGAGACCCACTGGCAAGAAAATAGAGGAGAAGATGATATCTCCAATGTGGTTTCCTAGTGGAAATATAAAATGTGCATCACTTATTGAAATAGTTTAAAATTAGTCAAAACTGTTTAAAAATGTTTAAAACTGTTTAAAACTATTCAAAATAGTTTATAAATGTGAAATTTGGGACATTTAAAACAGTTATAAACAGTTTGAAACATTTTTGAGCAGTATTGAACAATACAGAATAATTTAAAACTGAAGTGAACATTTTCTCGTATATATTATATACATTTTAATATATATAAGAAAATTTTTACAAACACAAAATTATAAAACACTGTTTGAAATCATGTCAAACTTTTTAAAACTGTTTAAAACTGTTCAAGTTAATAAAAAATAGTTCATATTGATTTAAAATTATTTCAAATATTTTGAATATTTAAAATAATCTACAACTTTTTAACATAAAAATTCAAAACTATTAAACACCGTTTGAAATCATTTCGAACTTATCAAAACTTTTTGAAAGTGTTTAAAAATGTTCAAAACTGTTCATAACTGTTTTGAATGTGCTAAATTTTGCACTTATAAACAGTTTCAAACAGTATTGAACAGTTTTAAACATTTTTAAACATTTTATATTTCCGCTAGGGATCACAAACAATTCCGATATTTATTCATATGAAAAAAAAAACGAAATTTATTTTTAAACTATATTTGATCGATAAAGCAAACCCTTAAGAATTTTGTTTTATAATAGGTCATTTATTTTTGTCCTTTTCTAATCTTAATCTCAACTTTATTATATATTGTATTATGAAACGAATTTTTAAATTAGTGTTATTCAAAAACTAAATAATAATAAAAAGATATATTTTTATAAATTATTAATTTTTTTAATAATATAGCATAAAAGAAAAGAATAATTGGACATTAGTGATATTAGATATTAAAAGAAAACAGGCAAGTTTGTTCTAAATTTATCCTAGAGCAGGTGACTCATCTTTGTCCTTTCATATTAACGAAATGAAATTTCATTTTTAACTGCAAAATGTTTAAAAAAAAATAGGAAGCCTTATTTTCCACCATAAAAATAGTTATTATACATTGTTTTGAAATGATATTAAATTGGTATGTTCAAATGTTCTTTTTATCACGGAATTTCACGCAAAATTTGTAACTACACAGCATAAAAAGTTTTTTTAACTTTAAAGAAGGTGTTTTTGAATATAAGAAATACGGTGCAAAGAAATGAATTTCTTCGAGTCAAAGAAAAATAATTTTTAAATTAATAAAATAATTTTTAAAATAAAAAAAAACCTTGAAATATTCTTCTTCTTCGTAAAATATTATATTCAAAAAAAACAATGTTCGAATTTAGAAAAATATCTTATTAACTTTAAGAAATTAGTTACTTTTAAAATAGTATTGAAAGTCAGTAAAACTTTCTTAAAAATAATGCTATATATTTTTATTGAAAGAATGTAATAATTATTTAAAATAACTTTTATATGAAAATGAAAAAAATATCTTACGTCAAATAATTTTTTGATCCGAAGACATAATTTTTAAATTAAACAAATTAGTTCATGACTTCGATAAACTCATCTCTTTTCAACAATAGAATGTTTATTGTTGCAAAAAAGCGGTGTTACATCCGCATAATCACGGATGTACGAAAAATCATTTTTATTTTAATTTTTTTTTAACCTTTTGTTATACATATGAATGTGCGTACGTATATATAATTATATATTACAAAGAGGATTTTGAATTGAAAAAAAACAATTGTCAGAATGAAGAAAATATAACTGAAAAACTTAAAAAATTTTCTCATTTTAATAAAGTAATTATTATTTTGATTAAAAACGTACATTACAGTAAAAAAAATTTCACAACAATTATTTATAAACATAATTACAAAAAATAAATTTTAATCAAAATCATTATTTAACTGTTTTAAAGAAATACTTCTTTGAATAAAAAAATAATTCTTTGAATAAAAAAATAATTTTTTGAATCAAAAGAGTTTCAGTAATTAAAAAAAAATTAAAATTTATATTGCAGAAAAAAAACTTAAATTTGTTGAAACATTTATTTAAATTAATATTTTTAATTTACTTGTAACAAATTATTTCTATGCTTAAAAGTAGTTTCATGTTTTCAAAATAATATTTTTCTAAAAAAAATATTTTTTAGGCTTGAAAAATTCAGATGTATTTTTAAAGAAAGATAATATTTATTCAATGTATAGTTACTTCCATTTGGTACGCAGAAAATAATTAATACGCAATACTTTTTATATGCATAAAAATATTTCATTATAGGAAAAAAATTTTATTTCAATTATTTAACTTAATTTTTATTTTGACATTACGAGATATAAATTTAAAATAAAATTATCGATTTCCAGTATGAGATATTGTTAAGTTCAAGAAATATCTTATGTATGTTGAGAAATATTTTATTGATATTTAAAAATTTTATTTTCACTGACGGAATAAATGATATTGATAAAAAAAATATTTTACCGATTGCCCGAAAGAATATATTCGATACAATAAAATTTTTTTCGATACTAATATATTTTTTTTCCAGTGTAGCTATTAACGAGATCAAATAACGGTTGTATCATTTGTCTTTTATTCTTATCATGGAGAGACAAAGACATAATTAGGTTTAAGTAACAACCGCTACTTGAGTTAGGTCTATGAATAAGAGCCTAAAATCGTCTATGATAATAAAAATTTATATGGTTGGAATATATATTCAGAATAGATTAAATTAAAAATATTATTCTCTTCATTAAGAAATAATAAGTAAATTGAAAAAAAATTTTTTTCCCATTTATCTTTTAGTCTATTTTCAATTATAATTAATTTTATTAGAACGAAGCAATTTCTTTCAACATATTTTAACAATGAAAATAATACTTCTAATTTATGTAGAAATAATACTTTTAATCATATTTAAAAGTATTATAAAAATAATTTCAATTTATAAAATTCATAGTAAAGGATTAAATATTTTCATCTTACCAGGGTTGCAAATATTTAAATCATTTTGGGCTTTAAATAAATTTTAATTCACAAATCCTTTTTGAATTCGTAATTAGAGTTTTATTTAATTAACAATTCCTTTTAAATTAATAATTAAAAATATTTTAATTAACAAATCAAAATCTAATCGTGAATTAAAAAGGGTTTAATTAAATAATCAAAAGGAATTCTTAATTAAATAAATTTCAACTAAGAAATCAAAATGTAATCGTGAATTGAAAGGGCTTTAATTACAAAATAAAAAGGAATTCTTAATTAAATAAATTTCAATTAAGAAATCAAAATTTAATCGTGAATTGAAAGGGCTTTAATTCCAAAATCAAAAGGAATCCTTAATTAAATAAATTTCAATTAAGAAATCAAAATGTAATCGTTAATTGAAAGGGCTTCAATTCCAAAATCAAAAGGAATTCTTAATTCAATAAATTTCAATTAAGAAATCAAAATTTAATCGTGAATTGAAAGGGCTTTAATTCCAAAATCGAAAGGAATCCTTAATTAAATAAATTTCAATTAAGAAATCAAAATGTAATCGTGAATTGAAAGAGCGTCAGTTATGATTATGATTTGTGAATTCGAGGGCTTTAATTAAAAATTCCATAATTCCTTTTTAATTAAACGTTTTAAAGGAATTTTTATCATATATATATATATAGAAAAACAGATGTGGACGCGCACATACATACGCACCTGGGCTCATATATATGCAACATTTCGTGTCGACCCAAACGCACACATACAGACAAGTTGATATATATATATATATATATATATATATATATGTATATATACATACATACATACGTGGGACATTCCACGTCAATTAGAACGCACCCACAGACAGGTTTATATATATGGAACATTTCATGCCAATGCGCATGCACACACACAGGATTATATATATATATATATATATATATATATATATATATATATGGGACATTTCATGTCAACTCGTATGTACTCATAATCACAGGCTTTTCTATATATATGGAACATTTCATGACAACTCTCACACACCTATCCGAGTTCCTTCAGGTTTACATATATGCGACGTTTCATGTCAATTTGCATTCATGCATACACGCTTTTATATACATGCGACTCTTCATGTCAACTCATGTACGACCTTACTGACAGGTTTTTGCATATGTATATATGGTCCATTTCATATCAAATTGCTCACGTTCACCCGCAATTTTTTTGTTTCTATATGTATATATATATATATATATATATATATATATATATATATATATATATATATATATGAGACATTTCATGTCAACTTGCACGTACTGCAAGCACAGGTTTTTCTATATATATATGGGACATTTCATGACAACTTGTACACACCTATCTAAGTACCCTTAAGTTTATATATATGAGACGTTTCATGTCAACTCGCATGCATGCACACACGCGTTCATGTACGTGGGACTTTTCATGTCGACTTACAAGCATGATATAAACATATATATTTATACATAAGGGACATTTCATGTAGAATCGCACGTACACACACAGGTTTATTCAAGTTTATATGGAACATTTAATTTCAACTCATACGCACACGCACACGCTCACACATACAAACACATATTTAACTTTATATATATATATATATATATATACATACTTTACCTTATCGATGTAGACAATATTTAAAAAATAGTTATTTATTATGCTGTGGTACCCACGATCGCCGTCTTTGGATACCTAGGTGTTAATGACAACTTAAACATCATCTACAGCTAAAACTTTTGAAATTCAACTTATAGTTTAATTACTACTTTGAAGTTGTTTCAAATGTTATCTAGCCAAACATGGTTGTTCCGAGTAAGATAAACATTGTCTACAAGAATATCTTTTGAAATTTAGCCATTATTTATTAATAACATGTACGTTTCCCGAGATGACATCTCACAATATCCAGGTGATCCTGGCTACCTGGAAATCGTCTATATGAATAAATTTTGAAATTTTCCATACCGATTATGAAGTTTACAGATATTTGCAGGGACTACGTCAAATGAAACTTGGAGATTCTTTTAGATTTCGATTCTAAGGTTGTTTGATTAGGTCGGAGAATACTCGGAAATAAAAAGATTTTAAAAGAACAATTGTTTAAGATTCATGCAAGTTCCATGAAATATGTTGATTTACTCGTAGTCGATACCCATATATAAAGATCATTCATACAAATCATCTCGCATATAAATTTGCGGTAGTATCCCTACTAATTTATGAATTTTTCGTTCGAATAATGCCAGCGAAATTTAACTTCGAGAAAGCATATAACTATTGTAATTAGTGAATAATTTTAACATTTTTTCATCAAACATCATTCCGATATACAGGTAATAAGCGCTATTATTTAAAAAATTTAAAAAAAGTTAATTTATTTATTTTATACTTTTTAGTCTATTTATTCAATTATTGTATTTTATTTTTAAAGCATGTTTTTAAAATTTTGTATTTTCTATTTTTAAGTTAAAATTGTTTTTATTATCATTTAGAGTTACATTGCAACCAGACTTTTCGAAGATTACACTCAGGTACACTTCGCGGAAAGGATATTTTTCCGAATGTTAACCTCAAATGGCAACATCGCATATTTTACCACAGGCACAAGACAATTCCAAATTATAGAGCAAATTTCGCATCATCGTTACTTATTACTTAATGACATAATTTTAGTAAACAAACAATATTACTTTCTTTTTTCATGATCCGAAATATAATATTTTATTAAATAAAATTTTTATTTCTTAGTTCAATAATCATATAGAATCTAATGTTGTGAATTTAAATTATATAAGCAATAAAATTTAAGTTGTTATCATTTGAATTTTGCATGAATAACCTATAAGAAAAAACAAAATAATCATGATGCGAAACTCAACGCATAATTCGAAGTTTTCTTATGTCTGTGGTAAAATATGCAACGCTGCCATTTGAGGTACACATTCGGAAAAATATCCTTTCCGCCAAGTGTACATCCGTTATCGGCGACTTGGTACTCCAGTTCGACCTCTTCATCCTAAATCATTATTATGCATTAAAGATTCACTTTCAAACCTTGAATTAGGTTTTAGCAGCCCCGAAATCCCCCGGGGAACCCACCTCGACCCAGAGAAAGCCTCCCCACTTGTACTTCCTCGGAGACGACGTCCATGCGTATTCTGGACAACGTGCATCACTTTGTGGCAATTGTTTGATCTCAAATTCGGTTTTAGCAACCCTGAAAACCCCCGAGAAACTCGCCTTGACCCAAAGAAAGCCTCCCCATTTATACTTCCTCGGAGATGACTTTTCACACCCATTATCATCGACCTGGATGTCCAGGTACCAAAATGACAACTGATTATTGTATTGTCATCCAAGACCAAAGTCTATGCCAATTGTCAGAATTTATATCTGTCAAAAAGTGCCTGAAATCGAGCGCGCAAGATTTGATTACAGACAGACAAACATGCAAACAGACATGAAGGCGAATATAAGAAAAGCGTATATAAAAAAATAATATTTACCTACGTTAAGTCTGCTTTGAGACTAATTATCTTTCGTTTTTTATGACAAAAACAAGTAAATTGAATTTGAGAAAATTTCTATAAGTTACTTAAATTTATGAAAAAGTCAATATAAATCGTCATTTTTGCAGAATTATGAAGATTATGATTATTTTCGCGGAAATTATAAAGTTATGGAAATTATTTATGGAAACGTTTTCGATTGGAAAATTTGTGATTATTGCAGTTGAATTTTGTTACATCATCATCAGTTATATCCTCGTTAAAATGACCCGAAAATTTCTTAAAGAATCGGAACAAATATTTTTCCGGTCTTTAAAGAATGTTTAAGAACTATTATGAAATGAAAATTGATAAATGTTTCAAGTTTTCCGAATCGTTCCGACATTGAAATTTCAATTATAAGCTGTTACTCATAAAATTTGGAAAAGTCTATTGTATGCAACTATTTTTCCAGTGATTCAGTTGTAATTTATAAAATTGTGAATTTGGGTGATTCATTATGTTTCTTTCCGTAATATTTATCTGATGTTGGAGCTACAGCAATCAAGTTTTGCTTTTTTTATTTCATTAATATCATTTTAAATTCGTAAATTAATAGTATATTGTGTAACGAGTAAGGTTTAGTTGACTATTGCGCACGAGGGCAAGTTGGCGCACGAGCGTAGCGAATAGCGCCATTGCCCGAGACTCTCTCTCTCTCTCATATCTGCCGTACGACTGACTCGCAATAGTATATTTCAATACTTTTTGGTACTATTATTTGTAATTAAATTACATACTTTTAGTTCACCAATTTCACGTTTATACGGAATAATTACGATTTCGTTAATGTAAAAATAATACAAGAATAGATGATACGATTTACTTTGTCAGAGGTTAAAGCGAGATAGAGTATAAAATTCATCATATGGTCGATGAGATACAGTATGAGGGCGCTGCGCTTGTATAAACCTTTGCGATTTTACATTAATTAACGCTTTTGCGTGACATTATTTTACAGAATGTAACGTATTTACGTGATTTAATACTAAATAATATTATACATAGCTGTGAAACACACGCCCTCAAAAAACAACACACGCAGCGCGCGCTATTAGCTACTTACTACCCCGAAAACGCATGCGCTATAGGCCGCTTACTCAGCACGGATGAGAAAAACAAATATAATGACTTGTCCGCACTAAAGCTATGTTAAAATAAAAAATCATTTAAACTTGTAAATTTTTTATGAACTTGGATTGGAAATTATATCAAGCTCGACAAACCTAATCTTAAAATACGTTACATTGAAAGTTTGTATTATTACTTTTTATGTAGTATTTTCGTGGGTTTCTTGAGTTGTCCGCACTCGAGTTGAATCTTACAAATTTTTTCTTTGTCGCAAAAAAATGTTATTAAACGCATTGTTTATTCATAACTTGGGATTGGAAATATTATTAGAAGACTGGAAGCTTCGTCATGCTCTTAAAAATAAAAATAATGTTATCTAATTTTAAAAATAATATTAATCTGAATAATATATCCTCATCAGAAAAGTTATTGTAATTTATATATTTTTAGAACCTTTCCAATTTCATGTGTACCACTATGGTATTATATGGGGATATCCATCCAACTTTAAATTCTCTAGTAACAGGTCATTATTTAAACTAGGTTATAATCTTTTGTGTTATACCTGTAACTCTATTTCTGATATATTTTGTAAATGTACCACAAACGGCGCAGCAGATAATTCTATAAAAAGTAAATTTACACATAAGATAAATTACGGTAATTTTTTATGTGTAAAAATGAATGTTTCATAGAAATATCTACTGCGCCGTTTGTTAAACATTTACAAAATACATCAGAAATAGAGTTACAGGATAGCACAAAAGATTTGAACCTAGTTTAAACAATGTGCATCATGCGGTAACCCAGTAACAGCTGTAATATGACCTGTTACTAGACAATTAAAAAATTTGTGGATATCCCCATATATCAAAAAATATGATTATGACTTCTTCAGATTCTTTATGAATTTCTAATATATTGAATAGTGATTTTAGAAGGGCATATCATAGTATTAATTAAATTAACTTATTAATAAACTGAAAAATTGCCTAGTATTTATAAATTAGTGCGATTTATTGTATTTATTCACAAAAAAAATTTATAGCTTAGTCGTGTAAAATGGCTTTATTTCCACTATCAAACAATTCCATGGTATGCTTAACTATTTAAAGAGTTAAACAAATTTAATAATATGTATATTTTTTTATAACTTCAAGATCGTTACTGAGAATCATAAATAATTTTCACGGTATTTTATTAATAGCAGGTCGTACATCTCTATCCTTTTATAATAAAAAAATTCAATTTTCTGCAAAACCTTATGATTGTAGCAAAAATAAGAAGAAAGCCCCATCTCGTATACTAAAAGCAATATTTTCTCTTATTAGAAAAAATTATTTTTATCGCTTCGTTTCAAAGAAAACTTTGAAAAACTGAATTGTCCATCCAAACCTCGATATTTTATGTTTTTCAAGGTTTTTTTCAAAAGGAAACGATAAAAAAATTTTTTCCTAATCAAAGAAAATATTGCTTTTATGATACAAGATGGGGCTTTCTTTATTTTTTGCTAAAATTATTAGTTTTTGTAAAAAAATCAATTTTTTGATTACAATAGGACATATATACTCGACCTCCTCTTAAGGATCTTTAATAGCTATTAAACTCTTTACAAGATTGTAATAATTTATCTCGATTTACTTCCACAGAGTTCGTGAAGTTTCATTAACCTTTCAATCAATATACAGAAAATATAAAGATTCATCCGTATTCTTAAATGATCTCATAGGAGTCGGTCTGTGGCTCATTCGGTAGAGCGTTGGATTCGTAATCTCGAGGTTCCGAGTTCGAATCCCGCCCTCGGCCGATTGATACAAGCACCACTGTACGTTACATGTGCTTTGTTCACAAACACACTTACGAGCTCCGTCGCTGATTAGCATAGCAATAATAGCATAGCATAAATATAGCGACGCTAAAAAAAAAAAAAAATGATCTCATAGATTTATAATCATTTATTTACCAATAATTCAATAAATATATTCATACGATGATAAAACGTGAAAAATATTTCTGAAGAATTTTTTAAAATACAATCTAGAAGGATTCTCCTGAAAACTTTACAGTGCTGTTCAATTCTAAAGTGATCTTAATTGTTCATTAATTGTGAATACGATAAAATTAAGGTTACTATTCCTTAGTAAAACTTAATGAATCAAAAAAGTTCAGAAGGTATCAACGAAAATCATGACAATTTTTTTCATAAGAGTTTACAAAGTTGTATTATGGACTGGTACCAAAAACCGCAAAAAATTAGAAAGGTTCTTTTACATCAGAATCTTTCCAAACCTTAATGTACATGTTCACCGGGGTATTTGACCTGAATACGGAGGACATTGATAACTAATATAGGTAGCTAGGAGAGTTTCCGTAGCCGATGGAGATCCACGGCTCCACCAAAGTTTTTCCTATGTATTTTGGTGCCTTGAACACGAATTTCGAGGGTGGATAGCTGGAAAATAGTTAGGAAAATCTCTAAAGTAAATTTTCTGGTCGTTAATTCTTCGCAGAAAAACATAATTTTTCGTGTTTTTCATCAAATATTAAGTCGAAAATATTCTTATCAATTTTGCCGTACATTGCACCATTTCTTTGTAAAAACATCATAAATATAAAAAAAACTCATTTTGCCATTTTTAATGATTTTTTTTATTTTATTGCACTAATCATTGGTGACCAATATAATTAAGAATTTTTACATTTTAATTAGCTAAAATTATTCTTTAATCCACCAACTGTTGATAAAAAAAGAATGGTTTAGGCTGGTTGCGGTCTTCCTTTAATTTTTCACGAATAATTGAACCGCTTATTCAGAAAGTACCGCGCAACGGTGCTCACATGAAAAAGTCAGGTCGGAAAATAGGGGAGATTGCTATAGTAACATTAAAGTCCACGGAAAATTTGTATGATATAATTTCCAAAAATTTGAAAAGTCTATTTTTCAAAAAAAAAAACATTTTGTCGCTTATTTCATGCAATTTTCATGCCAAAGTTATAAAAAAGAATAAGTTTTATAATTTTTTTCAATTTTTCATATTAGAATGAGACTATTGTTACAGTGCAGCAGAGATTAGAATAGGATTTCCTAAAATTTTATTTCATTTGCTAAATTTATGTTATAATTTATAAATACGTTTAATTAATCGTTATTTGTATTTTAATCTTATTACATTTTTTACATGTAGAATTTTTGCTACAAGAACAATATGTACAGTACGCTATTCATTATTTTATGAAGTTTAAAAAACTTGTGTTTTTATAATTTATAAAATTTTTTAACGAAGTACAATTTTTTTCTGTGAACTACTCTTTTACTGTTACATATTTTGTAAAAATTTATCTTTTTAATAAAAAAAATTGGTATATGATTGATTGAAAATATTAATTTTAATTAATTTAATTTATGTATAACCCTGTTGAAAAAACTCACTGACATAGTAACATTTTCTTTTAACTATTAATAATTGAATTTATTGATTTGTTGATTGTAATTCTTTAATCATTTATTTTATTTCCGCAATTCGATCCAAAATATCCTTAATTTATAATCCTTCAGTTGAAAATTGAGGCAGCACACTAATTATAACACATCCAAAATAATTTATAGCAGCATCATCAGTGTCACAACCAAATTTTAAAATTGCTAAGCATAAACTTTTAAAACGAATGTCAGGAAAAAGTAGTTAACATTGTAAAAGAATTTTTTTATTACAGATAACTATTATGGGAAAAACTTTTTTGAAAATAAAATCATATAATCAAATTATCCATCAAAAAGTAAAACCATTCCTTAAAAATCTTTAAGATTTTTATCAGTATTAATATTAGCAATTTTTCCTAAATTAGAATTTTTTTAATTTTAAGTAACATAGAAAAAATAACCTGTTTGTGTAACTGATTAAAAACTGCTCACTTGTTAAAAAAAAAATCTGGTGGCACTCATATACACATATATATATATATATATATACCTGTGTGTGTGTGTGTGTGTGTGCGCGCATGTGAATTGACATAAAATATCCCATGTATATGTATATACATATATTCATAAGCCCATGTGTGTGCGTGCATGCGCCTTGACAGGAACAGCCCAATATATATATATATATATATATATATATATATATATATATATATATATAAAGAAAAATATATACAAACTCAAGTACGTGTGTCATGCATGTAAATTGACATAAAACGTCCCGTGTATATAAACCTTGTGTGTATGTGCGCGTGTGAATTAACATTAAATATCCCATGTATATGTGTACACAGATATACAAACATATATATGTGTATATATATATATATATATATATATATATATATATTCATAAGCCCATATGTGTGCGTACATGCGAATTGACAGAAACGGTCCCATATATATAAATACAAATTTCAAATACATGTTTAGATGTGTTTGCGTGTTCGAGTTGACAAGATATGTCAAATATATGAAAACCGGTGCGTGCGTGTTGACATGATACGTCCCATATATGTGAACCTAAGCGCGCTTGGATAGGTGTGTTAGAGTTGTCATGAAATGTCCCATATATATAAACCTGTATAGGCGTGGGTAATAATTGACGTGAAAAATCCTATGTATATTAACGTGTGTGCATGCATGCAAATCGATATGAAATGTACCATATGTATAAACCTGTGTGTGTGTGCGTGCGTTCGAATTGACATGGAAAATCCCATGTATATTAACGTACGTGTGCATGCATGCGAATCGACATGAAATGTCCAATATATATAAACCTGTGTGTTTGTATGCGTTTGAATTGACATTAAAAATCCCATGTATATTAACGTGTGTGTGCATGCATGCGCAACGACATGTACTGTCCCATATATATACATATATATATAAACCTGTAAACGACATAAAATATCTCATATATATATACCTGTATGTGCGTACGTTCCAATTGACGTGAAAAATCCAATATTTATTAAAGTTTGTGTGCATGCATGCGAATTGACATGAAATGTCCCATATATATGTAAACCTGTGTGTGTGCGTTCGAATTGACGTGAAAAATCCTATATATATTAACGTGCGTGTGCATGCATGCGAATCGACATGAAATGTCCCATATATATATATAAACCTAAGGTTACTAGGATGGGTGTGTGCGTGTTGTCATAAAATGTCCCACATATATAAAAAAGCCTGTCATTATGAGTATGTACGAGTTGACATGAAATGTCCCATATATAATCCTGTGTGTGTGTGTGTGTGTGTGTGTGTGTGTGTGTGTGTACGTGCGCATTGGCATGAAATGTCCCATATATCTAAACCTGTAAGTGCGTGCGTTCCAATTGACGTGAAAAATCCCATGTTTATTAAAATCTGTGTGCATGCATGCGAATAGACATGAAATGTCCCATATATATAAACCTGTGTGTGTGTGCTTTCGAATTGACGTGAAAAATCCTATGTTTATTAACGTGCGTGTGCATGCATGCGAATCGACATGAAATGTCCCATATATGTAAATCTAAGGGTACACGAATAGGTGTGTGCGTGTTGTCATGAAATGTACCACTAAATGTACCACGATTTCTTAATTGAAATTTATTTAATTAAGGATTCCTTTTGATTTTGAAATTAAAGCCCTTTCAATTCACGATTAAATTTTGATTTCTTAATTGAAATTTATTTAATTAAGAATTCCTTTTGATTTTGGAATTAAACCCTTTCAATTCACGATTACATTTTGATTTCTTAATTGAAATTTATTTAATTAAGGATTCCTTTTGATTTTGGAATTAAAGCCCTTTCAATTCACGATTAAATTTTGATTTCTTAATTGAAATTTATTTAATTAAGAATTCCTTTTGATTTTGTAATTAAAGCCCTTTCAATTCACGATTACATTTTGATTTCTTAATTGAAATTTATTTAATTGAGAATTCCTTTTGATTTTTCAACTAAAGCCTTTTCAATTCACGATTAGATTTTGATTTGTTAATTAAAATATTTTTAGTTATTAATTTAAAAGGAATCGTTAATTAAATAAAACTTTAATTACAAATTCAAAAATGATTCATGATTCAAATAATTTTTAATTACTTTTTTCGCAACCCTGCATCTTACCTGCCAAAAATGAAATGTTGACTCTCGAATATTCGCTTTTGTGACTCGAAGGACTACAGTGAATTTGACAGTGGTAATTTTTAACGAAGTGAAATCCGTTATTATTAAAGTCCTCACAATCGTCCGGCACAAAAGACACAAGAGTATCTTTTTTTTGTACTTTTCTAATACATCGGCTTTGTTCCAGATGCTTCTCGGGGTTGCACACGCCGTATTCGCAAAATTTATGTTTATATATATATATATATATATATATATGGGACGTTTCACGTCAACTCACCTAACAAAAAAATAGAATTTGTCGAAAATCTGTGAAAATGTTCTATTTACTACCCAAAATATACAAAAAAATTTTAGAGATCGAGGTCAAAGGGGTCAGGATTTAAACGTGATGGAATTTTTCGAATTTTCCAAATTTTTTACTAAATAAATATTTTAATGAATTTTTTCCTCAAAAACTATCAATTTTTCGTTAAAACTTAATAGTATACTTTTTCTTGGAAATTAAATGTAGAATTCACCTGAATTTTTGCAGATTATAATATACTGATTTTTATGCTTACTTGATCGATTTAAACATACTATTTAGTATATCTAAAAATCGAGCAGGTTAAATTGGCTTTTCAAAGTCTTATTTTTTTTGTATTTTTATAAGGAAAAAATATACGAAGCCTCCAGTTGGGCAGCCTTCTTAAAGTTACTTAATTGTGCAAAAATATCTGAAAAAATCGCTATTTTGGATCAATGGTGAGATTCGTGATTTTTTTTCTGAAAAAGTATTGATTTTTGGGACAAATGTATAAAAATGTTTTTTATTGGAAATTGTATGTAAAATGTATGTAAATTTTTGTAAATTATTTTTTGCTAAACATCACAAATCATAAATGAAATTTCGAAATTTCAAAATTTATTTTTTGTTAAATTTTTAGTATATATGGTTCATAATGGTACAATTTGTGAAAATATGTTTATATCGAGGGGCTATTCACTTAAAAAAAAGTGTCAAAATGATTACAGATTTCATATGATTTCATATGATTTCAAATGATTTCAAAATGATTTCAGAAATATATTTTTATACTTGTAATTTCAAACATTTTCAAAAAAGCCTATGGTAGGCAGTGATTTCAAATGATTTCAAGCAAAAATTCTATGATTTCAAATGATTTCAAGCAAATTTTCTATGATTTCAAAAGATTTCAAGCAAATTTTTTATGATTTCAAATAATTCCGAAATCATTCCAAGATAATTAAAATTAATATTTATGAATATCAAGCTTACTTTAAATTATAATCCCTAAATCGTCATTATTGAATCATATAAAAATTAAAATAATACCTATATTTTAACACCACAAAAATAAAATAAAAAAACAAAGAAATTGCATAATTAAAACAAAAACTTTTTATCACTTTAGTAAATAAAAAGACCAACAATGTGTTCAATAATAATAAAATTATTCTAGATTTGTACTTATATTGGCTATGTGCATAGCAGAAAACACAAAGTTAAACTGAACTGACAGTTGTAAAACAAATGAGTATGGACAAATTATAAACACGCATCAACATGCACACTATATAAATCTATTTTCGACGACCGACTATAGCATAACTTTTGTTTTTAACTGAATGTTGTATACCTTGCTTGAATTTCAGGCTCGAACTTATAATCGACACTCAATCCTTAAGAAGGGGCCGAACTATCTGTCTTTATCTAATAGCGTTTTTCATCATTTATGTAAACACTATCCGGTATAACAAGGAAAAAATAGCAGCCCCCGCTAGATATTAGTATAATAAGTAAATTTTGTAATAACAACCAAATTTTTTACCGCATAGTTTTTGGCTAATTAGAGACCTACTAGCAATCTAGAATATAACCCATCTTTTTTTGGTAGGTCTATAATTATTCAAAAACTACGCAGTGAAAAAATTTGGTTGTTATTACAAAATTTACTTATTATACTAATATCTAGAGGGGGCTGCTATTTTTTTCTTGTTATACCGGATAGTGTTTAAATAAATGATGAAAAACGCTATTAGACAAAGACAGATAGTTCAGCACATACATAAATGATGAAAAACGCTATTAGACAAAGACAGATAGTTCAGCCCCTTCTTAAGAGGCGGCCGTATCATTCTGTCCTTGTCTAATCTAAATTTTCGTTATTATAAATAAATAAAATATTTTCATAGAAAAGTAAGACAACTGCCCAATACAGCAAAAGACAAGCAAACGATTCTTTTCTATGAAAAAATATGAAATTTTTATTATTTTTCGAGTTAAGTCTGAAACGAAAAAACAGTTCAATCAACTCAATCAAGTTCGATTGTTTTTCCATTTCAGACTTCACTCGAAAAATAATAAAAATTTCATATTTTTTCATAGAAAAGAATCGTTTGCTTGTCTTTTGCTCTATTGGGCGGTTGTCTTACTTTTCTATGAAAATATTTTATTTATTTATAATAACGAAAATTTAGATTAGACAAGGACAGAATGATATGGCCTCCTCTTTTATTTTTTTTATGATGAGGAAGTAAGATGAAATAATATTTGAAAACTGAGTGTCGCCTATGAATTCTAGTTTTAGTTATAATGTTTGATAACATAAAATTAAATTTTTTAAACACAAAGTTAGTTTCAAAAATTGACCAACATAAGAGCTATGATCGAAAAACTTATCAGCCGTGTGTGACAGATACAAAGAGAGAAATTCAAACATAAGTAAATAATGCTTATTTACTTATTTATAGATCTTATTTAAATTTTTTGTTAGTATTTCTTTTTTTCATTTTTCACATATATTCTTTTTTATTTGTTTTGATATAAATTATCTTTTACATAAAAATTTTTTGTGCGATGCGTTTTGCGTATGATTAAAATCATTTATTTTTTTTCAATTCCAGAAAAAAATTCTAATAAATATTTATATATTATGTATCGATACTATTCCCCAAAAATCAAAAATTATTTTATTTATCAGAGCAGCTCATATTAATCTGGTATTTAAATAATATTTAGTATTATATTTCTGGTAATATTTTAAATTGTAAACTAAATACAAAAATATTCATTGATTTCAATGATTTTAAATGATTTCAATGATTTTAAATGATTTTAATGATTTCAATTTGAATAGTTTTGATTGTGCACATAAAATTTAATAAAATATTTCTATGATTTCAAATGATTTCAATGATTTCAATGATTTCAAATGATTTCAATGATTTTAAATGATTTCAATAATGATTTCAAATGATTTCATCTGAAGGTGATCAATGATTTCTTATAGTGAATAGCCCCTCGGTTTATATTCTACACATGATTTCCAATAAAAAACATTTTCATACATTTGTCCCAAAAATCAATACTTTTTCAGAAAAAAAATCACGAATCTCATCATTGATCCAAAATAACGATTTTTTCAGACATTTTTGCACAATTAAGTAACTTTAAAAAGGCTGCCTAACTGGAGGCTTCGTAAATTTTTTCCTCATTAACAAAAGAAATAAGTCTTTAAAAAGCCAATTTAACCTGCTCGATTTTTAGATATACTAAATAGTATGTTTAAGAGCATGACGAAGCTGTCCGCCTTCTAATAATATTTCCAATCTTAACTTATGAATAAACGATGCGTTTAATTGAGTTTTTTGCGATAAAGAAAAAATTTGTAAGATTAAACTCTAGTGCGGACAACTCAAGAAAACCACCAAAATATTATACACACAAAGTTATAATGAAAACTTTCAATATATCGTATTTTAAAGTTAGGTTTGTCGAGTTTGATATCTAATTTCCAATCCAAGCTCATAAAAAAATAACAAGTCCAAATGATTTTTTATTTTACCAAAAATTATTGTACTAATATAACTTTAGTGCGTACAAGTCATTATATTTGTTTAATTTAAGAATTTAAAAAGATATCGATAAAATAAAAAAAGCAAAACTCGATTGCTGCAGCTCCGACATGCCGTTAAATCGATCAAGTAAGCATAAAAATCAGTATATTATAATTTGCAAAAATTCAGGTGAATTCTACATCTAATTTCCAAGAAAAAGTATTATATCAAGTTTTAACGAAAAATTGATAGTTTTTGAGGAAAAAATCCATTAAAATATTTATTTAGTAAAAAATTTGGAAAATTCGAAAAATTCCATCACGTTTAAATCCTGACCCCTTTGACCTAGATCTCTAAAATTTTTTTTGTATATTTTGGGTAGTAAATAGAACATTTTCACAGATTTTCGACGAATTTTATTTTTTTGTTAGGTGAGTTGACGTGAAACGTCCATATATATATATATATATATATATATATATATATATATATATATATATATATATATATATATATATATATATATCATGAGCATTTGGATCAAAGCCGATGTATTACTAATGTATTTATATATATATATATATATATATATGTATGTATTGCATCATATGGATGCGTTTACAGACTTTTCATTGTCTTGCTTACGAAATTACGTTTGCATACAAATGGCTGTGTTAAACACGCTTTTTGAAGTTGCGCACCAGTGATGCTTAGTATATTGCTGTGTCCGAAAATCTACTGCACATACTGGGGGTTTCTTTATAGATAAGCTGTATCGACCAATCAGAAAGCTTCTTTAGAGCTATTTAACGCGTGATAAATTTTGTGAACACGGCGTGCGCAACCCCGAGAAGCATTTAACCCCGAGAAGGGGTTAGTATTCCTTATTTTAGCCACTTCATTTAATTTGAATTGTATTTCATGGCGTCACTTTCCACTTCGGATCAGCTTTCGACTAACTTTACCGATCAAAAATAGCTAAAAAAGATATTTTGTTTTTATTTATTTTTTTGGCTTATTCTTTGAGTTTGGACAAATTTACGCACTTTCGCTTCTCATTTGTTAAAATAAATAGATATTTACGAGTGAAAAAATTTTGATATGTACTTTTATCAAAAATAAACGAAATTATTTAGCTACTTTCGATGGGTAAAAAAGGTCTATACCTCATCTTCAAGAGTAAGCTGGAGCAAATGTGGTTACCGACCGAGAGGTAAAAATATTATTTAATCATAAATTAAATAATTATACTGTTTTCAAAAGGAATTGTTATCGAGCGCAATTTTTTATTCATACATGATTGTATAATAGATGTTTTTTTCATAATATTCATCATATTTTAAACAAAAAGTAAGTAACCGTACTTACAGTTTAATAAACAATTGTAATATAGAATTTTTTAATTTTTAAATTTTCCTTTAATTATTTTGGTGAGTGCAATAGAAAAATAAATTTCATGAATGTATTTGAAATTTTAATGCATTCCATTACGTTTAGTAGGAGAAAATTAAACAACGGATGTTCAATTCTCGGTCAGTATCGAATCTGCTTCGACCTGCTCTTGACGAATAGCATAATAATAAGATCAATTTATCATCTTACTTCTAATGGTTGGACTTAAATTGCATGCAAATATAATTCTTACTATGGAAACTATGTGAATAGTCTGTATGAATATGATTATATATCATGGTTTATAATTATATTCGAGCACGATTTTGAAATTTTTCAGATTACGGTAGATTCACGACTAAATTATGAAAAAAAGCAATAAGATTGCGATAATACTTTAAATAAAAGTGAAATCAATAATTTTTGAGTCAGAAGAACCTATATTATTTGAATCTGTAAGACGCTATTGTAAATGATATGTAAAAATAATTTATCAGTATGATAAAAAAAAGATAATAAGTACTAAGTCACTGTCAGTTCATTGAAGGTAGTTTTTCATAATGTTCTAAGACATAAATGAAGCTGCAACTGTTTTTACGGTGACATGCAAATTGTGTAACAATTGGTAAGACGTGTTATGCCGTAAATCTGAACCAGATGCAGCGTGCGTCATAGAACGACACTAACTGTTGATTAAAAAACTGTCATTTATCAGTGAACTGATTCTGAGCCTTGTATACATGATTTCGTCTGTGATATGAAATAAGTATCTCAATTTTTGAATACGCAAATTCTGTACAAACCTTTGTATACTAACGGCATCGCTCCATACCTCACTGAAAAGTGACGGCCTTCTCGAGTGTAAAAGGCGATATGCATAATTGTAGTGACTAGTATCTTAAATATTACTTGTAAATAACGTCTAAATCTTCGTAAAAAATTTTTTTTTTGTCCTCAGGCCGCAAAATAAATTTTTGTGTCCTCCATACGGAGCACAAAATGGTGTATTCTTGTCCTAGGCCGCAAAAGAAAAATGTGCATATTTAATGTATTATTTTAATAAAAGTTTGCAGAAAAACGTTCTCGACGTCGCTGATTCTTAGAATTGAACTAAATGAACTGCTCGCTTTCGTTAATATCGCTATCCTTTTCTGACATATACTATACTGGATATGCGTTAACCAATAACGTGGACTCAATATATGTATATTATGAAAGAAAAGGAGAGAGCGAGAGAAAGACATAATTACAAGTTTCACGTGATAAAACTTTTTTTTTCTTTTTTAGATAGTATTTTTCAATTATAATTTTTATAGTTTATCTTCGTTTTATATTTTGTTGTATTTTTGTTTAATTTTTATATTATATTTTAACAATTATTATTTGTTTTTATAATCGAATTTTTTTATTCTATTTTTTCAAAACTTTTTTTTTCTTTTTTTAAATAATATTCTTTAATTATAATTTTCATAGTTTAGCTTTATTTTATATTTTATTATATTTTTGTTTAATTTTAATGTTATATTTTAACAGTTATTAGTGGTTTTTATAATCGATTTTTTTTAATTGTATCCTTTCATTGTATTTTAAGAATTATTAGTTATTTATTGTTTATAATTTAATTTTTTTAATAAATTTTTTTATATTTTAAGAATTATTAGTTATTTTTTTATATGTGGGGGGCTCCGCCCCAGCTTCCGCTTGACAGCCTTAGGGCAAAAAATAGTATATGCAGTCACGGCCACAAACGTACCATTCTTGCTCGTGCAGTTGGAGCGGCCTCGCTTCGCTCGGCCCCTCAGCATGCACTCGCCAAGAATGATACGTTTTGCGGCCTTGACGCATAATATACTATTCTATTATTATTCAATCGCCAAGTATAATTACGCTCGAATATAGTTTAAAACCATAATCTATAATAGCATGCTTTAGATAACAATTGTTTTGTAGATGTAGTGTAGAATCATTTAATCGTAATTTTATTAATATATATAATATATAAATAAATTGAATTATAGACCAAAATTTAGATTTTATATTTGTTGACATTAATTACAACTATAAGTGTAGGAAAAAATCAAATTTTTTTGCACATGAGATCTCACGTGAGATCTTATATCCAAAAAAATTTTATTTTAGTTCACACGAGATCTCACATGAGATCTCATGTGAGATCTTATGTGAGATCGGGTATCGGGAAAAATTATACTTTTCGGACATGAGATCTCACATGAGATCTCACGTGAGATCGGGCATCAGGAAAAATAAAATTTTGCGGCACATGAGATCTCACGTGAGATCTCATATGAGTTCTCATATGAGATCTCGTTTCATTTTCAATCGTGAGATCTCATGTTAGATCTCGTGTGTGATCTCACATGAGATCTCACGTGAGATCTCATGTCATTTTTTTCAGTAGAGTAGATAGAATAAAATTATGAAAATAACTTGATTTGATTAGAGAGTCGCGAGATAGAAAGAGATAATAGATAGGATGTAACGAGAGTAACAAAGAGAGCAATAGGGAAGGAGAAGCAACCGACGCTTATCGTTCGCTTCCTTCTTCTTCATGCTTCATTGTCGTTCCAGTCACCGTGCTATATAGTCGCTTTGTCTTCTACCGTACTAAAAGATTAATTTATTTGTTAAAGTTGCTAGTATTATTAAAGTTATTAAATTGTTATTTTTTTTTGTTATTGATTTTTAAGGGATATACTATCGGTGTTAAACAGTTTTTTCCTTATTTTTTTGCTATTGTTGATTTTCTCTCACGAGACTTGATTTCTTTTTCTCGCGGGTACCATCATCGCGTCAGAGGTGGCTGGCCATTACCTGGAGGGTCTGAATTGCCAATCACCGGCCATTTTGAGGACAAACGTAGCGTTGTTCTTGGAGTTTTATACATGTCTTATCTTTAATCTCCAAGGTTTTCAAATTGAGATGTAGGATGCAATTCAACAAGTACAGAATAGGGTACAACCTGATTAAATAATTTTTCTTTTTGGTCAAAATCTAATTAGCGAAATTAACTCTTAAAATCTCTCTCTCACGAAGAAAGACATAACGATTTGTTATTTATTTAAAGAAAAGCTAGTGGAAAAGTAATAAATAGAATTTTTTTTGTGACAAGTGAAAATAGGAGAGTATAGCGAAGAACCACGGCCGGCTATAATAATAGCAATGTGGTTACTTAACCTCCAAACTAAAGAAAATTTGTGTTACTTTAAAGTATATTTTATATCTATGAGAAGTGTTCAATTTTTCTTTATTTTTATTAAAGTAAAAAGACAAAAAGTGAAAAGTTAATAGTGATTTGTTTTCTTTCGTTGTTCTTTATTACCCAATCTAAAACTAAATCTAAGATTAAAATTCATAGTTATAGAATTTTATTTTATTGAAATGTTTAAGTAAAATTTTTTTCATCAATAATCGAAAAATACATAACTTTCTTTGTGCAAAAATACATATAAAAATTCAGAGATGAGATAATTGGTGAGACTCAACGAGGTTATACGAGGAAACCCGATACTGGCGCCACCAACTAGGCTCTGACCCAACCCAATTTATAAATTTTTATCAGATATTTAGCGTTAATTACCCCTAGCAGAAAAAAAAATGAAGAAAAGTGAAGAAAACAGTTTATAACAGCAAGTAACAGCAGAAAAATGTCGAAATTGAGACAAAGACAACAGTTAATAACTGTTTTTTTCAGTTATCTGCCAATATCAATTTTCTACAGTAATGTTCCGTATTCTTCTGTTTTTATGTGCGAGAAAAAAATATTTTTTCAACTTTCTTCACTTTTCTTCGTTTTAAAACAATTAATAACTGTTTTCTTCAGTTATCTGCCAATATTATCAGTTATCTCCAGTTATGCTCCGATTTCTTCACTTTTTACGTGCAAGAAAGAAATATTTTTTCAACTTTCTTCACTTTTCTTCCGTTTAAAACAGTTAATAACTGTTTTCTTCAGTTACCTGACAATATAATCAGTTTTCTCTAGTGATGTTCTGTTTTGTTTACTTTGTACGCGGAAAGAAACAATTTTTGTTTAACTTCCGTAATTTTTCTTCGTTTTAAAACGTTATGTAACTGTTGTCTTTAGTTTTCTCTAGATCTTTTCACTTTTGAACAGTTGTTTTCAGAATATAACTGTTTTCTGCAGTTTCCTCCAGATTTCTTTACTTCTTAACAGTTATGTTCTGAATATTACTGTTTTCTGACGTTTCTTTCAAATTTTTTTTACTTTTCAACAGTTGTCTTCAGAATATAACTGTTGTCTACAGTTTTCTTCACTTATCAACAGTTGTGTTCAGAATATAACCGTTTTCTGCAGTTTCCTCCAGATTTCTTCACTTTTCAACAGGTGTGCTCGGAATATAACTATTTTCTGCAATTTTCTTAGGATTTCTTTACTTTTCAATGGCTTTTATATTTGAAAAAAAATGTTTAAAAATGAATATCATTGTTGATAATTGCAGATAATTGTATGGAATTGTAGAAAACTGATAAAAACTGAAGAAATCTGAAGAAATCAGAAGATAACTGTTGTCTTTGTCTCGATTCCGATATTTTTCAACAGTTAATTTCCGTTTTCTTTAGTTTTGACCTATTTTCTTCAGTATTTTCCTGATATTTTTAGTTATTAACTGTTGTCTACATTTATTTTTTTCCGCTAGGAAAATAATTCATTATTGATTTATTGATAAGATCTTAGAATTATTAAAAACTTTGTTATTATAAATTCTAACCTATTGAAGAATTAATAACCAATAGCTTATTTGAAATATTCTTTGAAACTATTTTTCTCGTATAACTTTTATTGGGTCTACTTGCTTTTAATTAGAATTGTGAAGATAAAAAGTATTTAAAACTAAGTATTTAAGAAATGAAGTAGTTTAAAATATCTAATTACCTGATTATAAAAATCATAGTATCTGAATTTTTGATAAATAGGAAGAATAAATTAAATTACCACAAAGCGTATAACCTCACCTCCACGAAACACCTATTGAAGATCAGAGAGAAAGAATAAGAGGATTTTAGGGTTTTATGTTTCCACTGTCGGGTTTTCGTGTGGGATGTAGGATTTTAGGTTTTACGTATGTGTTGTGTGAATAATGCCAGGTCCCATATCCTGACATATGATTTATCTAACTTCAATATATAAACCCAATTACGTGTTCCCAGGAGGTTGAAATAAACTACAACAGAATATTTTAATTAATTAGTATTTATTTTAATACTTTTCGCCAGCCAACTGCTAGCACGCTGTGTACCATACAATAGTCAGTACACCACTGATCGTGATAACTTAGTCAGTTCGTCTCTCCACTCGAGACTGATCTTGCGCTTGCGCATTTACATTTATATCGTGGTTACTTGAGCGCCGCAACTTAGCTATGCTAACGCCACATAGCTCCCCCTCAAATGTTAACTAGGGAAATTTTTATCAGTTTTCTGACTATTTTTATACATAAAAATACATAAAAATTTTTCTAGAAGAGATTGATAAGTCTTTACGTAATATGGATCAGTTAGCACTGACATTCGTTTTACATTACATTTTAAATTGGTACATTTCTATAACGGTACATTTTTTTAACTTAATAACAGTGTGATAGCTTTCATAATTGGCTCATTTACATAAATTTTAATACATTTTTTAAGTACCGCAGTACAATTTTTATGTCGCTTTTTACATTTCAAAACACAATCATTTTACGTTCATAATTTCATTTACGCTTGTTTATTTCTTTAATACATTCAATTTTCTTAAACAATAAAAATTCTTTGATATCTATTTGTACAAAAGTTTGTATTTTGCCATTAAAGCGGTTATAGAAAGCTTTTATGAACTAAAATGTTTTGCGTTACAAATGAATAAAAGAAATTGCTCTAAAATTTAATATAATGGTTTTTATTTTTAGGATTTGTAATTATACTTATTTACTTATTTCCGCAACTCCTAATTTTCTTCAACAACTGTACATAAAATTTTCTAAACATTAACAATTTTTTCTTTTTTTCTTATACTTTCTACTTCGGCTTAGGCTTCCTATTCATAACTAATATCTTTGCGCCTAGCTACGTCACTAATATACTAATTTTATGAACTTATCTACTTGGGGGCCCCTTAATCTAATTATATCACAGCTGTTTTTATTATTACTAATCAGTCTTAACTATTCTTAATCAAGGATTATTATCTTAACTTAAATTGTGATCGCTGATCTAAATCTATTTACATTTTTTTACTGTATTTTGTGACTAGTCTTTTAAGTACTTTCATTTATTTTATGTTCGTATTTGTACGCATACATTTTATCACTCTTCTCTGTCAGAGACCGCATAAGCAAGCCGATCCCTGCTCAAAGAGGGTGGAGGACTAATATGCCTCAAACCTGAGTCGACCCACCGTCACAAGTCTGCTCACAGGTCTAAGTAAAGTCATAGTCCATGATAGGTAGACGGTTGAGTTCCGCACTTGTCTTATAAAATATATTTCTTAGTTCATGGTACTGGGATGTGTCATCGATTTTCATCATTTTATGCACTCCATGAAGTACTCAATAAACTTGGGTACATCTCTGCCTTCAAAGCAGTTTGTCAAGAATTGATTATATTTATCAAAGGCTTCTAATTTTCTTGCCATTACTGCAATCTCGAGGTTAAACTTTTGCCATGGCAGCACACCACCTAAACAAGTTATAATGACGTACAGCAGGCTTTCAATATCGCCTCTAGGTAAAGCTACATGTGCGTGTCTGTCACGACTTGCGTAATTTTGCCTTTCTTTATTTTTGTCCATAGGCTCAGCCTGTTTCCCATTAATAGGAGACAACAGACCTTACCCTGCCAAATATACCTGATCGGTATTTCTACTGTTCATAATTATTTTACTAGGCCTTATATCTGTGTGGGCAATTCCAGCATCATGGATATATTCTATATTACACAACGTCTGCCATGTTATTAACATGTGTCTGCAATACTAATATTTGTATTATTGTTAAAATTTTACTCAAGACTTCACCTAGCTGTTCATAAATGGCGAATCTATATTTATTTCTTTTATATTGATACGTATCAGTACCTATTGATATAGGTAACCCTATACAGAGGACTTCCTTGTCTCTCATATATTGGTCCCGATGCTCTGTGGTGGCGTAGCGTAACAAAAAATCGGTCTCAGTGCGTATCGTATTGTCTAACTCCGGCTTGACCGTTATTACGGCAACACGGTCATTTATCGTCTCTGAATGACTTAAAATTGCCTTATACACACGATGGAAGTTATATCTGTGAATTTCTTTACCAATGTACCACTTATCACCACCCCGAGCAGTAACAACTCTGTTAATTGGCACAGGTGCTACTTCTTCATAAATTATTTGCTCAGGTGCAGGTTGTTGGTAGGTTTGTGTTTCGACCTCTTCATTAACCCTGATTCTTCTCTGATTACTGGCCGTTGTTTGTGGTATATTATCTGAGGCTTCAACTACTTCCTCGTGTTGATGTACATCAGCTGCAGTCCGAATTTGATTTTTAGCTGTAATATTACCTAGAGCACTACTTTCAGTTTGGCTATTGTTACCAATATTGACACCAGTGTCGATTTCGTCCGCTACATAGTGCGCTGGTTTGATTAATTCTATATGTGTGCACGTTTCCAGGTCCTTAACGGCATGTCGGAGCTGCAGCAATCGAGTTTTGCTTTTTTTATTTTATCGATATCTTTTTAAATTCTTAAATTACACAAATATAATGACTTGTCCGCACTAAAGTTATATTAGTACAATAATTTTTGTTAAAATAAAAAATCATTTGGACTTGTTATTTTTTTATGAGCTTGGATTGGAAATTAGATATTAAACTCGACAAACCTAACCTTAAAATACGATATATTGAAAGTTTTTATTATAACTTTGTATGTATAATATTTTGGTGGTTTTCTTGAGTTGTCCGCACTAGAGTTTAATCTTACAAATTTTTTCTTTTTAGCAAAAAAACTCAATTAAACGCATCGTTTATTCATAAGTTAAGATTGGAAATATTATTAGAAGGCGGACAGCTTCGTCATGCTCTTAAAGACAAAAGGTTTGATGTTTCTGTTATGCGTAGCTGGAATAGGTTGTAGGTCTCTCAGATATTCCCTGAGCTCCTCCAAAAAGAATCGCTTATTGGGTTTAGTTTCGCCATGAGCACAGAACTTGCCTGGTATTCTTAAATATGTACCATAAACTAGATCACTGGACAAGTGTTAACATCACTTTTAATGCTAGTTCGAAACTCTAACAATATGCTGGGTAGTTTGTTAGCCCAGTCAGCTGTCTGCGTTTGGCATTTGATGGTGATTTAAGAGTTCAATGCCGTCTCTCAATCATACCATCAGATTGAGGATGATATGGCGCAGTACGGATTCTTTTGCACCCGATTAGATCCATTAAGGCGTCGAATATCTAGGATTCGAATTGTACACCTTGATCTGAAGTTATATACCGTGGTGCGTCAAAACGAGAGATCCAGTTATTGAAAAAGGCTTTCGCTATTGTTATTGCTGTAGTCTCAATTAATGGAACTGCTTCTAGTCATCGAGTATAACGATCTATCATCGTTAATATATATTTGCATTTATTACTCTCCGGCAATGGACCTACTATGTCTATGTGGACATGAGTGAATCTACCTTTAGTAGCCTTAAATTGCTCTGGAATTAATTGATTATGTCAGGTGATTTTTGATTGGTCACAAGCAATGCAGGACCTGCACCATTTCCATATAAGGCCACACAAACTTCCTTCTAACCAAGCTTTCTGTGATTTTTGCACTTGGGTGTGCTAAATGATGGAACAATTTAAAAACTTCTTCCCTTAGTTTCCTAGGTATATATGGTCTAATCATTTGACCTTGTAAATCACAATACAGAAACTTGTCAGTTTGATTCTACGAGAATTTTAATTTCTGCAAATACAATGGATGATGTAGATCTCCTGTTATTTCAGACAGTTGATCATCATTATTCTGTGCTTGCGCCAGTCTTTCGAGATCTATAACAGTCAGTACGCTAAATGCGTCCATCTTCATTAACATCTGAGCAAAGTCAGGATGATACATGAGCTCTGAATCGTTCTAATCAAATATCGTTGGCGAACAAATGCTGTCTATGCGTGACAGAGCATCTGCAACAGGGTTCTTAACACCTGCTACATGACAGATTTCGCAATCGAATTCTGAGATGTACGCAGGCTGCCTGATGCGTCTTGAGCTTGCTTTGTCAGCACTCTGTGTTAGAGCATAAACTAGTGGTTTCTTGTATATTGCTGTCAGCTCCTGATGATTTGTGTGGTAATTTAATTGCGCTAGTGAGAACTTTCTAGAGGAAAAGTCCAACGGTTGCCATTCTCCATCTTTAAATTGTTCCAAGGCTGCGCCCATAGCATAGTCTGAAGCATCTGTGCTGATGCGAATTTCCGCTGTTTCGTCAGGGAGAGCCAAATAAGTAGCATCAACCATCTCTTTCTTTGAGTTTGCAAATGCTTTCTCGGCTTCAGCCGTCCATTCGATTGGACGCTTATCTTTCTTCTTAGCATCTTTAATATATATATTTAATAATCTATGGTTTTGAGCAGCCTTTGGTAAACTTTTCCGGTAGAAGTTAATCATTCCGAGAAACCTTCGCATCTCATCAATGTTTTTAGGCTTTAGATAATCTTTAATAGTTTTAACTTTCTTGGGAGTAGGTTTAAATCTTTTTTCATTTATTAAGTAACCGAGAAAGGTCAGTTCTCTTGCGCTAAATATACACTTATCAATATTGAGATGTAGATTAAATTTCTTCAGTCCATCGAGCACTTGTTTCAAGTATGCCTCATGTCCTTCTTCATTGGCAGAAGCTATCAAAATATCGTCAATATAACAGAATACATTCTAAAGGTCTCCAAGAGCTCCATTATCATAACGTTGGAAAGATTGAGCAGCATTTCTAAAGCCAAACGTTATATAATTATGTTCGAATAATCTGAATGATGTAATTACGGCCGTTTTTTTAATACTATCTTTTTTAACTGGAATTTGATGGTATGCCTTCTGTAAATCTAATGACGTAAATACTTTCACACCATTTAGTCCTGTGGCGAAATCTTGAATATTAGGCACTGGATACCTGTCGGGGATTATGACATTATTTAACTGTCTTTAGTCGCTGCAGATGCGCTATTCACCATTTTTCTTTTTAACCATGTAAATGGGACTAGTCCGAGGGCTTTCTGAAGTTTTACAAATTCCAGCTTCGCACAAAGCTTGAAATTCTTTTTTAGCTGCATCTAATTTCCGTGCCAATGTTGGTCCATTAGTTCTTATATAATGTTCTGCACCGTTATTTACACGTTTTTGATTTTCTGTAACACCTACAACACTTGGATACTGAGACAGTAAATATGAATACTTATGTGACAAGTCGATGAAGTATAATTGAATTTCTTTATATTTTCTTGGTCTCGAGGGTATTGAGAGAGCTGTTTCGTTATCTATTAGTTCTCTCTTTTTGAGATCTTGTAACAGATGGTATTTTTTCAAAATATCAGCGCCCATAATAGCGAATGGTATGTCTGAAACTAAATAATTCCATATGAAAGGTCGTCATAGACCAATATTCAACTCTCGCCTTGATAATCCATAAGTGTTAACAAGAGTGTTATTCGAAGCATATAACTTCAGTGATTGAGGTTCTTCTTTACTTAACCTGTTTTTAGGTACAACTGAGACCTCTGCTCCCGAATTTATCAAGAAGTATTTCTTACTGTTATTATCATAAATAAAGAGGCGTTTGGTGGGTGTTCCCTAAATATAAGGCTGTCCATATATGTGTCCATTTAGGGTTTCTTAGTTTCCCGTCCCATTACTACCCGTTTGTTGATTTTTCTTGGGTGTTATGTGTGCGTTCTGTGATCTTCCGTTAGATTCGTTTGTACGAGAGTTACCTACTCTATTATTGGTGTCCACATTAAAATCTCTCCAACCACATTGTTGTTGACACCTGTATAAGTTGTTTCTATATTTCTGGTGAAACTTGCATCACGGCGTCCTCCTAGGTCCCTTGTTGTTAAATGAGTTATTTCTGCTAAAATTTCCTCGATTTGGACTCAAAGAACGATTCCGAACGTCTTTATTGTTTCTATTGCTTGACTCACTGCGACGTTGGTCGTTACTATTATGTGTTTTATACGCGTCTAGCCTTGCCGCTACTAGTGCCAACTCACGAGTTAATCTTGTTAAGATCTCACTGTTATGATCCGTTACCTTATTAGTTTCGGTTAGCTCTTCATCAGCATACATCTTTGCTATATGGTCAGCTTTTTTCACATTGTTTTTTTCATTGACTTCAGTAAGCTCTCTTTCCAATTAAACTTTGATATAAATTGGCAATCTATCTTGCCAGAGCTTCAATACTGTGAGCGTTGGAACTTGATTGTCGGCGAGATATAACAGATCATTGAGGAATTCTGATGGTTTTTTTCTACCAAAATTTTTCTTATCAAAAAGTAACCTTAATTTATCCAGTTTAGTGAGAGCAAAGCGATCCAAAAAGATCTTTTTCATTTCTTCATATTCATTCCTTCCAGATAGGCATATAGTTGCTTCTGAAACAGTTTTAATAACCTCGGCACCCAGGTTTTAGATGAGATTATAATATTTATTCTCATCTGTGACGATCTTTTTGAACTGTAACTGACTTTCGAATATTCTGAACAAAGGCTCCGGCTCTTTTGTCCAGAAGTTCTGAAATTTAACCTCTCGTTGATATAATCCTGCTATTTTTTTTTTTTTTTGGTGGTCAAAAAACGGGAAAATCTGCTATCAGACCTACAGCGGCATGGGTTACAGCAAGATATCTCCAACTGCAGTGCAAACCACTTGTTTGACGGGATTCTAGCACTGCAGCAGCTTGGAGAGACAAAAAAGCCAAGTAGGCTTATATTCGCTCCCAAAGCATTCACAGGCAGAGACCGATTAAACCCCCTTAACCCTGGCCGTAGAACGAGAACAAGAAAATGCTCCCGTTACAGAGACGAAGATCCTTAACGTCCACCGTACTCATCCGCAACGTTGGACTGCGTTAGCATTATTCCACGTTGCAGACCTTGTCCATCATCATTCGTTTCGTCCGTCCGTCTAAGCACCGGGCTTTGTCCATTTATACGTCCTGCTATGCATACATCTCCCTTGCTTTCTTTCATTCACTTAATCAGCTCGGGTACGTGGGTTCACTGTGCCCAAAGACTTTTTAGTCTCCCTGCGTATTCACACGTTTCCTTTCTCCCTTTCATCCATGCACTCAACCACCATTCACTTAGCTCAGGTACGTGGGTTCGCTAGGCCCAAGGACTTTCCAGTCCGCCTGCGTATTCACACATCTCCTTTTTCCCTTCCATCCATGCACTCAACTACCATTCACTCAGCTCGGGTACGTGGGGTTGCCAGGCCCAAAGACTTTTCAGTCCTCCTGCGTATTTGCACAACTTTTTGCACTTCCATCCATGCTCTCAACCTACCATTCACTCAGCTTGGTTACGTGGGGTCGCTACGCCCAAAGACATTTTTTTTAGCAAACCTATCTGCCCTATTGATTCTCTAGGTCGGGGGCACGCGCATATTTTATCTTATTAGCAAAAGAGAATCTCCACTCGTTGTTAATCTATGATGCCTTACGCATAATTCATCACCTAACTCATGAACACATTGAAATTTAAATATATAACACGTGGGCGGAAGTTCCCCTATAGTTGAGATTAGTTGCAAAAAATAAAATAAGAACTTAAAATATCGTCTGAATCGCGCTCGATCTGTGGCGACAACGCGGGCGTTTTAATGCTCATAAGCTATTGATTTTAATATTTCAACTGCCTCGAACATTACCACGAAAAAATAAAAAGAAATTAACGCTACACCGTCGCCTTGTTTCGCGCAAGAGACAGCACCATAATAATATGCAAGATAAAATTTATCAAAATCCAAACGTGCGCAATCTCACTTCGACTTTAATAAAATATTAAAACTTACTTCATACTCAACTTTTTCAATATGTACGACGGCGCACGTAGTGGTTTCAGCTTTCTGTAAAAGTCCATCAATTTAATTTAAAAACAAAAATTTCTTAATATCTTTCAATTTAACTATTAGTAAAGTAAACTAAGTAAATGGTAAATGGTAGGACCAGTTCGTAGTTATTAGGTGAGTAACTGGAAATGGTCAGTCCATTTACCAGTTACTGAGTGAGTAAATGGTAAATGGTCAGACCATTTTCGGTGACTCACCTAGTAACTACCAACTATTCCGACCATTTACCATCTACTCACGCAGTAACTAGTAAATGGTCCGTTCATTTACCATTTACCCACGTCGTAACTGCAGACTGGTTGAAACATTTATCATTTACCCACCCGCTTACTGTGAACTGATTCAACCATTTATCAGTTACCAGAGTTGTAAATAAGGAAATGGTTTTTTCATTTGAAATTGTCAAGTAATTGAAAGTAATCGCACCATTCACCATTTACAGAGCAAGTAAATTAGAAATGGTCTGACTAGTTCCCAGTTATAGAGCAAGTAACTGGTAAATGGTCTGACCATTTACCATTAACAGAGCTAGTGAATAGTAAATGGTCTGACTAGTTCCCAGTTACACAGCAAGTAATTGGTAAATGGTCTGACCATTTACCATTTACAGAGCAAGTAAATGTTATATAATCTGACCAGTTCCCAGTTACAGAGCAAGTAACTGGGAATCATCAAATCTGAAATTTAGTCTATGATTCAAATAATTTTTATATATTCTAACATTACGATTAAATGATTCTACTCTATATCTACAAAACAATCGTTATCTTAAGCATGCTATTATGAATTATGGTTTTAAACTATATTCGAGCATGATTATACTTGGCGATTAAATAATAATAAAAACAATCGAATTTTTTACAAAGAATTTAGACGATATTTACAAGTAATAGTTAAGAAACTAGTCACTACAATTATGCATATCGTCTTTTACACTCGAGCAGGGTTGCAAATATTTAAATCATTTTGGGCTTTCAATAAATTTTAATTCACAAATCCTTTTTGAATTCGTAATTAGAGTTTTATTTAATTAACAATTCCTTTTAAATTAATAATTAAAAATATTTTAATTAACAAATCAAAATCTAATCGTGAATTGAAAAGGCTTTAATTAAAAAATCAAAAGGAATTCTTAATTAAATAAATTTCAATTAAGAAATCAAAATGTAATCGTGAATTGAAAGGGCTTTAATTACAAAATCAAAAGGAATTCTTAATTAAATAAATTTCAATTAAGAAATCAAAATTTAATCGTGAATTGAAAGGGCTTTAATTCCAAAATCAAAAGGAATCCTTAATTAAATAAATTTCAATTAAGAAATCAAAATGAAATCGTGAATTGAAAGGGCTTTAATTCCAAAATCGAAAGGAATTCTTAATTGAATAAATTTCAATTAAGAAATCAAAATTTAATCGTGAATTGAAAGGGCTTTAATTCCAAAATCAAAAGGAATCCTTAATTAAATAAATTTCAATTAAGAAATCAAAATGTAATCGTGAATTGAAAGAGCGTCAGTTATGATTATGATTTGTGAATTCGAGGGCTTTAATTAAAAATTCCATAATTCCTTTTTAATTAAACGTTTTAAAGGAATTTTCATCATATATATGTATATAGAAAAACAGATGTGGACGCGCACATACATACGCACCTGGGCTCATATATATGCAACATTTCGTGTCGACCCAAACGCACACATACAGACAAGTTGATATATATATATATATATATATATATATATATATATATATATATATATATATATATGTATATATACATACATACATACATACATACGTGGGACATTCCACGTCAATTAGAACGCACTTACAGACAGGTTTATATATATGGGACATTTCATGCCAATGCGCATGCACACACACAGGATTATATATGTATATATATATATATATATATACATAGGACATTTCGGGTCAACTCGTACGTACTCATGATCACAGGCTTCTCTATATATATGGAACATTTCATGACAACTCTCACATACCTATCCGAGTTCCTTCAGGTTTACATATATGCGACGTTTCATGTCAATTTGCATTCATGCATACACGCTTTTATATACATGCGACTGTTCATGTCAACTCATGTACGACCTTACTGACAGGTTTTTGCATATGTATATATGGTCCATTTCATATCAAATTGCTCACATTCACCCGCAATTTTTTTGTTTCTATATATATATATATATATATATATATATATGGGACATTTCATGTCAACTTGCACGTACTCGCAAGCACAGGTTTTTCTATTAATATATGGGACATTTTATGACAACTTGTACACACCTATCTAAGTACCCTTAGGTTTATATATATGAGACGTTTCATGTCAATTCGCATGCATGCACACACGCGTTCATGTACGTGGGACTTTTCATGTCGACTTACAAGCATGATATAAACATATATATATATATATACATAAGGGACATTTCATGTAGAATCGCACGTACACACACAGGTTTATTCAAGTTTATATGGAACATTTAATTTCAACTCATACGCACACGCACACGCTCACACATACAAACACATATTTAACTTTATATATATATATATATATATACATACTTTACCTTATCGATGTAGACAATATTTAAA
Organism: Anastatus disparis; assembly: GCA_017163975.1. Taxonomy (NCBI): domain Eukaryota; kingdom Metazoa; phylum Arthropoda; class Insecta; order Hymenoptera; family Eupelmidae; genus Anastatus; species Anastatus disparis. Next base: position 1,261,925 of record JAFFSR010000233.1, read on the forward strand.
AAATAGTTATTTATTATGCTGTGGTACCCACGATCGCCGTCTTTGGATACCTAGGTGTTAATGACAACTTAAACATCATCTACAGCTAAAACTTTTGAAATTCAACTTATAGTTTAATTACTACTTTGAAGTTGTTTCAAATGTTATCTAGCCAAACATGGTTGTTCCGAGTAAGATAAACATTGTCTACAAGAATATCTTTTGAAATTTAGCCATTATTTATTAATAACATGTACGTTTCCCGAGATGACATCTCACAATATCCAGGTGATCCTAGCTACCTGGAAATCGTCTATATGAATAAATTTTGAAATTTTCCATACCGATTATGAAGTTTACAGATATTTGCAGGGACTATGTCAAATGAAACTTGGAGATTCTTTTAGATTTCGATTCTAAGGTTGTTTGATTAGGTCGGAGAATACTCGGAAATAAAAAGATTTTAAAAGAACAATTGTTTAAGATTCATGCAAGTTCCATGAAATATGTTGATTTACTCGTAGTCGATACCCATATATAAAGATCATTCATATAAATCATCTCGCATATAAATTTGCGATAGTATCCCTACTAATTTATGAATTTTTCGTTCGAATAATGCCAGCGAAATTTAACTTCGAGAAAGCATATTACTTTTGTGATTAGTGAATAATTTTAACATTTTTTCATCAAACATCATTCCGATATACAGGTAATAAGCGCTATTATTTAAAAAATTTAAAAAAAGTTAATTTATTTATTTTATACTTTTTAGTCTATTTATTCAATTATTGTATTTTATTTTTAAAGCATGTTTTTAAAATTTTGTATTTTCTATTTTTAAGTTAAAATTGTTTTTATTATCATTTAGAGTTACATTGCAACCAGACTTTTCGAAGATTACACTCAGGTACATCCGTTATCGGCGACTTGGTACTCCAGTTCGACCTCTTCATCCTAAATCATTATTATGCATTAAAGATTCACTTTCAAACCTTGAATTAGGTTTTAGCAGCCCCGAAATCCCCCGGGGAACCCACCTCGACCCAGAGAAAGCCTCCCCACTTGTACTTCCTCGGAGACGACGTCCATGCGTATTCTGGACAACGTGCATCACTTTGTGGCAATTGTTTGATCTCAAATTCGGTTTTAGCAACCCTGAAAACCCCGAGAAACTCGCCTTGACCCAAAGAAAGCCTCCCCATTTATACTTCCTCGGAGATGACTTTTCACACCCATTATCATCGACCTGGATGTCCAGGTACCAAAATGACAACTGATTATTGTATTGTCATCCAAGACCAAAGTCTATGCCAATTGTCAGAATTTATATCTGTCAAAAAGTGCCTGAAATCGAGCGCGCAAGATTTGATTACAGACAGACAAACATGCAAACAGACATGAAGGCGAATATAAGAAAAGCGTATATAAAAAAATAATATTTACCTACGTTAAGTCTGCTTTGAGACTAATTATCTTTCGTTTTTTATGACAAAAACAAGTAAATTGAATTTGAGAAAATTTCTATAAGTTACTTAAATTTATGAAAAAGTCAATATAAATCGTCATTTTTGCAGAATTATGAAGATTATGATTATTTTCGCGGAAATTATAAAGTTATGGAAATTATTTATGGAAACGTTTTCGATTGGAAAATTTGTGATTATTGCAGTTGAATTTTGTTACATCATCATCAGTTATATCCTCGTTAAAATGACCCGAAAATTTCTTAAAGAATCGGAACAAATATTTTTCCGGTCTTTAAAGAATGTTTAAGAACTATTATGAAATGAAAATTGATAAATGTTTCAAGTTTTCCGAATCGTTCCGACATTGAAATTTCAATTATAAGCTGTTACTCATAAAATTTGGAAAAGTCTATTGTATGCAACTATTTTTCCAGTGATTCAGTTGTAATTTATAAAATTGTGAATTTGGGTGATTCATTATGTTTCTTTCCGTAATATTTATCTGATGTTGGAGCTACAGCAATCAAGTTTTGCTTTTTTTTATTTCATTAATATCATTTTAAATTCGTAAATTAATAGTATATTGTGTAACGAGTAAGGTTTAGTTGACTATTGCGCACGAGGGCAAGTTGGCGCACGAGCGTAGCGAATAGCGCCATTGCCCGAGACTCTCTCTCTCTCTCTCATATCTGCCGTACGACTGACTCGCAATAGTATATTTCAATACTTTTTGGTACTATTATTTGTAATTAAATTACATACTTTTAGTTCACCAATTTCACGTTTATACGGAATAATTACGATTTCGTTAATGTAAAAATAATACAAGAATAGATGATACGATTTACTTTGTCAGAGGTTAAAGCGAGATAGAGTATAAAATTCATCATATGGTCGATGAGATACAGTATGAGGGCGCTGCGCTTGTATAAACCTTTGCGATTTTACATTAATTAACGCTTTTGCGTGACATTATTTTACAGAATGTAACGTATTTACGTGATTTAATACTAAATAATATTATACATAGCTGTGAAACACACGCCCTCAAAAAACAACACACGCAGCGCGCGCTATTAGCTACTTACTACCCCGAAAACGCATGCGCTATAGGCCGCTTACTCAGCACGGATGAGAAAAACAAATATAATGACTTGTCCGCACTAAAGCTATGTTAATACAATAATTTTTGTTAAAATAAAAAATCATTTAAACTTGTAAATTTTTATGAACTTGGATTGAAATTATATCAAGCTCGACAAACCTAATCTTAAAATACGTTACATTGAAAGTTTGTATTATTACTTTTTATGTAGTATTTTCGTGGGTTTCTTGAGTTGTCCGCACTCGAGTTGAATCTTACAAATTTTTTCTTTGTCGCAAAAAAATGTTATTAAACGCATTGTTTATTCATAACTTGGGATTGGAAATATTATTAGAAGACTGGAAGCTTCGTCATGCTCTTAAAAATAAAAATAATGTTATCTAATTTTAAAAATAATATTAATCTGAATAATATATCCTCATCAGAAAAGTTATTGTAATTTATATATTTTTAGAACCTTTCCAATTTCATGTGTACCACTATGGTATTATATGGGGATATCCATCCAACTTTAAATTCTCTAGTAACAGGTCATTATTTAAACTAGGTTATAATCTTTTGTGCTATCCTGTAACTCTATTTCTGATGTATTTTGTAAATGTGCCACAAACGGCGCAGCAGATAATTCTATAAAAGTAAATTTACACATAAGATAAATTACGGTAATTTTTTATGTGTAAAAATGAATGTTTCATAGAAATATCTACTGCGCCGTTTGTTAAACATTTACAAAATACATCGGAAATAGAGTTACAGGATAGCACAAAAGATTTGAACCTAGTTTAAACAATGTGCATCATGCGGTAACCCAGTAACAGCTGTAATATGACCTGTTACTAGACAATTAAAAGTTTTGTGGATATCCCAATATATCAAAAAATATGATTATGACTTCTTCAGATTCTTTATGAATTTCTAATATATTGAATAGTGATTTTTGAAGGGCATATCATAGTATTAATTAAATTAACTTATTAATAAACTGAAAAATTGCCTAGTATTAATAAATTAGTGCGATTTATTGTATTTATTCACAAAAAAAATTTATAGCTTAGTCGTGTAAAATGGCTTTATTTCCACTATCAAACAATTCCATGGTATGTTTAACTATTTCAAGAGTTAAAAAAATTTAATAATATGTATATTTTTTTACAACTTCAAGATCGTTACTGAGAATCATAAATAATTTTCACGGTATTTTATTAATAGCAGGTCGTACATCTCTATCCCTTTATAATAAAAAAATTCAATTTTCTGCAAAACCTTATGATTGTAGCAAAAAATAAGAAGAAAGCCCCATCTCGTATACTAAAAAGCAATATTTTCTCTTATGAGAAAAAATTATTTTTATCGCTTCGTTTCAAAGAAAACTTTGAAAAACTGAATCGTCCATCCAAACCTCGATATTTTATGTTTTTCAAGGTTTTTTTCAAAAGGAATCGATAAAAAAATTTTTTCCTAATCAAAGAAAATATTGCTTTTATGATACAAGATGGGGCTTTCTTTATTTTTTGCTAAAATTATTAGTTTTTGTAAAAAAATCAATTTTTTGATTACAATAGGACATATATACTCGACCTCCTCTTAAGGATCTTTAATAGCTATTAAACTCTTTACAAGATTGTAATAATTCATCTCGATTTACTTTCACAGAGTTCGTGAAGTTCCATTAACCTTTCAATCAATATACAGAAAATATAAAGATTCATCCGTATTCTTAAATGATCTCATAGGAGTCGGTCTGTGGCTCATTCGGTAGAGCGTTGGATTCGTAATCTCGAGGTTCCGAGTTCGAATCCCGCTCTCGGCCGATTGATACAAGCACCACTGTACGTTACATGTGCTTTATTCACAAACACACTTACGAGCTCCGTCGCTGATTAGCATAGCAATAATAGCATAGCATAAATATAGCGACGTTAAAAAAAAAAAAAAAAAAAATGATCTCATAGATTTATAATTATTTATTTACTAATAATTTAATAAATATATTCATACGATGATAAAACGTGAAAAATATTTCTGAAGAATTTTTTAAAATACAATCTAGAAGGATTCTCCTGAAAACTTTACAGTGCTGTTCAATTCTAAAGCGATCTTAATTGTTCATTAATTGTGAATACGATAAAATTAAGGTTACTATTCCTTAGTAAAACTTAATGAATCAAAAAAGTTCAGAAGGTATCAACGAAAATCATGACAATTTTTTTCATAAGAGTTCACAAAGTTGTATTATGGACTGGTACCAAAAACCGCAAAAAATTAGAAAGGTTCTTTTACATCAGAATCTTTCCAAACCTTAATGTACATGTTCACCGGGGTATTTGACCTGAATACGGAGGACATTGATAACTAATATAGGTAGCTAGGAGAGTTTCCGTAGCCGATGGAGATCCACGGCTCCACCAAAGTTTTTTCTATGTATTTTGGTGCCTTGAACACGAATTTCGAGAGTGGATAGCTGGAAAATAGTTAGGAAAATCTCTAAAGTAAATTTTCTGGTTGTTAATTCTTCGCAGAAAAACATAATTTTTCGTGTTTTTCATCAAATATTAAGTCGAAAATATTCTTATCAATTTTGCCGTACATTGCACCATTTCTCTGTAAAAACATCATAAATATAAAAAAAACTCATTTTGCCATTTTTAATGATTTTTTTTATTTTATTACACTAATCATTGGTGACCAATATAATTAAGAATTTTTACATTTTAATTAGCTAAAATTATTCTTTAATCCACCAACTGTTGATAAAAAAAGAATGGTTTAGGCTGGTTGCGGTCTTCCTTTAATTTTTCACGAATAATTGAACCGCTTATTGAGAAAGTACCACGCAACGGTGCTCACATGAAAAAGTCAGGTCGGAAAATAGGGGAGATTGCTATAGTAACATTAAAGTCCACGGTTCCAAAAATTTTTTTTATATATTTTGTCACTAAACATTAATTTAAAGGGGGTGAAGTCGGAAAATGTCCAGGAAAATTTGTATGATATAATTTCCAAAAATTTGAAAGTTTATTTTTCAAATAAAAAACATTTTGTCGCTTATTTCATGCAATTTTCATGCCAAAGTTATAAAAAAGAATAAGTTTTATAATTTTTTTCAATTTTTCATATTAGAATGAGACTATTGTTGCAGTGCAGCAGAGATTAGAATAGGATTTCCTAAAATTTTATTTCATTTGCTAAATTTATGTTATAATTTATAAATACGTTTAATTAATCGTTATTTGTATTTTAATCTTATTACATTTTTTACATGTAGAATTTTTGCTACAAAAACAATATGTACAGTACGCTATTCATTATTTTATGAAGTTTAAAAAACTTGTGTTTTTATAATTTATAAAATTTTTTAACGAAGTACAATTTTTTTCTGTGAACTACTCTTTTACTGTTACATATTTTGTAAAAATATATTTTTTTAATAAAAAAAATAGGTATATGATTGATTGAAAATATTAATTTTAATTAATTTAATTTATGTATAACCCTGTTGAAAAAACTCACTGACATGGTAACATTTTTTTTTAACTATTTATAATTGAATTTATTGATTTGTTGATTGTAACTCTTTAATTATTTATTTTATTTCCGCAATTCAATCCAAAATATCCTTAATTTATAATCCTTCAGTTGAAAATTGAGGCAGCACACTAATTATAACACATCCAAAATAATTTATAGCAGCATCATCAGTGTCACAACCAAATTTTAAAATTGCTAAGCATAAACTTTCAAAACGAATGTCAGGAAAAAGTAATTAACATTGTAAAAGAATTTTTTTATTACAGATAACTATTATGGGAAAAACTTTTTTGAAAATAAAATCATATAATCAAATTATCCATCAAAAAGTAAAACTATTCCTTAAAAATCTTTAAGATTTTTATCAGTATTAATATTAGCAATTTTTCCTAAATTAGAATTTTTTTTATTTTAAGTAACATAGAAAAAATAACCTGTTTGTGTAACTGATTAAAAACTACTCACTTGTTTAAAAAAAAATCTGGTGGCACTCATATATATATATATATATATATATATATACCTGTGTGTGTGTGTGTGTGTGCATGTGAATTGACATAAAATATCCCATGTATATGTATATACATATATTCATAAGCCCATGTGTGTGCGTGCATGTGCCTTGACAGGAACAGCCCCATATATATATATATATATATATATATATATATATATATATATAAAGAAAAATATATACAAACTCAAGTACGTGTGTCATGCATGTAAATTGACATGAAACGTCCCGTGTATATAAACCTGTGTGTATGTGCGCGCGTGTGAATTAACATTAAATATCCCATGTATATGTGTACACAGATATACACACATATATATGTGTATATATATATATATATATATATTCATGAGCCCATATGTGTGCGTACATGCGAATTGACAGAAACGGTCCCATATATATAAATACAAATTTCAAATACATGTTTAGATGTGTTTGCGTGTTCGAGTTGACAAGATATGTCAAATATATGAAAACCGGTGCGTGCGTGTTGACATGATACGTCCCATATACGTGAACCTGAGGGCGCTTGGATAGGTGTGTTAGAGTTGTCATGAAATGTCCCATATATATAAACCTGTATAGGCGTGGGTAATAATTGACGTAAAAAATCCTATGTATATTAACGTGTGTGCATGCATGCAAATCGATATGAAATGTACCATATGTATAAACCTGTGTGTGTGTGCGTGCGTTCGAATTGACATGGAAAATCCCATGTATATTAACGTACGTGTGCATGCATGCGAATCGACATGAAATGTCCAATATATATAAATCTGTGTGTTTGTATGCGTTTGAATTGACATTAAAAATCCCATGTATATTAACGTGTGTGTGCATGCATGCGCAACGACATGTACTGTCCCATATATATATATATATATATATATATATATATATATATATATAAACCTGTAAACGACATGAAATATCTCATATATATATATATATATATATATATATATATATACCTGTATGTGCGTACGTTCCAATTGACGTGAAAAATCCAATATTTATTAAAGTTTGTGTGCATGCATGCGAATTGACATGAAATGTCCCATATATATGTAAACCTGTGTGTGTGTGCGTTCGAATTGACGTGAAAAATCCTATATATATTAACGTGCGTGTGCATGCATGCGAATCGACATGAAATGTCCCATATATATATATATAAACCTAAGGTTACTAGGATGGGTGTGTGCGTGTTGTCATAAAATATCTCACATATATAAAAAAGCCTGTCATTATGAGTATGTACGAGTTGACATGAAATGTCCCATATATAATCCTCTGTGTGTGTGCGTGTGTGTGTGTGTGTGTGCGTGCGCATTGGCATGAAATGTCCCATATATCTAAACCTGTAAGTGCGTGCGTTCTAATTGACGTGAAAAATCCCATGTTTATTAAAGTCTGTGTGCATGCATGCGAATAGACATGAAATGTCCCATATATATAAACCTGTGTGTGTGCTTTCGAATTGACGTGAAAAATCCTATGTTTATTAACGTGCGTGTGCATGCATGCGAATCGACATGAAATGTCCCATATATGTAAATCTAAGGGTACACGAATGGGTGTGTGCGTGTTGTCATGAAATGTACCACATATAAAGAAAACCTGTACTTATGAGTACGTGCTAACCGACATGAAATATCCCATGTATGTTTGTATGTATGTATATATATATACATATATATAAACCAAAATATATACGGGTCAACGGGTGCAAGTTGACATGAAACGGACCATGTATATATATATATATATATATATATATATTTATCAACTTGTTCGTATGTATGCGTGTGGGTCGACATGAAATGTTGCATATATATGAGCCTAGGTGCGTATGTATGTGCGCGTCCACATATGTTTTTCTATATACATATATATGATACAAATTCCTTAGTACGTTTAATTAAAAAGGAATTGTGGAATTTTTAATTAAAGCCCTCGAATTCACAAATCATAATCATAACTGACGCTCTTTCAATTCACGATTACATTTTGATTTCTTAATTGAAATTTATTTAATTAAGGATTGCTTTTGATTTTGGAATTAAAGCCCTTTCAATTCACGATTAAATTTTGATTTCTTAATTGAAATTTATTTAATTAAGAATTCCTTTTGATTTTGGAATTAAAGCCCTTTCAATTCACGATTACATTTTGATTTCTTAATTGAAATTTATTTAATTAAGAATTCCTTTTGATTTTGTAATTAAAGCCCTTTCAATTCACGATTACATTTTGATTTCTTAATTGAAATTTATTTAATTGAGAATTCCTTTTGATTTTTTAATTAAAGCCTTTTCAATTCACGATTAGATTTTGATTTGTTAATTAAAATATTTTTAATTATTAATTTAAAAGGAATTGTTAATTAAAAAAAACCTTAATTACAAATTCAAAAATGATTCGTGATTCAAATAATTTTTAATTACTTTTTTCGCAACCCTGCACTCGAGAAGGCCATCACTTTTTAGTGAGGTCTGGAGCGATGCCGTTCGTATACAAAAGTTTGTACAGAATTTGTGTATTTACAAATTCAGCTATTTATTGTATATCACAGACAAATTTATGTATACGAGGCTCGGGGTCATTTCACTGATTAATGACAGTTTTTCTAATCAATAGGTAGTATCGTTCTATGACGCACGCTGAATCTGGTTTAGATTTACGGTATAACACGTCTTACCAATTGTTACACAATTCGCATGTCGCCGTAAAAACAGTTGCAGCTTTATTTATGTCATAGAACATTGTGACAAACTACCTTCAATGCACCGACAGTGACTTAATACATAATATCTTTTTTTATCATACTGATAAATTATTTTTACATATCGTTTACAATTGCATCATACAGATTTAAATAATATAGGTTTTTATAACTCAAAAATTATTGATTTTACTTTTGTTTTAGAGTATTATCGCAATCTTATTGCTTGTTTTCCTAATTTATTCGTGAATCTAACGTAATCTAATTTGAAACCATGATATATAATCATATCTATACAGAGAATTCACATGGTTTTTAAAATAAGAATTATATTTGTATGCGATGTAAGTCTAAATGTTAAAAGTAAGGTAATACACATATTTTATTATTATACTATTCGTTATGTTAGAGGTCATTTTTAGACGAGGTTTTAGACATTTTTTACTGATCGAAAGTAGCGAAAGAAGTAATTTCGTTTGTTTTCAATAAAAATATATATCCGAATTGCTTTCACTTGTAAATATCTATTTATTTTAATAAATGAGAAACGGAAGCGTGTAAATTTGTTAATATTCAAAGAACAAGCCAAAAAAAAAATAAAAGTAAATATCTTTTTTTAGTTATTTTAGATCGGTAAAGTTAGTCGAAAGCTGATCCTTAATTGAAAAGTGTCACCATGAAATACAATGCAAAATAAATGAACTAGCCAAAATAAGAACTACTGACCCCGGGCAAGATGCTTAGGGTCTTATGGCTCCACTAAGTTTATCGAATATGATAATGTTCTAGTGTTTGAAGACGTATTTATAATATTAGTGTAATCATATACATTAACGGCAGGCTAGAGTAGAACCTGATACCGACCGAATAACAATTGAGTTGTTTGTTGTTTACTTAAGTATTAATCGGTGTATCTCCAAATTAAAGGTTGAGGGCAATAGATATTATTATTATGAACATCTATGCACAAGAAAAAAAAATCTACCGTTTTGTTTTCGAAAAAAGTAAATAACGCCAAAGTAAAAGTTTATGTTTATAATATTTTCGCGTTACTTACTTTTCTCAAAAACAAAGCGATAGATTTTTTTGTTCTTGTGCATAAATATTTGTAATAATAATATCTATTGTGCTTAACCTTCGATTTGCAGACACACCGATTAATACTTGAGTAAATAACAAAAATCTCAATTAGACAAGGACAGCGAATCCCGCCTGCTCTTAAGGGTTTGATGAAGCTTCCCCTTCTGATAATATTTCTGATCCAAGTTTATGAGTAAATAATGAATTGAATCGGGTTTCTTCACTTCAAGAAAAAAAGTTGTAGGATATTCGTTAAGTTTTGAAAATAAAATAAATATAAGTGCGATCTGACATAAGATCTCACATATATTTATTTTATTTTCAAAACTTAACGAATATGTATGAGATTTCATAGGCGATTTCATATTAGATCTCACATGAGAGCTTATATAAAATTTTTAGTAGGGATGATTTTTCTTGGCTTGTTCTTGAAATTTATACATAATTACACTCTTCCGATTCTCATTTATTTAAAATAAGTTCATACCGATGAGTAGGATCGGTGGTAGCGCAGGGGCTAAGGCTCTTGGCTCATACTGTAGTAGACCGGAGTTTAATCTCCGGGAAAATTTCGTAAAATATTTCTGAATTTTTCTCTGTGAAATAGAATTAGAAGATCAGGAAAAACCGGTTAAAAATTCTTCCTGGCCAATAAAAATTACGGGTCTCTGTGCACAGCGATCAAGAGACCCACTGTCAATAAAATAGAGAAGAAGATGATATCTCCCATCCCTAGTGGAAATATAAAATGTGCATTACTGTTTGAAATAGTTTAAAATTATTTAAAACTTAATAATGTTTAAAACTGTTTAAAACTGTTCAAAATAGTTTATAAGTCTGAAATTTCTGACATTTAAAACAGTTATAAAAAGTTTTCAACATTTTTGAACAGTTTTGAACAATACGGAATAATTTAAAACTAAAGTGAACATTTTCTCGTATATATTATATAAATTTTAATATATATATTAGAAAATTTTTACAAACACAAAATTATGAAACACTGTTCGAAATCATTTTGAAATTTAAAAAATTTTTTAAAACTGTTTAAAACTGTTTAAAGATGTTGAAAACTTTTAAAAAAATCGTTTTGAAACTTTTAAATATAAAAAATTAAAAAAACTATTAAACACCGTTTGAAATCATTCCGAAATTTTCAAAACTTTTTGAAAGTCTTTAAAAATGTTTAAAACTGTTCATAACTGTTTTAAATGTCCTAAATTTCGCCCTTATAAACAGTTTTAAACATTTTTAAACATTTTATATTCCCGCAAGGAATTACAAATAATTCTGATATTTATTCATATGAAAAAAAAAAATTTATTTTTCAACGATATTTAATCGATAAAGTATAGGTCTAAAGCAAATTCGTAAAAATTCTTCTTTTAATATCTCATTTGTTTTCGACCTTTTCTAATCAAAATTTCAACTTCATTATATATTGTGTTATGTAAGATATTAAGAAAAAACAGGCACGTTTGTTCTAAATTTATCCTAGAGCAGATCGCTCATCTTTGTCCTTTCCTATTAAAGAAATAAAATTTCATTTTTATCTGCAGAATGTTAAAAAAAAAGGAAGCCTTATTATTCACCATAAAAATAGTTATTATACATTGTTTTGAAATGATATTATATTAGCATGTGAAAATGTTCCTTTTATCACGGAATTTCACGCAAAATTTGTGACTACACAGCGTAAAAAGTTGTTTCAACTTTAAAGAAGCTGTTTTGGAATAGAAGAAATGCGGTGCAGAGAAATGAATTTTGAGTCAAAGAAAAATCATTTTTAAATTAATGAAATGATTTTTAAAATAAAAAAAAGCCTTAAAATATTCTTTAATAAATCACTATATTTGAAAAAAAAAATTTCGAATTTAGAAAAATATCTTATTAACTTTAAGAAATTAGTTACTTCCAAAATAGTGTTGAAAGTCAGTAAAACGTTTTTAAAAACAATGCTATATTTTTTTATTGAAAAAATGTAATATTTATTTAAAATAATTTTTATATGAAAATGAAAAAAATATCTTACGTCAAATAATTTTTTGATCCGAAGACATAATTTTTAAATTAAACAAATTAGTTCATGACTTCGATAAACTCATCTCTTTTCAACAATAGAATGTTTATTGTTGCAAAAAAGCGGTGTTACATCCGCATAATCACGGATGTACGAAAAATCATTTTTATTTTAATTTTTTTTTAACCTTTTGTTATACATATGAATGTGCGTACGTATATATAATTATATATACGCATATACATTATGCATGCATATAAACATGCAATATTTGCAGTTCATTCTCCCGATAACATATATTTTTTTTACATGTATTAATAAAAATAGAATAAAATAAATTTTATATTGGATAGTTAGTGATAAAGAATATGCTGTATTAAAAAAATAAATTTAATTTCTTGTAGTAGTCTTAAGAGAAAAGCAGTAAGTTCGCGCGCCGTATACGCTACCTCAGCATTTTTAGGCGTGATAAGAAGATATCTTCCGTCACCGAATGTGAGATTCTAAAGAGTTTCTCACGGCCGAACTGACCAATGGGACTCTTTTAAATTTTGACAAACTTGCATTTTATTTCTAGATTTGTACCTTTCTTGCAGAGAAAAATAATTTTAATAAGTCAGTCCGCAGTTAGACCTCGCAAGGGTAACACCTTTTTTAACTTGCACATAAATCAAGTGTAAAATCTTAACAATAAAAACTTGTAACTCGCGCTTTATTTCCTTCTTAAATTTAATTACAAACGAAATAACTTAATTTAGTCGCGCGCTTATTTTAACAAGTCAGTCACAACTTACTGCTAGGGGAAAAAGTGTGTTAATACAAAGAATGTTTCCTATTTTATTTTCAAATAAAAATAAATAAAAATACTAACGAGGTTTCTTTCGATTTATTATTGTAAATCTGCGCGATTCACTTATCAATAGCTTGTATAACATTTGTAATAAAATAAAATAAATATCATTTACAAAAATATACAAAAATAATCTCTGCGAACATAAGTGCCATTAATCCAGTTCCTAAATAATTAACAAGCGGGCAACCAGAGAGGAGCACTGCGCTCTTCAGTGTAAAGTTTATTAAGTAGATAAACTCCTTTACTTTCGACCACGCAGCCAGCAGTTAAGACAAGGTAAGCGATTAAGCTCCTCTATCCCGCAGTCTTTTCAAAATAAAAAAATATTTACCAATACCAACAAGGAATATCCCAAACAAACACATGTCCGAGTAAACCTATTTAAGGTGACCGGACATAACAAATGGTGACAGCGACGGTGGGATATTTCTTGTCAAATAACTAAAACACTAACAAATTTTTTTTTATTACTGCTTTTTATACTAATTAATTACACTCGAAATGCTCTCTATCACAGGGAAACGCTAAATAATATTAGACAAAATACTTGTTTTAGATGAGCATAGAGTAAAGATTTTTTCGATCTGTTAACTTATTTATAAGCTGATAAATCAAAAATAAAATCTAATAACGCCTTTCTTATTTGAAATACATTGTTCAAAACGTTCTCTATCGCAGGGAAACGCCAGGTAACTAGACAAAATACTTGCTTTAGATGAACGTAGAACTAATATTTTTAATTCTTGATTTGTTTATATATTAATTACTCGAAAACCAAATATTCGAAGCGTTCTCTATCACAGGGAAACGCAAGTCAAAATACTTGTCTTAGATGAGCGCAGAACCAGTGTTTGAGATATTAATTTATTTATAAATCAATTACTTGGAGAAGAATAGAAAAGAAAAAGAAAGAATACTAAATAAATTGTTTAAAACGTTCTCTATCGCAGGGAAACGCTAGATAACTAGACAAAATACTTGCTTTAGATGAGCATAGAACATTTATTTCAATTCTTATTTATTTATACATAAATTAACAAACAAATCAATAAATTTAAAATTAAGTAAAAGTAAATACTTTACTGCTTTCTGTTTCTATAACTAAAATTTTTCTGAAATAACAATCTTTACCTTACAAATAGCTAAAATGAAAACCTAGTCAATTAGCTTATCTAACGCAAGGCGTAAGATTAAACTAACGCTTATACATTTGCTTTTAATTTTTCCTTTGCTATTTTTTCTTATGTTATTATAAAGTGAACCATATTTTTTTTCTTTCTTTGCAAATGTAATTCTGTACTGAGTTAAAAATTAATGTTTTTTTTGTTGTTTTTTTTCTCTTTCTTGTTTCTTTTTTAATTTTTTTTTTTTTTTTTGTTTCTTTTCTTCTTTCTTTTTTTTTCTCTCTCTCTGACAGGGTTTACAGTTTTTGAGCCTCACGGCATAAAACTCGTAAATTATTTTTTCATGCTTAACAGCATTTGAAAATTTCTGGTGGAGAGTAAGGAAAAATTTTTTTTTCAATTATAACGTTTTATTTCTTGAGGGTCTTGTAGGTCTTAAGCCTCACGGCATAAGACTTGCAATTCGCCGTTTGTGCTTAACAGCACGAAGGGCTCAACCTGAAGAAAATAAAAAAGGGAAGAAACAAGTTGGCCCTATATCTGAAAGTTCATTTTCAATTTTGGGCTTGTATCTATTGAGCCTCACGGCATATAGTGCTAGTTCTCTTTTATCGCTTAACAGCGGCAAAAGACTTGGAAAGAGAAAAGAGACAATTAGGTGTTGGAGCAACTTTTTCTAATAAATATTTTTTTTTCCGCCTTCTCTTCTTTTTTTCTTTTCTTCCTCTCTTCAAATAATCATTTTTTTTTCTTTTTGGTTTTGTTTTTTTTTTTCCTTTTTTCTGCTTTCCTTCTTGTTTCTCCAGTAAATGACAGATAATAAAAGGAGAGGCCTTGGCCCTAAGATAAGGTAAATAGCAGATAAGCTAAGTCTGCAAGGAGAGGCCAGAGCGCGGTTCATAGCGTGGGCCAAGGAAAACGACATTGATCTAGAGCTACAATTTCTACTACCGAGAAAGAAAATCGGCCCAAAAAGAGGTATAGTCGTTAACCCATACGTAATCGACACGCCAGCTAAATATTTAATAACTCCCTCCCGGATACGACAAACGCAACAGCAGCGCGTTGTAATCGATTTGAGTCTCGAAGAAGTACAACCCGCACCAGCTCCGCTATCGCCCTTGCAAGTTGACCAAGCCGGTAAACATATGCAGTCGGAAAATAATCTAATTACTATCGATTAAAAAATTTTTCTTATATCGCGTTTCCTTTCTTCTATAAGTAAGGAGCATTTTATTTAAAATTCCATTTTCTTCTCCTTTTTCTCAAAATTAACCTAAGAAATGAATCTTTATATATATAAATAACAATTTATAATAATAATTGCACAAGCGATAATCTATTTTTTTTAAATAGCCTAGATTTTGAATATCTTATAAAATGGCTACCGGAGGAATTAACGACAAAGATTTGCCGCTCACCGAAGAGGAGTTGAGACTATACGCTAACAACTTGAAAGAACGCGAACAAAGAATTAAGGATTTAGAACAAGCGCTTGAGAATCGTGAGAAGAAAGTCCTAAGTGAGGCAAAACGGTTAAAGCAGGACGCGATGGACTCGTTAAATGTAGAAAAAGAACGCGTTCAAATGCTTGAAAAGGAACTCGAAAAAGAAAGAAAATGCCGCGAAAATCTTGAAATTACCATATCAGACACTGCCTCTAGTGTATCAAATTTTCCCTTAGCACAAACTAATAAAATAGATTTGGGATCTCAAAATAAAACGAATTTGAGGTTAAAGCCAATAGACGAAACCGAGGAGTCGACAGAGGACGTGATAACTCAATTAGCAAAAATGCGCCGTGACATAGATCGAATGCGTGCAACTCGCTAAACTTCCCCCGTACCGCAAGCACAGCAGACATTACCACCAGACCCAGCATCAAGACCTCATAATAACCTAGCAGAACCACAGAATTCCTGGACTGTGCCACCAAGCATTTACATAAAGGAGGCCTTGAACAGCATACTAAAATTTGACGGAACAAACTTAATACCTTTTGTCAGAGCATGCAAACGCGCAACTCAAATAGTTCCTTAGCACCTCGAGAGAGAGTTAATAAAGTTAGTGAAAAATAAACTCGAAGACAAAGCGTATATCGCGTTCGAGCACAATAATTTCGGAACATTGGACGAATTCGTCGATAGACTAAAATTCGTTTTTGCTCCTACAGAAACTCTAAACAATCTAAGAGGTAAACTTGATCAAATTTATAAGGGAAGAAACGAGTCACTGCTTAATTTTATTACACGAATCGTCGACCTTAAAGAAGCTATTATCGATCGAAAAC
This sequence comes from Anastatus disparis, assembly GCA_017163975.1. Classification (NCBI taxonomy): domain Eukaryota; kingdom Metazoa; phylum Arthropoda; class Insecta; order Hymenoptera; family Eupelmidae; genus Anastatus; species Anastatus disparis. Next base: position 1,278,615 of record JAFFSR010000233.1, read on the forward strand.
GTTTCGATATCAGCAATGAATTAACTCGTGACGAACTTTCTGAAATCGAAGGAGATATAATCGAAGGATTTCGAGACGACTTACCGCCGGAATTTAGGCAAAGGCTTAAAAACCCAGCGAACTTAACTCTGAACGAAGTATTCGACGACGCAATCGCGGTAGATAAACAGATTGATAGGGACAACTTGAAGCATGGATATAAGATCAACGAAAGAAATAAGAATCTCTATGAAAACAGACGAGATACGAACGAAGCAGCAGCTGTAAAACCGGATGTGCCACGAGCAACCACATCTAATCAGGGGAGATACAACCAGACTAACAACCAATCAAATGACAGAAGCAAAAGTCATAATAACAATTACCAGACAAAAATATGTGCCTATAGCAAAAACCGAGGTCATGTAAAGGAAGAGTGCCGTAAATTAAAATGGGTTAAAGAGAATCAACAAAAAAACGAGACGAACGCTCCAGCGAAGGGCGCTCCTGGAGCGGCAACCGAGAGAACGCGTCCAGTGAACGCGATTGTAACAGAACTTACATCTACACCGTCAACTTAGAAGAAACAACGCCAATCGTCATCGTGGAATCCCCACAATTTCTACATAATTTCGTTGAAGCTATGGTTGATTCAGGTGCGCAGCCCAATATAGCCAAAATAGGCATTTTTAACGGAGACGTAATGGTTAACGAATCAAACCGACCATTGTTAAGAGAAATATCGGGAACCGATATACCTTCGATTGGTACATGTGTCATTGACATATACGGATCCCCAACAGAGGTCATTATAGTCGCCAATGATTGTCCGATGAAAACAGAAGCAATTATAGGTTCAAACTTCTGTGAGCAGCACGGTGCAAGCCTCGATTTCTATCAAAAGGCACTAATTTTCGAGGACAAAACCTTGCCTTTCGTGAATTTAAAAGACGTTAAGAGAATACCTGCTCTAGCAACCGCAACTGTACGTTTCCCGTTGAATAACCCAGAAGATGAATATGGCTATATTAAGAAAATAAAATTTAACGAAAAAGGCATAGTGGCAGGAAACATCATGGCAATCAACGACGGAGGCTACGTTGACATAAAGGTATTCAATACCAATATCTTTGATATCGACCTAAAAATAACACCGCTAACTCTAGAACCAACACAGAAATATTATCAGCATTGTAACGAGAAAATTTTTATAGACAAAGATAGCACTCTCTTCATGGATACAGAAGATATAAAAGAAGTTAACGTCACAAATCAAGCACCTTCTCTTGTTTCTATGCAGGCCAATGTAGATGATACAAGGTCAGCCGATGAACTAATCAACGACTTAATAACTTTCGAATATGGTGAAGAATACGATCAAGTCTTTCAGAGACGCTACTCAGACAGTACTATTTGCTCATCTTCCGAAGAAGACCTTCAAATTCAAGAAAATATAATTCCTAAATCTAAGGTTCCTGTGCAGGTGTTACCCAATTCTGCAACGTCATGCGTTGAGTCTGAAAATGCTTCGCGCGACACGGTAGACGATGACGCTCCGAACTCTATCGCAAATCTAATCGAATCCCCCGGCCGAAATCCAAAACCATCGTACGCAAAGCCCGAAAACGCCCTACGCAACACGGTAAGCGACGATGACAATGTGCGACATAGCACCTACAAGACTTATGCTAAGCCCGAAGAAGCTCCGCGCAACACGGTAAGCACAAGTCTAACAAAAGGGGAAATTGAAACATCAGATAACGAAAGCACAGAAACCACTGAAGAAGATATAATAATTCGAGATTTCCTTCCAGGTGCAAATTTGCTGGACTATATCGAAATAAATCAGGTGAATCAACCAATAGAAACTTATGTAAATTACTCTGATATAGAACCATGCATCAACAGAACTATCTTAGACATAAATACTGTCACTGAATTCTACGTCAAGCCATATAAAAAGGATAATCGAAGTTCAAAACACAAAAATTATGAGCGAGTATACAATGCTAACGTCAAAAACAGAACAGAATTTATATTAAACGACATACCTAAAAACCATATAGCGGAAGAAAACGAAGCAAGGCTGCAGAAGCTCATTGAAAAAACTGCTGATGTTTTTCATTTGAAAGGAGAACCCCTTTCTGCCACTAACATAATCGAACATAAAATCGAAACCTACGACGAAGAACTAGTGAACGTAAGACAGTATCCAATACCTCAAAAATTGCAAGAAGTTGTTTACGAGCAAATAAGTAAATTGTTAGAATCAGATATAGTCGAAAGAAGTGAATCGCCATTTAACAGCCCTCTCTGGGTTGTCAAAAAGAAAGACGATATTAAAGGGAAGCCACAGTGGAGGGTTGTAGTCGATTTCCGAAAATTAAATGAAAAGATTAAGCCATATCCACATCCAATCCCATATGTTACACATTTAGTCGAGCAGCTCGGCGGGGCTCGCTATTTTATCGTCGTGGATATGTATTCAGGTTTCCATCAGTTGATGATTAGAGAAGAAGACCGAGAGAAAACAGCCTTTTCTACTCCTTATGGTCACTTTCACTTCAAAAGAATGCCTTTCGGAATTCGAACAGCGGCAAGTACTTTTCAAGAATTAACCAATAAAATATTAGGGCATAAACAGTTAGATCTGAGCTCGAAAGAAAAAGGAAAGCTAGGATATATTGATGACGTCATACTATTTGCGGAAAATCTAAACGATCTAGACGAATTATTTCTGGAATTCACAGAGACTTTAAGGAAATCTAACCTAAAGTTAAATCCCTTAAAATGCCAATTTTACGAAACATCAGTGACATTTCTTGGTCACGAGATTAGTCATAAAGGCATGAGACCAGACCCAAATAAGACCCAAGCTGTCGAAAAATTCCCTCGTCCACGAAATGTTAAGGGAATACGCCAATTTCTTGGTCTGTGCGGATATTATCGACGTTTCATCCCAAATTTTGCAACGATCGCAAAGCCATTGACAAACCTTTTAAAGAAAGCAGTAGCTTTCAATTGAGCAGATGAACAAGAAATAGCTTTTGAGACGCTCAAAAACTGCCTAATTAATGAACCAATTCTGCAACATCCAAACTTCGAAGAGGAATTCTTTGTAACAACAGACGCCTCAGACTACGCAGTCGGCGGTGTCCTATCTCAAAAGAAGGAAAATTCAGATTTACCTGTAGCTTACGCAAGCCGATTGCTTACAAAAACCGAGATGAATTATAGCACCATCAAAAAGGAACTACTCGCAATGCGGTTTTGCGGTGACCAATTCGACTATTGTCTGATTGGCCGACATTTTACCTTTATAACTGACCACCAACCTCTCGTTTGGCTGCACAAAATAAAGGACTGTACATCTAAATTAAAAAAATGGTATTTTGAATTAAGAGACAAATTTGACTTTACAATCAGATATCTTCCAGGAAAAATTAATTTCGTCGCCGACGCGCTATCACGTAACCCTCCGGATAACGAAGTGCAAAATATACGCGAATCAGAAACTAAAGAAATCGTTAAGATAACTTCCGAGAAAAATACGTGTAAACCGGTCTATAAAATAAACGCTTTAGAGTTAATCGCAACCGAGACACTGTTTAAAAAGAATGACTTCCTAGCAGTAAGAAACAGTAAGGACAGTTTTTATTTGTGCCAAAGCAAACAGTACATTAATCAAATAATAAAGTAATATCTATACGATGGTTAACGCGTCAAGACGGAGACGAACATATATATTCTTTTGACTATGACGATAAGATACCCTTCGACAGTATACTAACAAGCGTAAAATTGACTAAAATCGAGCAAGACAGATATAAACTGCCAGCCGACGAACTGTCACGGACGCTAGACATCCTTAAGGAATCTTTAGAAGCTACAGCAAATAAACCACCCGAAGACGCTCACGTGACTGACGATGCTATGAACGAAAATACAAATATTTCTGAGGATCATCAATCGCTCAGGGACGAATTACATTTAAATCCGTCCAGGGCGAATGAAGCTCCTCTATCTGTTGAGTATGAGATAGGTCGAGACGAATCAAATCGACCTCGACCATCACGAAATATAATCGAAACGAGAGATAACTTTCTCATGGCAAAAGACAATCTGACCTATTTCATAACACAAAAAAATCAACCTCTCGACTCAGGAGCACTTTTTCTGCAACAAGAACAAAGACTTCCGCCCCTGCAAGATATTGTCCTTGCAAGAGCAAAAGTCATTGAAAATGACAAAAAGATTTTGATAGCTTTGCCAATTAAAGAAAATCTGCATATACAAACAGATAGAGAAATTTTCAAGGATGTTATTTTTTCACTGCTAGACGTATGCCAAACAACATCTCTGGTATCCTTGAGAATTTCAAAAACAGAACAGATAGACGATATCACGTGGAGTGAAATTGTCGATCTGTTGAAAGATATATTTTCAGATTCTCAAACTAAGATAATAATCTGTAAATACTTGATACAAATACCAAAAGTAGATCTGCGTGAACAAATTATACGCGAAATTCACGAGTCACCAATAAACGGCCATAAAGGTATAACAAAGACATATACCGAGTTAGACAACACTATTTTTGGCCAAATATGAAAGCGGGAATCCAAAATTTTGTCAACGCTTGTCGCACTTGTCTACTAAATAAACTAGTTAGAAATAAGGTTAGGCAACTTATGGTGTTAACAGACACACCGGGTTCTAGCTTCGAAAAGATTTCGTTAGATATCGTAGGTCCATTGGATAGGATCAGAAATGGGAACATGTACATTTTGACGATGCAAGATTTGCTAACAAAATTTTGTATAGCTGTCCCTTTAGATTCCACTACGTCAACGGCAATTGCCGATGCTTTTCTAAAACGATTTGTTTTTATTCATGGGTCACCAAGGATAGTCCTGACGGATCAAGGTGCAAATTTTATCAGTTCATTAATGAAAAACGTCGCGAAAATGTGTAAAATTAAAACATGTACTACCACCGCATTTCACCTTCAATCCAATGGATCTATTGAGCGAATGCATCACTCGTTAAAGGAATGGTTAATGAACTATGTATCAAATATACGACAATGGGACGAATGGTGTGAATGTGCGACATTTTCCTACAATACCAGCGTTCATGAAGGGACGAAGCTCACCCCATACGAATGCGTATATGGGAAGATAGCTCGCGTTCCATCAGCGAGGGCGGTATTGGGGGAAAATACTACCGATACTTATTATGACTATTTGACTAGATTAAGATCAAAATTGTTAGAAATACACGAATTAGCTAAAGAAAATCTAAATAACGCAAAAAGACGTTCCAAGGAATATTACGATAGGAAGTCAAACCCGTGTAATTTTAAGGTTAATGACCACGTAATGCTATTAATAGAACCTAGAAAAGGAAAATTTCAACCGCAGTATACCGGGCCACATAGAATTCTTGAGATATTAGAAAATGGTAGAAATATTAAAATTTCTTTTAAAAACACCACGAAAATTGTACACCCAAATAAATTGCGCTTAACGAAACTAACAAGGAGAGTACCCGACCTTCGGGAAACGGATTTGGTTGAAACTGCTGGATATGATTTTTTGGTGAAAAAAAATGAACCCGTGTTTTTTCTTTTCTTTGAATAGGCCCCATAGACGGAGATATAGGCATTTTTCGAAAATGCAATAAAAAGGAGCATTTATAAGATCTTGAATAACCAAACAACTACGACTCTTACAAGAAAATGTATGAAAAATAAAATAAAGTACAGATTAAATGCTTTAATTTAAGATTTGTTGCATTAAAAAAGCTTGTATGGTTCAAAAGTTACAGGCGATTAAAATATGCTAATGAAATAGCGTATAAAAATTGATGACATGTTACACGCTAAAAATATTAATAAATATGTAGTAATTTTCAATTAGGTACAACTTTTGAACCGCATAAGCTTTTTTAATACAACAAAGCTTAAATTAAAGCATTTAATCTGTACTTTATTTTATTTTTTATGCATTTTTTTATAAGACTCTTAGTTGTTTGGTTATTCAAGATCTTACAAATGCTCCTTTTTATTGTATTTTCGAAAAAATGCCTATATCTCCGTCTATGGGGCCTATTCAAAGAAAAGAAAAAACACGGGTTCATTTTTTTTCACCAAAAAATCATATCCCGCAGTTTCAGCCAAATCCGTTTCCCGAAGGTCGGGTACTCTCCTTGTAAGATCTGAAAGCTCGATCGATAATGATCAGAACTCTACATTTGACTAAAGATTTCTTAAAGTGAATACACATAACAATAATTAACGTAAATCTGCGTATTATTTATTTTTTTTATCATCCGATTTCCTTGTTTTGTGATACGTACGCATATCCAAATTTTTCTCTTCTTTGGATGTAATAACGAATAAAGAAACTTAAGCAAGTTGGTGAATTCACTTTACCTAATTACGCATCTTTAAAAGTTATCTTAGTAATTGGGTACAAATGCTTATAACCTCAATCAACTGTAACTACGCAACATAATAACCATACCTGTATCAGCATAAATTAAGGAATCTGCGAATAATCTGAAGTTATTTTTCTTTGTTATAGGAGGATGAACTGCAAATTAATGTTCTTTTTGTACACTTATATTCGAGTCGCCGTCACTTTTACGACATATGAATGCGGATCTGCTACCCCCAACATAACAACTATAGCACTTACAGAAGTCGGAGACTGCGTGCTATCCGACGCAGAACCTGCTGAAGAAGAAATATACCTACAGCTGCTACAACATACTCAATATTTCAAGGTTCGAGCTTACCAATGTAGAATAAAGGTAGAGCAGGAAATTACGTATTGCGGTATGCATTCGCACAACTCAAAAGTAAAAGGAGGCTCTACTACATTCATGGAGTTGGCAACGACAGAAGCATGCGAAGATCTCGTTAGGTATGGCCAATATAAATATGGACGCTCCGTAATAAATAATCTATTGGTGAACGCGACCAATAGAAGGACTGTCACAGTCGCCGGAAGATTGGATGCAAACGGATATTGTGAGGGTACAACTTACGATGATAATGGATATGAATACGAAAAAGTAGTCGTAACTGCGAAGCTGGAGATCAAAGCAACAGGCTACGAGGTCACCGTAGATAAGAAAAAGAATATGGTGATCGTAAGCACCGGAACTCGATGCAGCTACACCAGTGGTAGATGCATTGATGAGGAAGAAAGCTGCATTTTCTGGACCCCAGTAATGGGATCCACATGTAAGTTCGATAAATTCACCATCCTATATGAAGGTATAGGGACACGTATGGTTGATAACAATTCGAACGCTCCCGTTATCTACTTTGGCAATTCAACTGGGAAGATAAATTTTGGTCTAACCAAAACTGGAGAAGAGATGCTATGTGGATATAAATTAATTAAAACGGATCAAACAGAACTATTCATTTTAGAAACCACAAGAGGCAAATCATTCACCACCCGAAAAAGCTTGGAGGTACCAGATATCATCCTTACTACATATTTTAACGCAAAAATAATGAATCTCGGAAGACATCTCGATAAACAACTAGGATCACTATATCGTGACATAGTCCTGCACCGATGTATATTGGAAAAGCAAATCATAGAAAATGCTCTACCTCTGGCGTTCTCAAACCCAGACCTTTTTGCCATGAAAGTCATGAAGAAGCAAGGTTATTTAGCCATAGCAGCTGGAGAAGTCGCCCACATCATTCAATGTGTACCACGATCCTGCAAAATAAGAAAAACGGAACAATGCTACTACGAAGTACCAGTGACTTGCGATGACGAAGCGTACTTCGCCAAACCTATCAGCAAGGTGCTAGCACAAATAGGAACGGTTAGAGATTGCAACACACTTATACCAAGTATCTTCAAAATCAGCGAGAAATGGTTTAAGATTCATCTTACAGCAATGGAGGTAAACCTACCGCAAACCCCAAAATCATTTGTCCAACCGACCTGGAAACACGCCAGCATCTCAGAAGTCTTGGAAAATGGAATATACACACCGGAAGACCTGCAAAATCTACGCGAACATTCGATCTTTCCAGCCGAAAAGCCTGCGATGCTAGAAGCAATAGCGAGACGGCTTAACGACAGAGAAGCAAGGACGCGCTCTGTAATGTTTAACAACCTGTTGACGCCAGAAGAAATGGAAACAATGATGGAATCCACACTTAACAAAATGTGGAACAGGTTTCAAAAATTTGGCCAAATCTCGGCAGGAATATTAATGATTATCCTGATATGCCAAGTAATCAAACTAATCTTCGACACCATCATCCGCGGATACACTCTATACACGGTATATGGATGGAGTACAAGACTCCTGGGAGCCATTTTCGGCTCGATAACACATTTGCTTACGAGCCTGGCTAAGCCCGAACGTACAGAGAAGGATAAAACATCAGAACACAGAACAGCCACCGGGTCAACGGAATCATTGAATCCGCCAAGAAGAGGACTCAGCAGATCTAACTCTATGCCACCATCAAGAAAAACCATCCGAGACATCGAGCTCAAACTGTTGGGAACTCCAAAGCAAAACAATTAAAATCTTATTGCTTTGTTTTCACGGTGGGGGTGTTACATCCGCATAATCACGGATGTACGAAAAATCATTTTTATTTTTATTTTTTTTTAACCTTTTGTTATACATATAAATGTGCGTACGTATATAAAATTATATATACGCATATACATTATGCATGCATATAAACATGCAATATTTGCAGTTCATTCTCCCGATAACATATATATTTTTTTTACATGTATTAATAAAAATAGAATAAAATAAATTTTATATTGGATAGTTAGTAATAAAGAATATGCTGTATTAAAAAAATAAATTTAATTTCTTGTAGTAGTCTTAAGAGGCGGTCGGAACCATTTGCCGCTTGGTGGCGCTGCAGGTGAGAGAAGAATATAAAATATTTTTTATACACGGATTTACAATTTAGTAAGACAACAATATACTTCAAATGTTGTCAATAACTCTTGCCATATATATGTAAAATAATTATCGATGCTAATCTTGTTTGAAAAGTCTAAAATATTTTTGTAAAACGAAAAATGCTGCGCGTAATAGAGCCGATATAAACATGTGTATTTTTCTTTAGTGCGACAGAGAAAGTAATACTAAAGAATGATGAATACATATGCTCATGCCGGCTCTATCTCATGCTGCATTTTTCGCTTTACAACAATATTTTAAACTTTTCAAACAAGATTAGCATCAATAATTATTCTACATATATATGGCTAGAGTTATTGACAACATTAGAGGTGTATTATTGTTTCAGTAAATTGTAAATCGCTAAGTAAAAATTATTTTACATTTTTCTCTCACCTGACCGCAGCGCCCCCATGCGGCAAATAGACCCGACCGCCTCTTAAGAGAAAAGCAGTAAGTTCGCGCGCCGTATACGCTACCTCAGCATTTTAAGGCGTGATAAGAAGATATCTTCTGTCACCGAATGTGAGATTCTAAAGAGTTTCTCACGGCCGAACTGACCAATGGGACTCTTTTAAATTTTGACAAACTTGCATTTTATTTCTAGATTTGTACCTTTCTTGCAGAGAAAAATAATTTTAATAAGTCAGTCCGCAGTTAGACCTCGCAAGGGTAACACCTTTTTCGACTTGCACATAAATCAAGTGTAAAATCTTAACAATAAAAACTTGTAACTCGCGCTTTATTTCCTTCTTAAATTTAATTACAAGCGAAATAACTTAATTCAGCCGCGCGCTTATTTTAACAAGTCAGTCCAATAAAAACGCGATTTTTATACAACTTACTGCTAGGGGAAAAAGTGTGTTAATACAAAGAATATTTCCTATTTTATTTTCGAATAAAAATAAATAAAAATACTAACGAGGTTTCTTTCGATTTATTATTGTAAATCTGCGCGATTCACTTATCAATAGCTTGTATAACATTTGTAATAAAATAAAATAAATATCATTTACAAAAATATACAAAAATAATCTCTGCGAACATAAGTGCCATTAATCCAGTTCCTAAATAATTAACAAGCGGGCAACCAGAGAGGAGCACTGCGCTCTTCAGTGTAAAGTTTATTAAGTAGATAAACTCCTTTACTTTCGACCACGCAGCCAGCAGTTAAGACAAGGTAAGCGATTAAGCTCCTCTATCCCGCAGTCTTTTCAAAATAAAAAAATATTTACCAATACCAACAAGGAATATCCCAAACAAACACATGTCCGAGTAAACCTATTTAAGGTGACCGGACATAACAAGCGGTGTAATTTATTACATTTCTTTACATCAAAAAGAGGATTTTAAATTAAAAAAAAAATAATTGTTAGAATGAAGAAAATATAACTGAAAAACTTAAAAATTTTTCTTATTCTAATAACGTAATTATTATTTTGAACGTACATTTCAGTAGAAAAAAATTTCACAACAATTATTTATAAACATAATTACCAAGAATAAATTTAAAAAATATTTCTTTGAATAAAAAAATTATTCTTTAAATCAAAAGAGTTTGAGTAATTAAAAAAATTGAAATTTATTTTGCAGAAAAAGAACTTAAATTCGTTGAAACAATTATTTGAACTAATATTTTAAATTCACTTGTAACAAATTATTTCTATGCTTAAAAGTGATGTTTCATGTTTTCAAAATAATATATTCTTCTACAAAAAATAATTTTTTAGGCTTGAAAAATTCAGAATATTTTTAAAGAAAGATAATATTTATACAATGAATAGTTACTTTTATTTGGTACGCAGAATTAATACGCAATATTTTTTATATGCATAAAAATATTTTATTGAAGGAAAAAAATTTTATTTCAATTATTTAATTTAATTCTTATTTTGACATTACGAGATATAAATTTAAAATAAAATTAATAATTTCCAGTATGAGATATTGTTAAGTTCAAGAAGTATCTTATGTATGTTGAGAAATATTTTATTGATATTTAAAAATTTAATTTTCACTGCCAGAATAAATGATATTGATAAAAAAAATATTTCACCGATTGCCCGGAAGAATATATTTGATACAATAAAATTTTTTTTGTAACTAATAAATTTCTTCTCTAGTGTAGTTATTAGATCAAGTAACGGTTGATCATCTGCCTTTTATTCTTATCATGGAGAGACAAAGACAGAATAAGGTTTAAGTAATAACCGGTACTTGAGTTAGGTCTATGAATAGGTGCCTAAGATCGTCTGTGATAAGAAAAATTTATATGGTTGGAATATATCGACGCCCCGTACGAAAAAAAGCACGGTTCACAGGGTTTGACGAAAACTAGCACCATTCGCAGTATCAAACGAAGACTAACACCACTCATTGCATTAGACGAAAACTAGCACGACTCACTTAATTAAGACGAAAACTAGCACTATTCGCTGAACTCCGACGAAAAGAAGCACGGTTCGACGAGTTTTAACGAAAACTAGCATAGTTCATGGAGCTCCGACGAAAAAAAGCACGGATCGCTAAGTTCCAACGAAAAGTAGCACGACTCATGGAGCTCCAACGAAAAAAAGCACGACACATTAGACTCGGACGAAAAGTAACACGATTCGCGAAACACTAACGAATACTAGCACAACTTGATATGCAATATTACAATTTGTACCTTATTAAAAACTTGATTATTTTAATATCTTAACAAATAGTTAATTAATAAAATATAATGAAAAGGTGTTTATTAGTTATTTTTCTTATGAATTGTTTCAATATTTTCAATATGTTTTAATGAAATTATTTGCTCAGTGGTTTTCGATTCGTCTGATTACTCCCATGACAATTTTACCATTATTTTTTTAACAAAAAGTTATTTATTTAAATGAATAAATGCGCGATTGTAAGAGTTGAACATTCATTTTCTATTACTCCGTTCAAAGAATCTTGGCATCACATTTTTCACAAATAAAGAACAAGAGTTTCAAATTTATCTGGCATACAAATCTTAAACTCAATTACTGTAGGTGTAAGATTTAAACTTAGTTATTGAAATCAAAACCACTTTTTAGCATAAATCATGAAGTATATGATATTATATTTTATAAAATTAATTTTAGTTTGATTATTCATGGTAATATGTCATACTACACACTGTTTTGCTACGGCGAAAATGGACGGTTTTAATGTTTGTGACTTAATCTTGATAACATGTAATTGAACTTTGCGCTTATATTAAATTCATTTTACATACATGTTAAACCACAGCAATTTCGAAACTCAATTGTTTCATTGTTTTTATATAAATACAATTGCTTACCGAAAATTCAATTCCAAATTATTTCCTTTAAGTCTACCCTGTTGAAAAAAACCATATGGTTTTATCATGTGGTCATCATGACCATGTAGTCATTTATGAAAAATTACTTTTGTCTCGCAAATTCAGAGGGCGAAAAGGTCTGCACTCTCGCCAATTTTAATTTTTCTAAAAATTAGCGGGCGAAAAGTACTTTTCTCTTGCAAATTAAATTTCTCTTAAATTGAGCCAGAGCAAAGTATTTTTCTCCTGCAAATTCAGAGGGCGAAAAGTTCTTTACTTTCGCCAATTTTAATTTCTCTAAAATTAAGGGGGCGAAAAGTACTTTACTCCCGCAAGTCCAATTACTCTTAAATGAAGAGGGAGCTGTGTACTTTTCACCCGCAAATTCAGAGGGCGAAAAGTTCTATACTCACGCCAAATTTAATTTCTTTAAAAATAAGCGGGAGAAAAGTACGCCCCTCTTCATTTAAGAAAAATTTGACTTACGGGAGTAACGTACTTTTCGCCCGTTTATTTTTAGAAAAATTAAATGTGGCGGGAGTAAAGAACTTTTTGCCCTCTTATTTACGAGAAAAAAATTTTTTTTTCTCGCTAAATAGAAGAAAAATTTAATTAACGGAATAAAAGTACTTTACGCCCCGCCTATTTTTATAGAAATTGAATTTAACGGGAGTAAAGAACTTTTTGCCCACTGAATTTGCGGGAGAAAAGTACACAGCTCCCTTTTCATTTCAGAGTTATTTGCCTTGCGGGAGTAAAGTACTTTTCGCATTTCAAATAAATAAAATTTGGCGGGAATAAAGAACTTCTCGCCCTCTTATTTACGAGAAAAAAATTTTTTCTTCTCGCTAAATTTAAGAAAAATTTCATTTGCGGAATAAAAGTACTTTACGCCCGTTTATTTTTAAAGAAATTAAATTTGGCCGGAGTGAAGAACTTTTCGCCCTCTGAATTTGCGGGAAAAAAGTACACAGCTCCCACTTTATTTAAAAGTAATTTGACTTGCGGGAGTAACGTACTTTTCGCAAGCTTATTTTTAGAAAAATTAAATGTGGCGGGAGTAAAGAACTTTTTGCCCTCTGAATTTGCGGGAGAAAAGTACACAGCTCCCCTTCATTTCAGAGTAATTTAACTTGCGGGAGTAAAGTACTTTTCGCCTTCTTATTTTTAAAGAAATAAAATTTGGCGGGAATAAAGAACTTTTTGCCCTCTTGTTTACGAGAAGAAATTTTTTTTTTCTCGCTAAGTTTAAGAAAAATTTAATTTACGGAATAAAAGTACTTTACGCCCGTTTATTTTTAAAGAAATTAAATTTGGCCGGAGTGAAGAACTTTTCGCCCTCTGAATTTGCGGGAAAAAGTACACAGCTCCCACTTTATTTAAAAGTAATTTGACTTGCGGGAGTAACGTACTTTTCGCCCGCTTATTTTTAGAAAAATTAAATGTGGCGGGAGTAAAGAATTTTTTGCCCTCTGAATTTGCGGGAGAAAAGTACACAGCTCCCCTTCATTTCAGAGTAATTTAACTTGCGGGGTAAAGTACTTTTCGCCTTCTTATTTTTAAAGAAATAAAATTTGGCGGGAATAAAGAACTTTTTGCCCTCTTGTTTACGAGAAGAAAATTTTTTTTTCTCGCTAAATTTAAGAAAAATTTAATTTACGGAATAAAAGTACTTTACGCCCGTTTATTTTTAAAGAAATAAAATTTGGCGGGAGTAAAGAACTTTTCGCCCTCTGAATTTGCGGGAAGAAAGTACACAGCTCCCCTTCATTTAAAAGTAATTTGACTTGCGGGAGTAACGTACTTTTCGCCCGTTTATTTCTAGAAAAATTAAATGTGGCGGGAGTAAAGAACGTTTTGCCCTCTGAATTTGCGGGAGAAAAGTACACAGCTCCCCTCCATTTCAGAGTAATTTGACTTGCAGGAGTAAAGTACTTTTCGCCCTCTTATTTTTAGAAAAATTAAATGACGCGGGAATAAAGAACTTTTCGCCCTCTTATTTACGAGAAGAAAATTTTTTTTCCTCGCTAAATTTAAGAAAAATTTAATTTACGGAATAAAAGTACTTTACGCCCGTTTATTTTTAAAGAAATTAAATTTGGCGGGAATGAAGAACTTTTCGCCCTCTGAATTTGCGGGAGAAAAGTACACAGCTCCCCTCCATTTCAGAGTAATTTGACTTGCAGGAGTAAAGTACTTTTCGCCCTCTTATTTTTAGAAAAATTAAATGACGCGGGAATAAAGAACTTTTCGCCCTCTTATTTACTAGAAAAAAATTTTTTTTTCTCGCTTAATGTAGGAAAAATTTAATTAACGGAATAAAAGTACTTTACGCCCGCTTATTTTTAGAGAAATTAAATTTGACGGGAGTAAAGAACTTTTTGCCCTCTGAATTTGCGGGAGAAAAGTCGACAGCTCACCCTCCATTTCAGAGTAATTTGACTTGCAGGAGTAAAGTACTTTTCGCCCTCTTATTTTTAGAAAAATTAAATGACGCGGGAATAAAGAACTTTTCGCCCTCTTATTTACGAGAAGAAAATTTTTTTTTCTCGCTAAATTTAAGAAAAATTTAATTTACGGAATAAAAGTACTTTACGCCCGTTTATTTTTAAAGAAATTAAATTTGGCGGGAATGAAGAACTTTTCGCTCTCTGAATTTGCGGGAGAAAAGTACACAGCTCCCCTTTCATTTAAGAGAAATTTGACTCTTGGGAGTTCAGTACTTTTCGCCCCCTTAATTTTAGAGAAATTAAATTTGGCGAAAGTAAAGAACTTTTCGCCCTCTGAATTTGCGAGGCAAAAGTAATTTTTCATAAATGACCACATGGACATGATGACCACATGGTTAAACCATATGGTTTTTTTCAACAGGGTAAAGCTGTAATACGTTTCATCACATAAAATAAAAAAAATTGTTGTGATATAAAATAATATTATATTTTTTAAATCTTCGTTGTTTTAAAAAATACTTTTTAACAAATAATTTGGTATTTATTAAAAAATATGGATGAATTCATTCGTATCATAGTTATCAATGCGAAAACATTTTATTCAGAAAGAGCTTTTGGACAAAAATTAAAAAACACGTTTAGTTGTACAATAACAGAAAGCGGAAAAAATATTAAAAGTATTTTATTCCAAGTTCATTTTACTTTTCGAAACGGGTGTGGAAGGTAAAAATCACGTTACACACCAGTTTCAAATAATACTTTATACCACGAGAGCCGAATAATCATATTGAAGTTCTGATTTTGAGGTTAGAGTGGTATAAAAAGAAGTTTTGTAATCTGTGAATTTAATAAGCTATAACTTTGATCTAATCTAGCAAATGACTGTATTTAAAAATTTTTTTTTCATGTTTATCTTTTCTTCCGAATCGAACTTATCGAAAAATCTAATAAAATATCATTAATATAAAAACTCACGCAGTCTTGATTTGAGTCAAGACAAATTTTTTATAAAAAATATAAGCCAAACTTGTTTTTTATTTTTAAAAGCAATACATCACCTCAGTTAGGTTTCTAAAAAAGGTCATTATAAAGTCTGACAAAAAATTCACGAAAATTCTGTGAAAAATATTAATATGTATTCGATACAATAATCAAAGTTATAGCTCATAAAATTCACAGATTACAAACCTTGCTTTTTAATAAATGAACTTGGAATAAAATACTTTTAATATTTTTTCCGCTTTCTGTTATTTTAAAACTACACGTGTTTCTTAATTTTTGTCCAAAAGCTCTTCCTGAAATAAATGTTTTTGCATTGATAATTATAATACGAATGAATCCATCCATATTTTTTAGTAAATACCAAATTATTTGTTAAAAAGAATTTTTAAAACAACGAAGGTTTAAAAATATTATATTATTTAATATATCACAACAATTTTTTTTATTTTATGTGATGAATCGTATTATAGCTTTAAACTTTTAAGGAAATTATTTGTAATTGAATTTTCGGTAAGCAATTGTATTTATATAAAAACAATGAAACAACTGAGTTTCGAAATTGCTGTGCTTTAACATGTGTATAAAATGAATTTTTTGCACTCCCGCCGGAAAGCGGCAACTTTCTAATCAAACGAATCGAAAACCACTGAGCAAATAATTTAATTAAAACATATTGAAAATATTGAAACAATTCATAAGAAAAATAAAAATAAACCCCTTCTCATTATATTTTATTAATTAACTATTTGTTAAGAGTTAAGATAATCAAGTTTTTAATAAGGTACAAATTGTAATATTGCATATCGAGTTGTGCTAGTATTCGTCAGTGTTTCGCGAATCGTGTTACTTTTCGTCCGAGTCTAACGTGTCGTGCTTTTTTTCGTTGGAGCTCCATGAGTCGTGCTACTTTTCGTTGAAACTTAGCGAACCGTGCTTTTTTTCGTCGGAGCTCCATGAACTGTGCTAGTTTTCGTTGAAACTCAGCGAACCGTGCTTTTTTTCGTTAAATTTTCACCATTCGTGCTAATCTTCGTCAAACCCTGTAAACCGTGCTTTTTTTCGTAAGGGAAACACGAACGGTGCTACTTTTCGTTAAAACTCTTTGAACTGTGCTTATTTTCGTAAAAGCCTGAGTCGTGCTTTTTTCGTACGGGGCGTCGATATATTCAGAACAGATTAAATTACAAATATTATTTTCTTCATTAAGAAATAATAAGTAGATTGAAAAAAAATTTTTTCTCATTGATTTTTTAATCTATTTTCAATCATAAAAAATTTTATTAAAAACGGAGCAATTTATTTTAACATATTTTAACCATGAAGATAATACTTCTAATTTATTTAGAAATAATACTTTTAATCATATTTAAATAATGAAAATAATTTCAATTTATAACGAGCTTTTTGAAGTTGCGCACCAGTAATGCTTAGTTTATTGCTGTGTCCGAAAATCTACTGCACATACTGGGGGTTTCTTTATAGATAAGCTGTATCAACCAATCAGAAAGCTTCTTTAAAGCTATTAAACGCATGAATAATTTTGTGAATACGGAGTGCGCAGCCCTGAGAAGCATTTAGAACAAAGCTGATGTATAAGAAGAGTACGAAAACAAGATACTCTTGTGTCTTTTGTGTCAGACGATTGTGAGGACTTTGATAATAACGGATTTCACTTCGTTAAAAATAACCACTGTCAACTCCACTGTAATTCTTCGAGTCACAAAGGCGAATATTCGAGAGCCAACATTTTATTTCTTGCAGGTAAGATAAACACATTTAATCCTTTACTATGAATTTTATAAATAGAAATTATTTTTATTATTTAAATAAGTTTAAAAGTATTATTTCTAAATAAATTAAAAGTATTATTTTCATTGTTAAAATATGTTGAAATAAATAGCTTCGTTTTTAATAAAATTTATTATTATTAAAAATAGACTAAAAAATAAATAGGAGAAATTTTTTATTAATCAACTTATTATTTCTTAATAAGGAAAATATTATTTGTTATTCAATCTATTTTGAATATATATTCCAACCATATAAATTTTCATTATCATAGACGATCTAAGACTCCTATTCATAGACCTACCTCAAGTAGCGGTTGTTACTTGAACCTAATTCTGTCTCTGTCGCTCATGATAAGAATAAACGATAGATGATAAAATCGTTACTTGATCTAATGACTATACTGAAAAAAAAATTTCTTTGTAACCAAAAAAAATTTATTGTATCGAATAGATTCTTTCTAGCAATCGGGGAAATATTTTTTGTATCAATATCATTTATTTCGTCAGTGAAAATAACATTTTTAAATATCAATGAAATATTGCTCAACATACATAAGATATTTCTTAAACTTAAAAATATCTCATACTGGAAATTATTAATTTCATTTCAAATCAATATTTCGTAATATTGAAATAAAAATTAAGTTAAATACTTGAAATAAAATTTTTTTTCCTTCAATAAAATATTTTAATGCATCTAAAAAATATTTCGAATTAATTAATTTCCTTGTAACAAATATTGATCAGGGAGAATTTTTAATTGGTTTTTCCTGGTCTCCCAGTTCTATTTTACAGAGAAAAATTCAGAAAAATTTTTGCAAAATTCTCCTGGGGATTAAACTTCGGTCCACTACAGCATGAACCAAGAGCCTTAGCCCCTGCGCCACCACCGATTCTACTTATGGGTATGAACTTATTTTGGTTGAATGAGAAGTGAAAGAGTGTAAACATGTTTAAATTTAAAGAACAAGCCGAGAAAAATCATCCCTACTGAAAATATTGTATGAAC
Organism: Anastatus disparis; assembly: GCA_017163975.1. Classification (NCBI taxonomy): domain Eukaryota; kingdom Metazoa; phylum Arthropoda; class Insecta; order Hymenoptera; family Eupelmidae; genus Anastatus; species Anastatus disparis. The sequence goes on from JAFFSR010000233.1 coordinate 1,297,128, forward strand.
TCTCATGTGAGATCTCATATGAAATCGCCTATAAAATCTCATTCATATTCGTTAAATTTTGAAAATAAAATAAATATATGTGAGATCTTATGCCAGATCGCACATATATTTATTTTATTTTAAAAACTAAACGAATATACATTCGATTTCATATGCGATCTCGTAGGCGATTTCATCTGAAATCTCATATGCAATCTCGTGTGCGATCTCATATGTGATCTCACATGGGATCTTTTATATATTTTATTCAATTCAAAAAATTTGTAAAAGATATTTATTACTTTTAATTTTTTTTGTCTTGTTCTTTAAATTTTGACAAATTTTGACATTAGCTATATTAGTACAATCATTTTAGTTAAAATAAAAAATCCTTTAGAGCTGTTTTTTTTATGAACTTACACAGTAGAATATTTTGTGTAATTCATCAATTTTTTTTTCACAAAAATTTTGGTGTTAAAATTTTACAAGCATCTTTGTAAGATCAACATAAAAGTTTTTGTAATTTAAAAATTTCTGCGTACTTTTAAAATCAACACAAAATTTTTTGTAGAATTAACACACGGAGTTTGTTATTTTTACAAACATGTGTGTACTAAGTTATTCAAATAATCTCATACTTTTAATAATTAAATATTAGCATTATTATTATTATATGCAATAAAAATGCCATAGTAGATAGGCTATAGGCATACTGGCACACCCGGATTCTAGCACAGCCCATGGTGTGCTAGAACCCGTACGGATTCTAGCTCAGCCCATGGTGTGTTAGAACCCGTACGGATTCTAGCACAGCCCAAGTGTTTTAGAATCCGAATGTGAACTAGTATGCCTATAGCGTTTTCTACTTTTTCTACTTTTTTTTTTTCTTCTTATAAATGGTTTTGTGAGAGATAGAATAATTTCATGAGTTTGACATTGTGTAGTGCACAGACAGTCTTATGAATTGGATTATGGTTTGTACACACAGTAACGCATTTGAAAGATGGATTTAATGGGTATCCGTATTCATTGATGTTATAAACGGGAAATTTGAATCTTAGCAACCATTTTCGTTTGAATTCATTAATAACAAAAATTTTTGTAGCATCATGTAAATGTTCACGGAGTAAGTTTGCAATTTGAGAGTAATCTAGTCCATCAGTGTTCCAAGCTATTCCATGATTATGTTTGAGTCGAATGTTTTCTTCTTGCAATTTGTCAGAGAGCCTTTTCCATGAAAAAGGTTTTTTGAATAGATGAACGATGGGATCACCACTGTCGTTGAGAGGAATGATTGCTATTTCCTTTAGAACATATTCACCACCCATTTGCTTAAAACCAATCATGTCTACCGCATATTCCATTTCGAAATATTAATTTTTTTACGTAAAAGTGAAGATAATTCAAACAAGCTTCCGAACATCTCCACTAATAGGATTGTACTGAACGATGCGATCGTGTAAGATCATGCAATAAGCTGAAGTATTAGCTGGAAAGTCAGTTTGAGACTCAAATTCTAGACGTACATCGACAGGAGCGCTCTTTAGAGATTCGTTTTGTCGTGAACAGTCAATAACTATGAGTGGTTCAAAGTTGATAAACTGAGACTTCGTCAACAATGGCTGTGAATCTCTTCCGTAATAGCTTTTCTGAAAATTAGCATACATAACATAGAGAATAGCAAACTGATTCTTAGATATGTCAAGATTGAGATTGTTGTACGGATAATATTGCGAATTCAAGAAAAGTCTCACATTACTAATATTACAGTGGTCAAAGCGACTGGCATTTTTAGTTTTTGATCCTTTTTTTCCCGATTGTAATCCAAGAATCACGAAACGTGGTTTCTCCAATTGATTTGAAGTTTTTACCGTCCAGACGTGTTTATTTGTTGTTGGAAGAAGAGGATATTCAAATAACTCCCAAGAACGAAAACTCATAGAAATAGGATTATCTTTGCCAATGAAACTTAACAGCTGGATTTTTTGTTTATCTGATGCAATAACATATGGCATTAACCACTCTATCTTTGATATTTTTATTTGATAAGTTTCATATGTGGTTACATTGTTGGCTACAGTACCTTCCTGTATTATAGCATTTAGATCATTTCTTGATCTTGTGAGAATGAGTTCATGCTTCATATTAACAACAATTTTCTTGTAATCTTCTGCGAAGCCTAAAATCATACTTAGAGGGATAGAAACGTCAAAATTTCCATGATCATCTACAATTGTTTTGTTTGCTTCTTCAACACCAAGCCAGCCTGCATTTTCTAATGTTAGAGTCTGATTTGGATTAAATGAAGTGCATCCCTTCATGAGACTACTCAGACCAACATTTTTACTTTTATCTATCTCTACAGCATTAAGTTCATATCGAATTTCATCAAACAGATGACAAATGCCATTGTTAACGAAATTAGTTTTAGTTAGTGCTTGTCCATCTGGTTTTTGTAATTTTCCACATACATGGATGTAACTACATGATGGTAAGAGGCATAAATCTTGATGCTGAATAGAAATACGGATTTCATCACTGTTATTGAAACTTAATGTGGAGTATGGTTGATGTGCGTGAACCTCATAATGAGCAATAGACTCATCGAATGCGACACCTGATTGAATGCTTAGAATTTCGTCCATTTTTCTGAAAGCAGCAGAGAATGATACAATTTATCTTTTTCCACGTACTTTGAGACCTATGCTTTTGAGAAACTGGATGCTCTTCCGTGTTAACGGTTTGAGTACCTTTGGACGACTGATGGTGGGTTGACATGATGGCTGACTTATATGCACACTTGAATTATAAACGATTCCCATTATACAGATTTTATGTGAAGTCTAACAGTAATTTCCTCTCCTCGGAAATTCACTAAATTTCCGTCTTGATCAACAATTCGGATTTGAAGATGATCTATACTTTTAACATTGAGTGGTAAATATATGACATGCGATGGAACTTCTATGATTTTATATCCTGGAGGAACTTTTGGGAAAAACTCATGGATCGTGTGAACTTTTTTGTCGTTGATGTAAGCACCTGTAGTAATATTACACTCTACTCTGAGTGCGTTTATTTTCAATATCTTCACAGGTAAATCAGAGCTGTGATGAGTGTCTTCATGAAGAACGCGACGAGTGAAACCGAGAAGACTGCCTATTGAATCCCGAGGTCTAAGATTTATCTCATGGCTGCAATAAATTTCACTTCTGAGAGTATTGTTGTTAGCTTTTAAGGAAAATTCGATTCCTTTAGATTTCAAATCTTTTTGTAAAAATTGATTAATAGCATCAATTTCATAACTGCCAGTAGGAATAATAATAATCTTCTCTCCGTTTATATGAAGTTTATTATTCGAATCGTCAACATTGGGAATCGAGTTGAATGTTAAAAGTTCAACTAAACCCAAAACAAAATTCTTATGCTGTGGTAGTTCTATTGAAGGAAAATATTGCGCTTCTAGGATAGAAGATTTGCCTGAAAGACTCAAAGTGAAACTATCTTCCATGACTGTTTGAAAAAGAATGATCCTGCTTGTCTGAAAACTCTTCTTTTATAGTCTTTCACACAAGAATTGAAGACAAAGATGTCCACAAATAAATGAGTCAAAATTTTGATATCTTTTATAGTTGTATTTCACTTCTTTCACGTTAAAATATAACATGAGATCTATAGGGGGTTTAAGATCACCAAAACTATCAAAATAAATCACTTCAGAACCTCGTTTTCGATAACATACCCAGTGAGTGCCTTTGTTTTGAAAATCATCTAAGTTAACTATAGCAGATTCGTTATGCCATGGGCCATCAGAAGGTAGATTATTTCTCATGAAAACATCTCGAAAATATGGGATTTTCATCATACGAGCATACTTTATAAGATCATAGTCAGTCAGTGCACGATTTGGCAAAGTTAAATCGAAGTTTTTTTTTTTTTAACTTGACCATTACCGATATGAGGTTTCATAAATAATCCCATTCCAGTTTTATATGGTTTAAGATAGAGACCTTTTCCTAGAGCAATAGCTTCCATAGTTTTATTATGTCTCTTACTTTCTTCATAATTTTTCTGTGCAGCTTTAGCCTCATTTACTGCTTTAGCTATTCCAGCAGCTCCTCCAGCCAGAGCACCAGTTGCACTTAGTGCTGCGAACAATGGTATGAGAAAAGGCAGAGCGCCACCTATTTTTGATGGAACAGGTAGAATACGTGGAATGATAATTTTTTTCTTACCGCCAACAATCTTGAGAGCTTCACGTGCACCTTTTAAAGCGGACTGTATAACTTTGCGAGAATGTTTACTTGGTTTTAATGATTTTTTACTTGCAGTTACTAATTTACTCAATTTTACACCCATTCCTGTCTTTCCTTTTAATTTCATAGCATTTGCAACAACAAAAGCAGTTGCTTTTTCGCTAAGACTTGCATTTTTGGCTCTAACACGCTGCCAAGCTTTATCAGCGAGCTTCATGTCAGCTACTTTTCGATTAGCATTTTTATCAGAATAAGATATGTCATGTTCTTTACATGCTTGATCAAGTGGATTGATACCTGCATCACCTCTTTTTAGACGCTTTTTCAGTTTTGTTCCGGGACCACAATATTGATATCCAGGAATATGCATTCCAATGGGTAAGTTATTGATTACTTTATCAAGTAACCCTTTACCCTTAGGGTGCTTCTGTGATTTGTGTACGAGCATCTCTCTTCGAGTGCTGATTTACAACTGATCATCAAAATATAAAACAAGCGTTTATATTTTGAAAAGGTCAATCTTAGATTTGACTTTGTTACGTAAACATGGATTTTACTGAGCAGAACGTCAAACTTCCCGTCGCCAACTTTGATTTTGAGAAAACGAAAAGAAAAAAGCGACATGGGGAGTTACTTCCAGATAATATACGAGCAGTATTCTGTGGCCCATCAAACTGTGGAAAAACTAATAGTTTATTGGCTCTAATTACACACCCTAATGGTCTTAGATTTGAAAATTTGTATGTATACTCTAAATCCTTAAATCAACCGAAATATCAATTTCTTCAAAAAGTTTTAGAGCCAATTGAAGGTATATCATATCTACCGTTCAGTGAACATGCATCTGTAGTGTCTCCAGATGAAGCCCTACCAAATTCAATTATAATTTTTGACGATGTGGCTTGTGAGAAGCAGGATAACGTCAGAGCTTTTTTTCTGTATGGGGAGACACAAAAGTGTAGATAGCTTTTATCTATGTCAGTCATATGCTCATATACCGAAACATCTCATCAGGGACAATATTAATTTGATGGTAATTTATCGTCAAGATGATGTTAATCTTAAACATATCTATGAAGACCATGTGAATACTGACTTAACTTTAAATGAATTTCGAAATCTTTGTACTGAATGCTGGAAGAATGACAAGTATGGATTTGTTGTTATTGACAAAGATAGAGCAATGAATGATGGTAGATATAGAAAAGGATTTGACTGTTTTGCCATTAAAAAGGAAGTATAAATCTTAATCTTTGCAGTTCGATTGTAGACAGCATCTTGTCAGCATGCATGACTTTAAGAAAGAAAAAAATGTTCTTAGCGAGCTCTTACGAGCACGTGAGGCTATTAAAAAAAATACCTTTATTAAAAAAGGAGAGAGATGATTTTGAAAAAGGTTATTGGTGATACTTTAAAACCAGTTATTACACCACTTGAAAAGCTTGTCGATTCGACAACTGAAAGTGTGTCACGTTCTAATCACATTTCAGCTATAGACAGTAACAGAAAATCGGCAAAAAAAGATTGAGATTCGACGAATCAAGTTATATTTTAAACGATATTAATGACTCGGGTTCTGCGTTTGATAATAATGCTTCTAATGGCGATGATTTTTCTCCGATAAATAGCACAATGATGAATTCATCATTCAATTCTGCAAATTCATCATTCAAATCTATATATTCACCATTTGTACCTGCGCATAAAGAAACTGAACCGACAGACTTTTTATCAATGCTAAATGGAAGCCGCAGCAAAATCGATAACATATACGGAGTGAGAAAAGTCAGTGGGGTATACATGATGGGTGATTCACAAATTCAATTTGATGATAAACTAATAAAAGTGAAAGATTTAAGTTTTCCTAAAAGCAGTGGTCTAATGGAATTGCTTTTCAAAAAAGAACCAGATGATAATCTTTTAAGTACAACAGATCGCAAGAACTATCGCATTATCCTGGAAGCAACAAATGCCCATAGAAAAAGACATAGCAAAAGTGAGAATATACGCTCTTCGAAGAGTAGAAAATATTCAAAAATCATAGCACCAATGTTCCGCAGTGATCGCAGTAGAATATCTACCAGCGGAGGGGGTCTCATACCTAAATATAAAATAGCAAAAAGAATACTTCCATAGATCTAGTCTACTGGGATGATCCGAATGAGCTTGTCGAAAGACTGCGATTATTAATAGCCGAACGATCTGCTGGAAATAATAATCACAACAATGAAATCCAATCAATCATAGAGGAACTACGTGAAGCTGGGCATATATATTGACGTACACAATTTTCAAATCAACAGTAGTAACATGAGTCTCGATGTGTTTGGAAGAAAACTTGAGGGCTCGCAAGTGAGTCGTGGTCCTCGAGGTATTGGATTCAATGTTACATCAGATGGTAATTTTGATTTAGAAAATAAGCGGCTTTGCAATATTGGAGAGGTTAATGATTCAAATGATGCCATTAGTTTGAATTCACTAAATAATATCCTACAGAAAGAAGTTGATTATTTATCTTCTAAAATTATAGAAGTTGCTAAAGCTATACAAGAATATGAGAACAAAGTTGAAATATATAAAGCAGAAATAGACGAAAAATTAACTTATGTCTATGATATGACTCAACGAAATTTTGCAAGTATTGAATATATAATTAAAGAAATGAATAGACGATCGGATATTGCTAAAGTTGAAGTTTAAGATGGAACGTCAAAGAGTAGTTGAAGAGCTACACAAGCCAGCACGTCGAAGGTACAAGCGAAGAAAATATGACATACGTGGATTAGATGAGACTTGGCAAGCTGACCTTGTAGAAATGATACCTTATTTTAAGGAAAACAAAGGTTTTCGCTACTTACTAACTGTCATAGATATATTTTCAAAGTATGCATGGGCTGTACCAGTCAAATCGAAGAGTGGCAATGATGTTACTCTAGCTATGAAGTCAATATTAAAACAAGGACGGGTGCCATCGAATTTACAAACTGACCAAGGAAAAGAATTCTACAATTCAAACTTTCAGAATCTTATGAAAAAGTACAAGATAAATCACTACTCTTCACATAGTAATCTTCATGCAAGCATATGTGAGCGCTTTAATAGAACTTTAAAAAATGCAATGTGGTTAGAATTCAGCAAACAAGGAAGTTATAAATGGTTGGATATTCTGCCTGAGTTAGTGAAAGCATACAATTCAAGAAAACATCGGACAATAGGAATCGAGCCTGAAAACGTTACGAAGATAAATGAAAAAGAAGTCAAGAAAAATTACCCAACTGAAAAAAGACCTGTAAAAAACCAAAATTCAAAGTAGGAGATAAAGTGCGAATAAGTAAGATAAAACAAGTTTTTGAAAAAGGTTATACACCAAATTGGTCTACTGAAATTTTCACAATAACAAGAGTTGTAAAAACCAATCCCATAACTTACCACGTCAAAGATTATTATGATGAACCAGTCTCCGGAGGCTTTTATGAAACGGAAATTCAAAAGACTATGTATCTAGAAATTTATTTAGTAGAAAAAGTTTTAAAGAAAAGTGGTAAACGTGTATATGTTAAGTGGTTAGGTCTAAGTAACAAGCATAATAGTTGGATAGATAAAAATGAGATTGTTTGAAAAAATTAAAATGTATTGTTAAATATAATAATGTAATAAATAAAAAAAATTTAATTGTATTTTGTTATATTATTTAGATATATTTAAATAAAATATTGTAATATAATTATAACTATAGGTGGTGATGATAAATAAAAAAACAAATGTATAATGTTAATATATTTTTATTTATTTATGTATTATTATGTACAAGTTACAATAAATAGTTTTAAAAATCATTTCGTAGATATATTTTTTTATACCCGATCGAATTTGAAAGAAGTTCCTCCCAAATACATTGCAACCAAACGTAGTTTGTTTGCTTCATCGCAGAGTTTGTAAAAAAATTCTTCATCTTTTAGAATTGCTGATGAAATCTTCTCTGGTAGGAATACTTGAAAACTTTGCTCGAATTCTGCTACAATCTTGACACCATATCGTGTCTTCACCTCTTTAAGTGCTGTCACCATGTACTGGTGATCTTTTTCCAAGTCTCTAACTTTTTCCTTGGCAAGAAGTCGCTTCCAGCAATCTTATTAAGTGTTGATAAATCCATTCTGAAATCAAAAGAAAAAAGTAAAAATTAAAATTTCTGTTAAAGATATTTTATTAGAAAAAAAAAAAAAATTATACTGTAAACTTACATGATTAGTTAGTTGACTCTTGGTTTCTTTGTAGGAGGTTGATCGTTCTCAAGCTCTTCGATTACTTGAATGTGCTCCTCCTCGTGCTCCGTCCCTTGATATAGCCCATACCCCACCTCGATTTCTGCCCTTTCCATCGCCACTTGCAATAAATCCCTTCTCTCGCCTTCTTCGGAACTTATCCCCTCTATTGATGGATCCCAGTCATGCATGAACTCCTCTAATACGTCATACTCAATAATGATTTGCTCACCTTGGTTGTCATGAAGTGTCACCCCCACTCGTGCTGCACTATTTTCATTGGATGGTTCATCCCCTCTCTCAATTTCCCCCTCTCTGCTATGCTCTGTAACATCCATCCCCACTCGCGTTACTCTATTTTTATTGGATACTTCGTGTCCCCTCTTCTTTTCCACCTCCTGCTCTTTTTCAGCAGCCATTTTTCTTGCATATTCCCTCTCTACTTCAAGTGCAGCTTGCGCCATCTGTATCTCTTCAATTCTAAAATGACCCCATGGTAAAGTGTCTGTACTATCAGGCAATAAAAATCTCTTATCATCGTGTGGACTTAGTGCAATTTTTCTTTGCTTTTCAGTATGCACTGTGTGTAATTTTGATCGAATATTGCACTGTTCACGGTGTATAATGACAAGATCCTGAAGACAACTTCGGTAATCCTCGAAAGTGATTGTTTTCTTCACGACGTTAGATTTGATACCTTTAGCTTTTTTCACTGTGTCTCCTCCATCAACCAAAATACTGTACATTTTACTCCGCAAACCTATGAATTCAGACATAATCTTGCCACAGCATTCATCTTTCATTAATCCAGGAACTTTCTTATTGACACGTGGAATATTTAACTGATTATTTTCAGCATAATCAGAAGTATCAAATCTGTGAATGTCTTCCTTCATTGTTTGATACATATCAATGTCTTCAACTTCATATATTAAACTATCCGTATCTGTATATAGAAGTTTACATTTTTGTCCTAGTCGCTGTTTCATATATGAGTAATGAAACTCATATAGCAGTGTTTTTGATAAATCAAGGATGGAAAAACCAACGTATATAGGTTTTTTTATTGTGATACTCGTTCTCTTCAGCTGAATAGCTACCAAATTTTCATCGAAAATTGCACAACTGTGAAAATTTGGTTGAGCTATGCGTGCTTCTGCTCCATATCTACCTGTGAATTTATTTATTAATCGCACATCAACACGTGACCGCTCTCGTTCGATGCACTTTCCATATACAGAGTTAATAAGCAATTTATAGAAGAGTTTTTCAAACTCATTCTTCGCTTGCTTCCTCTTCTCAGTATTTAATTCAACATAAGGTTTGAGCCAAGCCTTTTGTTCAAAACTTAAAATTCTATGTACTTTTTTTAATCCAAGTCCATTATCTAACGCTTGTTTAAGCGTCCGATAATGTATGACATACCTTTCCTTGTTGTCCAAAGTAGTAAGCAGTTTTTTTTGCTTCGAGCCTGGTGGTGGACGATGTTCTGCGCAAAAAGGTAAATCCCGATGTTCATCATGGATTTCCACAGGATATTCTAAATCCACTTCAGCAATATATCCTATATCCGAATCTGGCGATGTATTGAAGAAATCTGGAATTGTTTCATAATCAATCCATTTAAATTTTCCTATCGGTAAATGTTGTATCATCGCCCAACCATAAAGATTATTAATATCAAAATATAGAAGGGTCTTCTTTTTCTGATTTTCGTCATATGAAGGACCCATGTATGGATTATTTGCCTTTGCATACCGGTTACAGCACTGGCTTATTCCTCCACGGATACCTGCTTCGATAAACATTAGCATGTCAATGTCTGTCAAAAGTTCCAATTCTACCTTCGTCATTTTAAGAGCTGCTGAAAACGTTAAGCCTGGAGTTGTGTAGAAATGAGCAGGACATAAATCGTAGGCTTTAAGAGAGGTCTCTCGGAAACTTTCGAAGACGTCAGCCAATAGCAAAACATCGGTTTTTAAGTATAAATCCGAGTACTCTCCTAAAGTTTTTATATTGAAATCATTCCAAACTTGAACAGCGTGCTTATAATCTTCTTCAGCTATATGAGAATCCGTTAGTTTATTGTAGAAGTCCTTTTTTTCTGGCAGCTTTGTAGACATCAATTTATCGAATCCATCCACAAAATCGTACGGGAATACACCTTTCCGTCTAAGAAGATTTATCTTATCATCTGTAAATCCATCTGTTTGAAATTCTCTCACTGCTATTGGCACGTTTTCGAGGTACGATGCAAGCTTCTCCAATGATGATGGTAGAAAACGCCAAGAATCTATAAATCTAAAATTGATGTCACTATTATCCATATATTTTGTGAAAGAAATGTATTTCTCTTTATTATGAGGTATTAGAGTCATTCGTCCCTTCATCAATGTAGAAGTCCCGATTTCTTTCAGAATAAAATGAGTGTCATAATTGAGATTATGAAAAATAACAGGAATGAATCTTGAAATCTTATAATTCAAATTACATGAATTATGAGCTGCACCTCTGAAACTAAAAAGAAATAAACGTAAAATAACCAGATTAATTTTCTTTATTTAATTATAACCAATTGAACAACTTACCGTCCTGTGAGATGACAATGGTCTCGTACTGCAAGTTCTTCGGCACGGATTGGTTTTCTACATATATGACAATTAGTTGACCTCTGGAAAGACAATTCTTCTAAATCTGTAAGTTTCATTGGTTTCGGATTTTTGTAGAGTTCATCAATTTTCTCACTGATTGATTTTAATTCTCTTACAAACCATTCTGCAGGTGTCTCTTCACATTCGTTAATCCTTCTGTATGATTTATAATAAGATAATTTATCATCAAAACTGCATTTCATGTAGTATCCAATACTGTATGCTTCATGAAGTTGAAAAGCCTTCTCACTGTCTGTAGGTTTCAATAAACATTCAAAATCTGCATAAATAACAAAAGGAACTTTTTCACTCTTGCTGTAATCTTCGAATTTGAGAATATTATTTTTTGAGTCGGGCAAATTAATTCTACAGTTATTTAAATTTTTACAATTATTTTCATGAATTACAAATCTTTCTTCACTATAAAAAATTTGTAAACACCTCTCACAATGGTAAGATTTTATATGGCTTTTAGACACTTGAGAAGCCAGAAGTCGAGACAAGTTTTTAATCCAAACATAATGATATTGAGGCATGTCTCCATCATCAGCATCATTATTTTCTTCATACTCATCTATGTAGAAATCTTGAATAATGAGCAAATTGACATGTTGTACCTTTTTTTCTGATGTAATATGACACGGCGATACTTCAAACTTCGGACCATACTTTTTCAACATGTATAAGTTTATTGAAATATTATTATTTAATTTTTCGAATTTCGGAATATCTTTAATTTTTACAGGAAATTCAATTTTATTAAACCTCAGCTTATTATTATGCGGTAGATAATGATCCACTCTTTGAGGATTACGGTTACTAGGATATAATGCGGAAAGTACAGCATATTTGAAACACTGATTGTCATTATTGCGAACATTAACACACGCTTTCTTATTTTCTATAAACTTCGGAAGAGGTACATAAGAACTACCCTTCAAAGGAGAATATTTTTTCATATTTATACACAAACTTATTATACTCTTCAAAGTCCACCCTGAATCCTTTTCTTGAAATTCCTCTATTTGAGTAAGAATAGGCTCTTTGATATTATCTTTGAACCATTCCTCTAAATCAGTTGACATGTATACTGTATTACTTTCACTTGTAAAATATTTAGTATCATTTAATTCCTCAGTATTTTTCTGCACAGAAAATTCAGAGATGAAATCAGAATTTATTTTTAACGCATTATATTCTTCTAAGCAAGCCTGAACCTTAACTTTAAAAAGTTTTTGTGCATCACTTAAAAAACTCAGAATGTCCACATGTTTAATATTTACCACTACACCAGTTCTGATTCGATTTTGGAAAGCTGACTCTACGTCTCGCCACTCGACTCTAGCTTCTGTTTCTTCAGATTGTAGATTGCCTCCTTGATGAAGATTTTGTTCCAACTGAACTTGTATGCACGAAAGATGTGTCATACAAGTTTGACATTTCTGTTTCTCCCCTCTTGTGAGGTTAGGTCGAACGATTTTTTCATTTAATTTAATGACAGCAGAATTACACATATCTAACCAATAATGAATATCTTCATTGCTCAATTCGTTTATACTTCGTAAAGTATCACGAAGTAATTGGACAAGACGTTCAAAAAAATCGATTGAAGTCATTTTTACTTTTTTAACTAAAAGATGACTAGAGCAACAGTTTCAACTCACACAATATTCAAGAATAAATCTCACTGATTGTTATATACGAAGTGTAGTCATCCAAGAAATATCTTCGCTTTTTATAGGTAAAAACAATGTAAGAAGGGATACAAATTTTAAATTGCATCCAATAGTAAAAGGAAAAGTTAGTGAAAATTTGAAAATTCGTCCAATAGTAAAGAAGAAAATTTAAGAAGGAATACAAATCTCGATATTCGACCAATAGTAAAAAGAAAATTTAAGAAGGGATACAAATTTCAAGATTCTACCAATAGTAAAAAAGAAAATTTAAGAAGGGATACAAATTTCAAGATTCTACCAATAGTAAAAAGAAAATTTAAGAAGGGATACAAATTTCGAGATTTGACCAATGGTAAAAAAGAAAAATTTGGAAAATAAAGAAGGGAAAAGTTTTTAGGAAGGGATAAATTGATCTTTTAAACTATCCAAAAACTGTAAGAATTTTCCTATTCAGTCTCTCAAATCACTTCTCGCTGAAAGAAATTCAGAGTTGTACGATGGCTAGAACCCGTGACTATGGTGCAATGATTAAAAATGCAATATTAGAATTTTCTGAAGAGAACGTTTATATTTGTGACATACAAGGATTTCAAGGCATGTCTGGGGATTCTTTTATTTTTAAAGAAGTCAGTTTTCTGAATTTTAGAAAAACTGCTTTTCCAACTGCGTATCTCTTTAAACCTCCGATGACATGGAGAGAATTGAGTCAAGAAGAAAAAAGTACATCGCAATGGCTGGAAAAGTATCACCATGGAATACAATGGAACTCTGGAGATATACCTTACCATCGTCTTCAAAAAATTTTTGAAATTTGTTCGCAAGGAGTCAAGAAAGTATTTGTCAAGGGTGAGCAGAAAGCGCAATGGTTAGCTGATCTTTTACCAAATGTGTAAGTAATACATTTATGTTTCAACTTTCATACTTTTCTTGCTGTTTTAATACTTTTTCATACTTGTTTCATACTTTTTATACTTTTCCATACTTGTTTGATACTTTTTTATACTTTTTAATTATTTTAATACTTCAACATACTGTATTTAACCATATTAATACTTTATTTTTCGTGTTGTATATACTTTAAGTTACATTACCTTCTCCTCTTTATTTTCAGGACAATCAGCAACATTGAAGACTTCGGATGCCCATCATTAGAAAGAATAATGAATTGTACACGATATACATGTTTCAACCACGACCTCTGTTTAAGGCGAAAACCTATGTGCGCTGTTATTAATGCTATTTCGATGCGCACATGGTTACATGATTACCTAGATGCGAAATTTTCCAAAGATGAAGTCGATAAAATTTCTAATAATGATGAATGTATAAAGTTATATTGGAAATAAATTAAATTAAATAAAAAACAGAATTCTGGTTTTTTCTCAACCCTTCTTATGATCCTCATGAAAAAAAAAAAAAAAAAAAAAATTAATTAATATTAAATACGAACAAGATAATTTACATGATCTTTGTAAACTAATGTTAGTAATCTTAAAGATATAAATATTCAAATCAATAATAATAAATTTTTCGTTACATAATTTTAATGTACTAACTAAATTTGTATGTATTATTTACACTTTATTTTATTTTATTAACTTGACTGTTTAGTTTTCATATTAATGATATTATTGTATTTAATTATCTATAAAATTAAGAGTTGTAAGTTACTTATTGTAAAGGAATTGGAAAGGAGGAATATGAGTATAAAGAAAAAAAGAAGAATCAAATTATTTCTATTTATTTTATTTTTTTTTTAAATCCTAATAGATATTCATTAAAAATATATAAATATATGTATTACAACAAAATACTAAAATATAAAGTTTTAAATATAACTATTCTATTATAGTTATATCCTCGCGTATAATTATATCCTCGCGCATACGAGGTCGGACTGCTGCTGATGGTGTGCACGCTGTAGCTGAATGTCGGTCTGCTGTTGATGGTGTGCTCGCTGTAGCCGAATGTCGGCCTGCTGCTGATGGCATGCACGCTGTAGCCGAATGTCGATCTGCTGCTGATGGTGTGCACGCTGTAGTCGAATGTCGGCCTGCTGCTGATGGCGTGCACGCTGTAGCCGAATGTCGGTCTGCTGATGATGACGCGCTGGTAGTAGCCGAACTCTTATTTTTTCAGCAAGCTGTCGGCCAACTTTTTTCATCCACTCCCGTGCTGAAGTTTGTTTTTTTTCTTGCTGAACTTTTTTGCTTCCTATAAAGTAAAATTGAAAAATTAAATAATATGATTATTTTATTAATTTATTTATTTATTTTGAATAAATTACCTTTTGAAGTAGACGGTGTTTGTTGCTTAAATTCTTGGCCCGCCGAGGAGGTTGATGGTATTGGTTCCGTTGCTCTATATCCTGAAGAGGTAGAGGGAACCGATTTCTCTTCATGACGATGTCTGTTTTCAGAATCATCTGTAAACAAAAATAAGAAAATAATATTAGAAATAAAATTATATGTAAAATTTAAAAAAAAAATCATTAAAAAAATAAACTTACTTAGCGTCTTTTTCTTCATGGGGATCGGTCCAAGATCATTAATTGATCTTTTTTGTCCCTTGTTGCTCTGTTTTGCTCCTCTGCTTGATGAGGATGAACTCGAGCTAGAGCTCGAGGATGAACTCGAGCTAGAGCTTGAGGATGAACTCGAGCTTGAGCTGCGATCCCTCGACCGCCGATTTATTTGTAATGTCGACTGCTGTGTCGACTGCTGATTATTTTCAGCGGAACTCTCTGATGAAGTTCCTGGTGTATGATGATTATATAGCTGCTGCATAGCAGCCATCGGAGGCAGTGATGGCACTGAAAAAGAAAAAATTAATGTAAAAAAAATCATTTTAATATTTTTATATTTTATTTCATACTTACGGGAATCCACTGCATGCATCGCCCATGACACATGTTCCAACATCATAAGCAATGTTGGTCCATTTGCTATTAACCATCTAATGCGATCTTGAACTGCTTTAATATTTCCAATTTTGTCTTGAGCCATTTTTCTATTTTCTTTTAAGTTGATCTTCGAAATCTTTTTCTGTAGTTAGGAAAAGTTGAAGATGATCCTCGAACTGACGAAATGTAGCTTAGAACGAGGTATTTATACAGAAAATTAGGATACTTATTTTACAATGTTTTTCATGAAAATCCTACGATTGGTGAAAATTTCCTTTTAAAAAATTTGTCACCTCCCTTAGAGAAAATTTAGTCCATCCTTCATTAGTTTTGTACACGCCTAAGATTTTAATTTTTATCGTCGTGGAACTGACCCTTGCAATAAATATCGTTTTTTTCTCAAAAACATACATATACCTGTGACTAACAAATTTAAAAAAAGAGGGAGCATTTTTAAGAGCGAAGTCATGTATATATTTTCTGAAATAAGCAATCCTTCTTTGAAAATAATTGATCCCTTCAATAAATATCTTTTTCTTAAGAATACTTTTAAAAACCTGAGATAGATAAAGCTTTCTTAATTTTTTTCTTAGTAAATTCAAAGAAAAAATAAATGCACCTGCAAGATAACTTTTTCCCCACACACACACTTGATATGAGAAAAAATAATTTTTAACCTAGTAGGCCTAAAACACTTTTCTATAGGGAAAATCGACTTTTCATTTTTCCAAATCCCGGCGGTCTGAAGGTTAAAGAAAAGGAATTCTCCTTTTTACAAAAAAGGTTCTCGTAAATCTTATAATAAATGCACCTGCAAGATAACTTTTTCCCACACACACACTTGATATGAGAAAAAATAATTTTTTAACCTAGTAGGCCTAAAGCACTTTTCTATAGGGAAAATCGACTTTTCATTTTTCCAAATCCCGGCGGTCTGAAGGTTAAAGAAAAGGAATTCTCCTTTTTACAAAAAAGGTTCTCGTAAATCTTATAATAAATGCACCTGCAAGATAACTTTTTTTCTCACACACACACACACTTGTTATGAAAAAATAGTTTTTAAAGAAAAGACTCTTTCAATAAATAACTTTTCTCTCAAAAAAAAAAATTTCGTTCTTCAAATTTCCGACCACCTGCAAAAAGCTGTTTTTCCTTAAGGAAACTGACACACACCTCAGACAAAAAATTATTTTTCAATAGAAAAAGATTTTCTTTTTTACAAAGGTGGGGTCTCGTATATATTTTTCGAGCATTTGTTCCTTTTTTTAAAACATGAAAAAAGAATACGACTGACCCTCTTAATAAATATCTGTTTATCTCAAAAAAACAAGAGAACAGGCAGCTGACCCTTTCAATAAATCTTCTTCTCAAAAAAAAAAAGATTTTCTTTAAAAAAAAGAAAAGACGGGGCATGACAAAGTGACTTAAAAAAAATAAATATATTTATATATATATATATAATAGAAGGCAAATTTATAGTTTGCTCATTTATTATACAGGTTACATGATCCATTATTTTCATGCACCTGCGACTCAAAAGAGAACACACACGTAGTGTACTGCATTGAGATAAAGGACATCTCTTTCCTTCTCTTCTAAAAGCAGGTAAATTTTCATGCAACGTTAAAGAAAACGCACAGTGGGCAGCGCAGTGAAAAAGGTCTGCCCTATCCCTCTCTTCTAAGCGTGGAAAAATTTTCCTGCGCTCTCCAAAATAGAACATATTGTGGGCGGCGCTCTATCCTTTCTTTAAAAATAAGAAGGGACAGCCCTTTCTCTCTATCCCAAAATAAGTATCCAATACATTTTTTAAGGAAGGGGAGACTCATAGGTATTTTAAATGGACCGGATTGTAACACACTTAGTGGAGGGAGACAAGTGTTTTATCCTTTTTCATTTTTAAACAGGGGGGAGGAATTCACATGTATTTTAAATGACACGGATTCTAACACACTTGGAAAAGGAGAGGGGGTGTGCGAGAATCCGGGTGTGCCAGTATGCCTATAGCCTATCTACTTGCCATAAATGCAGGGTAAAATTTAATTTGCAAATATTAATTTCTGCTAAGTTCAAAAATTTGTATACTTTTTTTTCCTTCTTGAACATCGCTATATTTATGCTCTTTATGATGCTAATCAGCGACGGAGCTCGTAAGTGTGTTTGTGAACAAAGCATATATAACTTTATTAATTATTCATTTAAATTTTATTATTCAAAATTTTGTATTATTCATGAATTTTTATTTTGAAATACAAACTTCAAAAATTACACAAAAAAAAGTTTTTTATTTTAACACAAAAAAATTTTTGTTTCATTTGTAACGTTTATTTGTGTTAAAATTACAAATTTTTTTTACTGTGTGGATCGCAAATTAGATATCAAAGTTGACAAACCTAATCTCAAAATCCTATTAATTGAAAACTTGTATATAACTTGTCAAGTATAAGATTTCGGTAGATTTCTTTAGTTGTTCGCAGTAAAGTTGAATCCTAGAACTTTTTTTCTCGAAGTGAAAAAACCCGATTTAATTCTCTATTTACTCATAGACTTGGATCAGAAATACTATCAAAAAAGGAAGCTTCATCATGCCCTTAATGTATTTAATTACACTAATATTATAAATACGTATTCGAACACTAGAACATCATCATAATCGATTAATTTAGTGGAGCCATAAGACCCCATCTTATGCATCTTGCCCGGGGTCAGTAGTTCTCATTTTGGCTACTCTATTTAATTTGCATTGTAGTTCATGGCGTCACTTCCCAATTGAGGATAAGCTTTTGACTAACTTTACCGTTCGAGAATAGCTGAAAAAGACATTTAGTTTTTATTTATTTTTTTTGGCTTGTTCTTTGAATTTTGACAAATTTACTCGCTTCCGTTTCTCATTTGTTAAAATGAATAGATATGTACAAGTCAAAGCAATTCTGATATATATTTTTATTGAAAATAAACAAAATTTCTTCTTTCACTACTTTTGCACAGTAAAAAGATGTCTAAAACCTCGTCTAAAACTGACCTTTAACATGCCGAATAGTATAATAATAAAATATGTGTATTACCTTACTTTTAACGTTTAGACTTACATTGCATACAAATATAATTCTTATTATAAAAACTATGTAAATAGTTCATATGAATATAATTATATAGCATGGTTTGAAATTGTATTCAAGCACGATTTTAAAATTTTTCAAATAACGTTAGATTCACGACTGAATTAGGAAAACAAGCAATAAGGTTGCGATAATACTCCAAAACAAAAGTAAAATCAATAATTCTTGAGTTATAAAAACCTAAATTATTTAAATTTATATGATGCAATTGTAAATGATATGTGAAAATAATTTATCAGTATGATGAAAAAAAGATATTAAGTACTAAGTCACTGTTAGTTCATTAAAGGTAGTTTGTCATAATTTTTTAAGACATAAATAAAGCTGTAACTATTTTTACGGCGACATGCGAATTGTGTAAAAATTGGTTAGACGTGTTATGCCGTGAATCTAAACCAGATGCAGCGTGCGTCATAGAATGACACTATACCTATTGATTAGAAAAACTGTCATTAATCAGCGAACTGACCCCGAGCCTCGTATACATGATTTCGTCTGTGATATGAAATAAGTAACTCAATTGATAAATACACAAATTCTGTACAAACCTTTGTATACGAAAGTCATCGCTCCAGACCTCACTGAAAAGTGATGGCTTTCTCGAGTATAAAATGGTATATGCACAATTCTAGTGACTAGTTTCTTAACTATTACTTGTTAATATCGTCTGAATCTTTGTAAAAAATATGTTTGTTTATATTATTATTTAATCGCCAAATATAATTATGCTCGAATATAGTTTCAAACCATGATCCATAATAACATGCTTCAGATAACGATTGTTTTCTAGAAGTAGAGTGGAATTATTTGATCGTAATGTTAGAATATATAAAAATTAATTGAATTATAGACTAAATTTCATATTTAATGTCGTTGATATTGATTACAGCTATAAGAGTAAAAGAAAATAAAATTATTTTGCACATGCGATCTCACGTGAGATCGGGTATCGGGAAAAATTAATATTTTTGAACATGAGATTTCACCTGAGATTTTACGTGAGATCGAGTATCAGGAAAAATCGAATTTCGCGGAACATGAGATCTCATGTGTGTTTTCATTTTAAATCTCGTTTCACTTTCAATCGTGAGAGCTCATGTGAGCTCTCGTGTGAGATCTCATGTCATTTTTTAGTAAAGATGTGAACTAATACAAACTTACAGGTGTTATTGGAATGATCAAAAGGTTCAAAATTTTACTATAGTAACATAGTAATTATTTCAAGATTGTTTTGTAATAGTTTTAAATGTCATCCCGGTCGAAAGAAAATATCTATATACATAGCTAAAAATATAGGTAAAGAAAATACAGCTATGTTGATGTGTATTATAGCTATATTCATGTGTTTTTTTAGCTGTATATCCATAAGAAATATAGTTAGACTTTTAGGTATATTTCTAGCTAAAAAAATGTGGTGTATTACACGTACATTAACGTACAAACACGGTTAGACACGTACATACACGTACACTAACGTAAAAACACGCACAAACATGTACATACACGCACAAATACGTACACACACGTACGAACATGAACAAACACGTGCACACATATACATACACGTACATAAACGTACATTAACGTATAAACACGTACAAAGACGTACAAAGACGTACAAACACGTACATACACATACAAACACATACCTTAACGTAAAAACGTACAAACACGTACATACACGTAGAAATACCTACACACACGTACAAATACGTACATACACGTACAAACACGTACAAACACGTACATACACGTACACACAAGTACTAACACGTTCAAACAGGTACAAATCTGTACTAAGACGTACAAACGCGTACGTATACGTACAAAGACGTACAAAAACGTACAAAGACGCACAAACACGTACATACACGTATATTCACGTACAAACACGTACAAACTCGTACCAACACAAACAAACAAGTGCACACACGTACAAACACGTACAAACACGTGCAAACATGTACACACACATGCACACGTGGCCTCTACAACACGTTTATATATATATATATATATATATATATATATATATATATATATATATATATATATATCTTCTGATATTCATATGGAATAATATTATATTACGAGCAGAGTTGTAAATGAGGAAATGGTTGTTCATTTGAAATGATCAAGAAATTGAAAATACTCGCACCATTTACCATTTACAGAGCAAGTGAATTTTAAAAGGTCTGACCAGTTCCCAGTTACAAAGTCAGTAACTGGTAAATGGTCGGACCAGTTAGTAAGTTACTAGGTGAGTAACTGGAAATGGTCAGACCATTTACTATTTACTTGCTCTGTAAATGGTAAATGGTGCGAGCATTCCCAATTACTTGACCATTTTAAATGAATAACTATTTCTTTATTTACAACTCTGTTCGTCACCGCTGTAAGGTTTTCGTGTGGGATATAGGATTTTAGGTTTTATTTATGTGTTGTGTGAATAATGCCAGGTCTCATATCCTAACATATGATTTATCTGACGTCAATATATAAACCCAATTGTGTGTTCCCAGGAGGTTGAAATAAACTGCAACAGAATATTTTAATTAATCAGTATTTATTCTAATACTTTTCGCCAGCCAACTGCTAGCACGCTGTGTACCATACAATAGTCAGTACACCACTGATCGTGATGACTTAGTCAGTTCATCTCTCTACTCGAGACTGATCTTGCGCTTGCGCATTTACATTTACATCGTGGTTACTTGAGCTATGCTCACGCCACAGGATATTCGACACTCGCACCACCAACAGGAAGATTGCATAATCTGAGATACGCACTGCTGTTCGAGCCCCACCCTTACAAAACCTAAAATATATTGAGCACGTGTCGCACCCGTTGCTCAATCCTTGCGTTATTGAGTTATAGTTAAATTATTATTATCTCTCAATAGTTTAAAATTAAGAGCAGGCCAGGTTCGCTGTCCTTGTCTAATTTAGATTTTTGTTATTTACTCAAGTATTGATCAGTGTATCTGCAAATCGAAGGTTAAGCACACAAGAAAACAAATCTACCGCTTTGTTTTTGAGAAAAGTGAGGAACGCGAAAATATTATAAACATAAACTTTTACATCGGCGTTCCTTACTTTTCTTAAAAACAAAGCGATAGAATTTTTTTTCTTGTGCATAGATGTTTATAATAATAATATCTATTGCGCTCTACCTTCAATATTAATACTTGACTAAATAACAAAAAACTCAATTGTTACTCGGTCGATATCAGATTCTACTCCGGCCTAGTCTTAATAGTTTTCTTTTGTAGTTTAGCTTATTATAATTAAATTTAATATTTTTTTTTAACTTAACATATAATTACCCAAAGAACTTGCTTCATAAAGAAACTTGTATATGGTTTAAACTTGAATTCTTTTAATTAATTTATTTAAAGTTTACTTAATAGATTTTAACCTATACATTTAAACGTTTATTAATTTATTTCTTGAATCGATCTTATAATTGGTTGATATATTAGAGGTAGAGTATTCAATTCCCTCATTATATTATTATTATTATTATTCTTGTAGGTTGGGAAATCTCAGGATTTGGGGGTTATAAGCCAACTGTTATTTTTTATTTAATTATATATATTTATAATCTCCCAAATAAAACCCACCCTTACAGTTTTTAAAGTTTTTTTTTAAAACTGTTGAGTTATATTTTTAATAATATGACATGTCGTAAATATTACGAGGATTTTGTAAATAAAGTTTAAATAATGTTTTATTATAAATTTTTTAATGACAGTTAAAATTAGTTTACAAAATATAGTGTGAATAGACTGACTAAACTTTTCACAAGAGTGAAAACTATTGGTAAGAGTTGCTTTCTTAAGCCATCCCCTTATTATAAAAAATATTAAAAATATTTTCTTATTGGCCGAAAAGTTTTTACGAATATGATCAGACAGGACCTTCCAAAATTGGCGTCGATAATTCAGACGCGATTTAACCATAGGTCATTCTAATTTGCCAAGTCCGCATGTTGACCATATGTGCGCGCTTGAAATCCTAGAGCGTTTGTGTACCCTTTTTTTATACGAGTTTATATTTAACAATAAGAATCAGTTGGCCGAAGAGAACTTACATTAGTGTAAAAAAAATTTGAAGAATTTATATCTTTATTTTATAAAAACTTAGAGTCTTTAAAATGAAAAATACAAGATGTACAAAAATATAGTTTAAAATGCAATTTAAGAGGCTGTTGGGACTATTTGCCGCATGGGGGCGCTGCAGGTGAGAGAAGTATGGCGTTAGCATAGCTAAGTTGCAGCGCTCAGGTAACTACGTTATAAATGTAAATGCGCAAGCGCAAGATCAGTCTCGAGTAGAGAGATGAACTGACTAAGTCATCACGATCAGTGGTGTACTGACTTTTGTAGAGTACACAGCGTGCTAGCAGTTGGCTGGCGATAAAGTATTAAATAAATACTAAATAATAAAAATCTTTTGTTGTAGGTCTTTGGCCTCCTGGGGACACGTAATTTGGGTTTAATATTGGAGTCAGATTAATTGCATGTCAGGCTATTGAACCTGGCATTATTGGTACATAAAATAAATCATACAGTCTCATATCAGAAACCCTACAGTGGCGATCATAACCAGGAGTCATCAAAGCAACAAGTTGAAAAACGACGCCATAGCCAACAACAAAAACCACGCTTCACAAAAAAGACTTCTGGCCGCCATTCTACGCAGCACTCTTCAACTTTACAAACTTAACAAGGTATTTTTGTAAAAAGGATATGTATAAAAAAATAAGAAAAATTAAATTAATAGTCAAAATTTGAAGTTGATGAAAAGAAAAGAAATTAAAGTAAAAATTTGTGTATATATAAAGTAAAACAATTAAATTGCAAAATTAAAAATTAGGAAAAAGAAATTTAGTAAAAAGAAAAGAAATCGCGTAACATTGAGAAAAAGAAGAAGAAAATTATAAGAAAAAGAAAATGTATTAATATTAAGAATAATAGAAAAAAATTGAATAAAAGTGCGAAAGTTTGAATAGAAAGAAAAAAATCTTGGTATTAAGAAAAGCAACGAAAATTGAATAAATATTCAAAGAAATAAGAAAAATAAAAAAAAGAAGAAAAAGTGAAATGTTTTTAGAAAAAAATAACTAAAAGTGAAATTAATTACAAATTTGACTGGAAGTGAGGAAGTTTGCACAAATGCGAAATTCTTAGTGAAATTGCCATTTTTGCGTCGCTATCCAGAAAGTCCGACATTTTGGAAATTCAACTGGCACATGGACGGTTAGAAACGTCGAGAAAATTTGAAAATCTGCAACTTCCTCAACATTAATTTTTAAAGTAAAATATAATAAATTTTATTAAACAAAACTCGGTACACCATACCTCAAAATAAATATTTTAAAAGAAATAAAGGAAAATTTTCATGTATAAAATTTTTGAGCGCGGATATGACGTCGTTGTAAAAACCTTTAATGTGCGCGTTTATAGGAAACCATTTTGTGCCTAATAAAAGTGAGATTGGTTATCGTGCAAAAATTATGCAAAATAGTTAAATCGAAAAGATATTGAGGATTTTTCTTGTTAAATTAAACTAAAACACATTAAAAGTTTTTGTTTTTTAAATTTAATTGAAAGATATTAATGAATTTTGCTGTCAAATTAAATTAAAAGACATTGAAAATTTGTGTTTGAATCCAAAGACATTAAAAGTTTTATTTTTTAAATTAAATTGAAAGATCTTTACAAAGATTAAAATCACCACGTTTGCTATTGTTCACAGTGAATAAGTTTAGTGTAAATTAAAGTAAGAGTGAGACCGCGCACGTGTAGATTTTGATGAATTCTAGTTTGCATGTATTATAGTGCTGTCTTTCGCGCGAAACAGGGTGACTGTGCGGCGTCAAAATTTTTCTTTTATTTTCATGGTAATGTTTGAAGTTGTAGAACATGAAATCATTGGCTTGTGAACATTGAAACGCCTGTGTCGTCGCCGTAGATCGGGCACGATTCAGATAACTTTTTGAGTTTTAATTTCACTTTCATAAATAGTCTCAACCATAGGGAACCTCCGCATATGTGTTATATATATGTGAATTTTAATGTTTTATGAGTTAAAGATGAAAGATGTATTGAGCATCATGAACTAGCAACGGGCGGAGATTCTCTTATGTTTATAAGATAAAATATGCGCGCACCCCCGACCTAGAGAGTCAATAGGGCAGATAGATTTTGCTGAGCTTTCTATTGAGGCATTTTAGCCAGAATAGGCGGATAGTTTGCCGGGCAGTCTGATAAAAAGTATAGTAATTTGTTATCCAAGTAATCTGTGCATCGCCTCATGGTAATTCTAATTGACCATCAGCTATAAGCTGTACTCGATAGAGCCGCATTCAGTGGGATACCACGCTGGTAGAGTGACTCCAAGCGAGACTTGGTGAACGGAGTGCCGTTTAGCGATGGCACTGAACATCTAATAAATTAAATTAAAGTAAAGTAAATTATTTTGGAGTATAGTAATCAGATTGTTCACGCGGCTGTCCTAGTCCTTCGTGTATGGAAATGCTTTATGCCATGCATGTTAGCAAATAAGGTATGTGAGTTGTTAGCTAAAAGCGATTGTGAGGGCACCTGTGTGTACTCCTAGGGAAAAACTATTTTGTTGATGTGTGCACACGAAAAATCAACACCCCAAGCTATATAAATCAGATTAGGAATTCAGGATATTCTGATAGGGCATAGATAGACATCATATTAAGTAGTAAACTCAACCAAAAAACGGTAAAATGTCAGATACGGATTATAAGGAGGACGAAATAGTCCAGATTAAAAAGAAAGACGTAACTGCTATGCAACAACAATTAAAAGAATATAAAGCGCAGGCTGTACGTGCACAGCAAGAAGCCAGAGACACAACAATATGGTTAGAGGAGGCCAGGCTTGCCTCAGCGCAAAAGAATCTGAATGACACCGTTAGAGTGGTTGATAAAGCAGATAAAGCAATTACACTTCCAGCCCAGGCAATAACAGGATTATATCAACGTGAAGTTAAATTCCAGAACTTCTAGACAAAAGAGCCGGAGGCCTGGTTTAAAATATTTGAAAGTCAGCTACAGTTCAAGAAGATCGTCACAGAAGAGAACAAATATTATAATATAATCCAAAAACGGGGCCCGGAGGTTATTAAAACTGTTTCAGAAGCAATTGGATACCTGTTTGAAGGAAATAAATATAAAGAAATGAAAGATATCTTGTTGGACCGCTTTGCGCTCACTAAAGAGGATAAATTAAGATTACTTTTCGATAGAAGAGAACCTAGTAAGAAAAAACGATCAGAATTCCTTAATGGATTGTTACATCTCGCTGATAACCAAGTTCCTAGGCTTACAGTATTGAAGCTCTGGCAAGATAGATTGCCAACTACTATTAAAGTTCAATTAGAGAAAGAGATTACCGAAGCCAATAAAAAAAGTAACGTAGAAAAAGCTGACCATATAGCAAAATTGTATGCTAATGAGCAGCAAAATGAACCTAAGAAGGTAACGGATCACAATGGCGAGATTTTAACAAGATTAACTAGTGAGTTAACACAGGTAACAGTGAGACTAGATGTGTATACAACACACAATAGTAACGATCGACGTCGCAGTAAGGTAAGTAACAGAAACAACAAAGACGTTCGGAATCGTTCTACGAGTCCCAATCAAGAAAATTTCAAGAGAAATAACTCGTTTAATAACAAAGGACCTGAGAGAACGCCATGGTGAAAATTTCATCAAAAATACAGAAGCAACTCATACAGGTGTCAGCAACCACGTAGCTGGAAAAATTTTAATGTAGACACCAATGATAGAGAAGGTGACTCTCGTACAAACGAATCCGACGAGAGATCACAGAACGCATACATAACACCCAAGAAGAACCAACGAATGAATAGTAATGGGACGGGAAACTAATAAACCCTGAATGGACAGAGGCTCACATTCAGGGAAAACCCACCAAACGCCTCTTTATTTATGATAACAACAGTAAAAAATATTTCTTGGTAGATTCGGGAGCAGAGGTCTCAGTAGTACCTAAACCAAAGTTGAGTAAAAAAAAAAGCCTCAATCATTGAAGTTATACGTTTCAAATAACACTCCCATTAATACTTATGGATTATCAAGGCGAGAGCTGCACATTGGTCTATGACAACCTATTATATGGAATTTTTTGGTTTCAGACGTACTATACGCTATTATGGGCGCTGACATTTCGGAAAAGTACCATCTGTTACCAGATTTCAAAAAGAGAGAATTAATAGATGGCGAAACAGCTTTCTCAACACCTTTGAGACCAAAATAATACAAAGGGATCCAATTATATTTCATTGACCCGTCACACAAGTACTCATACTTACTATCTTAATATCCAAGCGTTGTAGGTGTTACTCGGAATTAAACACGTGTGAATAACGGTGCGGAACATTACATCAATTTGTTCGCCAACAATATCCTGACTTTTCTCAGGTTTTAATAAAGATGGACGCATTCAGCGTACCGACTGCTATAAATCTT
Source organism: Anastatus disparis (assembly GCA_017163975.1). Lineage (NCBI taxonomy): Eukaryota > Metazoa > Arthropoda > Insecta > Hymenoptera > Eupelmidae > Anastatus > Anastatus disparis. The sequence goes on from JAFFSR010000233.1 coordinate 1,324,506, forward strand.
GAAAGACTAGCGCAAGCACAGAATGATGATGATCAGCTGTCTGAAATGACAGCAGATCCACATCATCCGTTGCATTTGCAGAAATTGAAATTCTCGCAAAATCAAACTGACAAGGCTCTGTACTGTGATTTACAAGGTCAAATGATTAGTTTTTGAATTATTCCATTATTCGGCACACCCTAGTGCAAAAATTACAGAGAGCTTGGTCAGAACGAAGTTTGTATGGCCTAACATGAGAAGAGACATCACCAAATGGTGTAAGTCTTGTATTGCTTGACAGCAATCAAAAATTACCCGTCATAACAAACTAATTCCAGAGCAATTTAAAGCTACTGAAGGTAGATTTACACATGTCCATATAGACATAGTAGGTTTATTGCCAGACAGTAACAAATGTTAATATATATTAACGATGATAGATCGTTATACTCGATGGCCAGAAGCAGTTCCATTAACTGAGACCACAGCACCAACAATAGCCAAAGCTTTCTTCAATAACTGGATCTCTTGTTTTGGCGCACCATTATATATAACTTCAGATCAAGGTGTACAATTTGAATCTCAGATATTCGACGCCTTGATGGATTTAATCGGATGTAAAAGAATCCGTACTGCGCCATACCATCCTCAATCTAATAGTATGATTGAGAGATGGCATCGAACTCTGAAAAACGCCATTAAATGTCAAACTCAGACCGCCGACTGGGCTAACAAATTACCCAGCATATTGACAGGGCTGCGCACTAGCATTAAGAGCGATGTTGACGCATGTCCAGCAGATTTAGTGTATGGTACATATTGAAGAATACCAGGCGAGTTCTGTGCTGATGGCGAGACTGAACCAAGTAAGAGATTCTTTTTGGAAGAGTTCAGAGATTATATGAGAGACCTGTAACCTATTTCAGTTACACATCATAGTAACATCAAACCTTTTGTTTTCAAGGACCTGGAAACGTGCACACACATCTTTTACAGATGAAAGGCACTAAAAACAGGATTAGATAGATCATACACTGGACCTCATAAAATATTAGAGAGAAAGCAAATCGGGAAAGACGTCATAATTGACATTCACGGGCAGCAAAAGCTCGTAAACATAGATTTAATTAAACCAGCGCACTATTCAGCGGACGAAATCGACACTAACATCGATATTAGTGACAATAGCTAAACTGCAAGTAGTGCTCTAGGTAATTTGACAGCTGAAAATCAAATTCAGACTGCAGCTGATGTACACCATCAAGAGGAAGTGAATGAAGCCTCAGAGGATGTACTATAAAGTTCGACTAGTAACCAGAGAAAAATCAGGTTCAATGAAGAGGTCGAAATGCAAACTTATCAACGACCTGCACCTGAACAAGTAATTCATAAAGAAGTAGCACCTGTGCCAATAAACAGAGTTGTTACAGCTCAAGGTAGTGACAAATGGTACATTGGTAAGGAAATACACAGTTATAACTCACACCGTGTGTATAAAGCAATTTTAAGTCACTCAGAGACGATAAATGATCGTGTTGCCATAATAAAAGTTAAACCTGAGTTAGACAATACAATGTGCAAGGAAACTGACTTCTTGTTACGCTACGCCATCACTGAGCATCGGGACCAATATATGAGAGACAAAGAAGCACTCTATATTGGATTACCTGTATTAATAGGTACTGGTACGTATCAATTTAAAAGGAATAAATACAGATTTGCCATTCATGAACAACTAGGTAAAGACTTGAGTAAAACTTTAACGAGAAATAATGCAAGTATTAGTATCGCAGATACATGCCAATTAGCATGGCAGATGTTGTGCAATATAGAGTATATCCATGACGCTGGATTTGCAAACACTGATATAAGGCCTAGCAAAATAATTATGAACAGTAAAAATACTGACCAAGAATATTTGGCGGGATTAGGTCTGTTATCTCCTATTAATGGGAAACAGGCTGAGCCTATAGACCAAAATAAAGAAAGGCAGAATTACGCAAGTCGTGACAGACACGCACATGTAGCTTCACCTAGAGGCGATATGGAAAGCCTGCTGTACGTCATTATAACCTGTTTAGGCGGCGTGCTGCCATGGTAAAAGTTCAACCTCGAGATTGCAGTAATGGCTAGCAAATGGGAAGCCTTTAATAAACATAAGCAATTCTTGACAAACTGCTTTGAAGGCACAGAGGTACCCGAGTTCATTGAGTACTTCATGAAGTGCATAAGACCGATGACAATCGATGACATACACCAGTACCATGAACTTAGGAATATATTTTATAAAACAGGTGCGGAACTCAACCATATACCTGTAATGGACTATGACTTCACTCAGACCTGTGAGCAGATTCGTGACGGTGGGTCGACTCAGGCTTGAGGCATATTAGTCCTCCACCCTCTTTGAGCAGAGATCGGCTCGCTTGTGCGGTCTCTGACAGAGAAGAGTGATAAAATGTACGCGTACAAATACAAACATGAATATAATAAAAAAGACTAGTCACAAAATACAATAAAAAAAATGTAAATAGATTTAGATTAATGATCACAAGTAAAGTTAAGATAATAATCCTTGATCAAGAATAGTAAGACTGATTAGTAGTTAGAAAAACAGCCGTGATATAATTAGATTTAGGCGATTCCCAAGTAGATGAGTTCATGTAATTAGTATAATAATGACGTAGCTAGGCGTAAAGATATTAGTTAGGAAGCCTAAGCCAAAGTAGAAAATATAATAAAAAAAAAAAGAAAATTGTTAATGCGTAGAAAATTTTATGTACAGTTGTTGAAGAAAATTAGGAGTTACGGAAATAAGTAAATAAGTATAATTACAAATTCTAAAAATAAAAACTATTGTGTTAAATTTCAAAACAATTTCTCTTACTTATGTATAACACAAAACATCTTGTTTTTTAAAAAAGCTTTCTACAAACGCCTTAATAGTAAAATACAAACTTTCGCACATGCAAATATTAAATAATTTTGTTGTTTAAGTAAATTAAATGTAATGAAAAAATAAACAAATGTAAAAAAATGTAAAAATAATTGCGTTTTTGTAATGTAAAAGAGATATAAAAATTGTATTGCGATATAAAATTGTACTGTGATTTAAAATGTAAAAGCGATTTCAAATTTTATTGCGTTTTTAAAATGTAAAAAATGTATTAAAATGTATGAGCCAATTTTAAAAGCTATTACGCTGTCATTAAGTAAAAATAATTTTTCCAATATAGAAATGTATTAAATTTATCAACATAAAAATGTAACAAATTTAAAAAGAAAAACAATGTAAAGACAATGTCATTGCTAACTAACTAGGAGAGTGTCACACCTCCGAATCACGGATTTTGCTCAAATTTCGGGATAAGTTTTCAGATGACAGAATATGGAAAAAGCTAAAGTTATAATCACAAACACTCAATATTTTCCTAGTTATGGGCAATTAAAGAAAAACACTAAAAAGGTTACTAGATTTTTAAACGCATTTAGTTCTTGAGCATTGATAGCTAGAAGCTTGAAACTTATTTTAAATTGAAGCTGAGCTTAAATCCTTTCGAAACAGTAGTTACAGCATATCAAAATATTATTTTTTCCCAAAGTTAAAGCGTAATAAGGATTGGACCTGTATTTACTTTTTAAAACATTAATTAATAATAAAAGCTGAAATTAGGTCCAATCTTTATTACGCTCTAACTTTGGGAAAAAATAATATTTTGATATGCTGTCACTACTGTTTCGAAAGGATTTGAGCTCAGCTTTAATTTAAAATAAATTTCAAGCTTCTAGCTACAATGCTCAAGGACTATATGCGTTTAAATATCTAGTAACTTTTTTACTGATTTTTTTTTAGTGTAACTACATCATAAATGTAAATGCGCAAGCGCAAGATCAGTCTCGAGTAGAGAGACGAACTAACTAACAAGGAGAGGGTCAGGGTATTGGGACGCCGATCCTGCTCAAATTTTGGGAGATGATTTTCGATGTGGGAATATGAAAAAAGCCAAGGTACTAGACTCTAACGCTCAATATTTCTCTAGTTACAGGCAAATGAAGAAAATCACTATAAAAGGTACTAGATTTTCAAACGCTTATAATACATTAGCATTGATAGCTAGAAGCCTGAACCTTTTTTTAAATGAAAGTTGAGGTCGAATCCTTGCAAATTATCACCTATAGTATCCTGAAATATTATTTTTTTCTAAAGTTATAGAGGAATAAAAATTGAAACAAATTTTAGCATTTATTATTAATTGATTAAAATTAATGTTATGAAGACGAATTTCAGGTCCAATTTTTATACCTCTATAACTTTAGAAAAAATAATATTTCGTGATGCTATAAGTGATAATTCGAAAGGATTTTAGCTCAACTTTCATTTAAAAAAAGGTTCAGGCTTCTAGCCATCAATGCTAATGAATTAGAAGCGTTTGAAAATCTAGTACCTTTTATAGTGATTTTCTTCATTTGCCTGTAACTAGAGAAATATTGAGCATTAGAGTCTAGTACCTTGGCTTTTTTCATATTAATACATCTTTAATCATCTCCCAAAATTAAGTAGGATTGGCGTCCCAATACCCTGACACTTTCCTTGTAAGTCATCACGATCAGTGGTGTACTGACTTTTGTAGAGTACACAGCGTGCTAGCAGTTGGCTGGCGATAAAGTATTAAATAAATACTAAATAATGAAAATCTTTTGTTGTAGTTCTTTGGCCTCCTGGAGACACGTAATTTGGGTTTAATATTGGAGTCAGATTAATTGCATGTCCGGGTATCGAACCTGGCATTATTGGTACATAACATAAATCATACAGTCTAATATCAGAAACCCTGCAGAAGAATATGAAATATTTTTTATACAAGGATTTACAATTTATTAAGACAATATTATACTTCTAACGTTGTCAATAACTCTTGCCATATATATGTAGAATAATTACACAGGCCCACAAAAAAACAAAAGTGTCTGTGCAATTGACCAGACCTATATGTTCTTATGTATTTTTCGACGTTGAATCCGAATTTGCAATAAAAAAGTAGGGTTTAGCTACTTTCTGATTTGTCGAATGATCGACCACATGCAGAGAATCTAGACCTGCTGTAAAACTATATATAGCTACTTATAGAAGGTTTAGAAAATGAAGAATCACAAGATAGTTTTTAAATCAGATTAATGTGAAAGAAACTGAACCAAGTAATAACACATCATCCGAAGATCTAAGCGAATCCGACGAAAGTGAAGAAAATCTCGAGGGGCTTCTCACTAAAATACTCTTGCAAAGAGTGGAAGAGTTTTGTAAGAGTATTGTGAGTACGCAAGAGTTTTATAAGAGTATTGGAGTTTAAAAATTGATCAGAGTATGCAAAGAGTAAGAGAAGTATTCGAAAAAATCAAAGAGTATGCAAAGAGTAAGATGAGTATTTGAAAAGATCAGAGTGTATGCAAAGAGTAAGTTGAGTATTTGAAAAATCAGAGAGTATGCAAAGAGCAAGATGAATATTTAAAATAATTAAAGAGCATGCAAAGAATACAATGTGTATTCAAAAAAATTATTGAATATTCAAAAGATTAAGGAGTACGGAAATTTTAGATAGAGTATTCATTTAAAAAATCGATGTTTCAAGTTTTTTTTTTAACATATATATATATATATGTGTGTGTGTGTGTGTGTGTGTGTGTGTGTGTGTGTGTGTGTGTGTGTGTGTGTGTGTGTGTGTGTGTGTGTGTGTGTGTGTGTGTGTTTTAAAATTTTATATATATATAATAAAAATGCAATTAATTATTTACAAAATTACGAAATTAATAAAGAAAATAAATAAGTTTTTTGATAAAGGACTCAGCTGAGTGAGATATTCAAAGGGTCGACGAATGTATGGGTCGATGGATTGATAGATTAATACGTTTAAAGAGGAAAAAGTTGATTGGTTTCGTTGATGGACCGTTGGATTAATGAAATGATAGGTCAATAAGTTGATAAATAGTTGAGTTGAATATAAATCTATGTTATTTTGGGTTGGTATATTTATGAATTAATCGGTCGATGGGTTGATAAATCAATGGGTTGATAGGTGGATATATGAATCTATCGATAGCTTGATCGGTCGATGAGTCAATAGGTTGATAATAATCAATCAATAATTAATTAATAATAATTAATTATTAAATTGTGAAATAAGGTAAGAAATTATTTTAGGTAACATTTCAATTATTTTAAAATTGAATATTATTATAAAAAAATTTTACTCAAAACAAGTGATTATTACATTAATTTTTAATAAAATAAATCCAGCGATTAATTTGCTTAGAATATAGTGAATAAAAAGGAAATTTAAATTATAAGCTGATACATTAATATTTTGTATGTTACTGGTTACATTTCATATTCATATTTTATGTAATATTCTAAAATAATTAAAATAATAGTAATTATTAATTTTCTACATTGTAAATATCAAACTAAATAAAAAATAATTGATGAATCGACCATTTTAGTTAGCAAAATTTCTATTAGGACTATTTTAAAATTATAAAATACACAGATATATAAAAATGCATTTTTATATATTTAATAAAGTAGTTTAGTCCAATAAAAACACATATCTTTTTATGATTACAATTTTTTATAGTTTTCACTATTACTTTATTTATTTTATATAATTATTTACCGACATATTACGAACACGATAAGATTTTTTTTTTAATTTCGATAAGATATTTAATATTGCTTATACCAAACATAATAGCATAATAAGTAACTTTTTCTTATGCACGGTGGCAAAATCTATTAACTATTCGTAGCTTAAATTGAACTATTTCTAAATATAGGTAAGGTAGTGGAACCAATCACTGATCGGGGACCAAATAATGATAATTTTGTAAAAAAATTTATTTTAAAATAGTTTTAAGATTTTTTTTTATTAAAAAGAAATTATATTTAATAAATAAAGCATTAATAAACTTATTTCAAAAGTTTTTATGCTCAATCAGTTTGTCAAATTTGAAAAAAAAATTCATGAAAATCGTCTGTTACGTTTCATGTGTTTGCACGGGCAACAGCTTAAGCAATGGCGGAAGAACAGTGAGTGGACTTAATGCATTTTTTCTTTGCTTTTAAGTGATATTTTCATTAAAGGGATTCTTTAAACATAAATTAAAGCATTAAAATGACAAAATTAAAAGAGGTACGAATTTATTTATACAAGTAAGCCTTATTTATTTTAATGATTATCAATTGGTTACTTAAATTATACAGGGAACCTATTATTGATAATCGAATCTCTAATGATTTTTTCAAGTTATTTTAAAAGAAATAAAATATTTATAAAGTTAAATTAGTTATATTTATTATTTCATTGGTTTTTTTTCTAGAAAAAAAACAGTACAAAGAAAAACAATGATTCCGATATGGAAAAAGCTGTAAATGAGGTTAGGACAGGAGTTAAAGTAAGACAAGCTAGCAAAACATTATACACAAAAAGTAAAGGATATTTACGTTTGAAAACTCATCAGAAGAAAAACGATCATTATTAGAAGCTCAGACTAAACAATTACATTTAGAGATCGTTGAAAATTTGTCATGTAAAAGTCAACTGGTAAAACAAAATAAAACTTTGATTTCAGAAGAAAAAATAATTAGAAATAAATTAAAGAATATCAAGCCTAAAAAAATTATTAAAAAATAAAAAGTAGACTGATTAAAAAAAAATGTAATTTATTACAAATTTTATAGTTTTAAGCAGTAACTTTGCACTATTTTTGAGTATTTTAATAATGAATCGTTTTCCTTGTATTCATGAATGTATACATACTTAAATTATATTTAAATATGTTGTTTAAGAGGAGGTCACGTCCATCCTTTTCTAATCGAAGAATTAAGTTTTTGCAAAAACTAATAACTTCATCAAAAAATGAAGAGAAAGCCCCATCGCGTATTAAAAAAAGCTATATTTTCTTTAATGAAAAAGAATTAATTTTATTGCTTCGTTCTCAAGAAAACTTTGAAAAACCAAATCGTCCAACCTAACCTCTATGTTTTAAGTTTTTCAAGGTTTTCTTGAAAACGAAGCGAGAAAATCAATTCTTTCTTATTAAAAAAAATAGCTTTTTTTAATACGCGATGGGGCTTTCTCTTTATTTTTCGCTAAAATTATTAGTTTTCGTGAATAAATCAGTTCGTCGATTAGAAAAGGACAGAAAAAGTCGACCTGCTCTTAAGGCTGCAATTTTAGTTTCAATTATTATTATTTAATATGAAATTTAATATCTGTACAAGATTTAACTTTATAAGATAAAGTTATTTTAAAAAATAAATGAATTTATGCATTCTAGTTTCCAGAATTTAATGTTATCAATAAATGGTTCTTCCCTTGATTAATAATTGGTTCCTAACCTAAAATGCTGATCAATAATTGGTTCTTACGATGCTTAAAATAAAATAGAAATTAAAAAATATTTATTGCATAAAATGAATAAAATTAATTATTTTCGCGATAAATAAGTACTATATTTTCTAACAAAATAGGTTTTATATAATTTTATTTATTAAAAATTAAATTATTTGTATTTTTTTTCAAGCTTTTCCTTAAATGATCAATAATTGGTTCCACTACCTTGTGTTTTACGTGAAATTTTAAACAAAAAATGTTACGATTTATTTTATTTAAAAATAAATACTTTTCAGAAAATAAAATCAGAAATTTAACTATTAAAAATAATGTTTGGCAAAAAATAAGTTGTATATTACATGTCATTCCCAACAAAAAATATTCTTATTACCAAAAGTTAATTACTAGTGAAAAATGGATTTAAAAGTTGATCTATGCAAGGGATAAAGTTGAATTTAAACAGTTGAGAAAAATAAATATTGGCAAAATGAAAAAATATAACCTTTAGAATTACTATTTTACAAAAATATTATAAAAACCAGTTATTTGTCCTCACTAGATTGAAATATAATAATATTTCATAAAGTTGACGAAAAATTTTATTGTCTCCTGTTGAGAAAAAAGTTGGAAAAAGTTTTACCTACGAAAATTTCATAAATTGATATAAGTACATCAACAATCGTTTTATAGGTACATTTTTTTTAAATTATAACTTTGTTATAATTAATAATTTTTACGTAAACGTAACTAATATTGATAATAAGATGGGTTGTTAGATAAAGACTCAGAATTCAGCGTTATATTAATAAGATCTATTACGATCTGTTCTATTAATCAAACAGGATATAAAATGACTTATCGTCGAAATCAATAAAATAATAAAATCAATATTACTAAAATTCTATTTGTACTCTTGCATACTCTTGAATACTCATTGGTACTCACATACTTTTCAATATTCATTCGTATTCTACAAATACTCATTCTTACTCTTGCATACTCACTAAATCTCTTTCAAACTTTTTTGTATTCATTTACTTAAAGCGTTCACCAAAAGAGTATTGGAGAGTACGCATGAAAACTAAAGAATGCTTGAGAGTACGGAAGAGTTTTTCTATGAGTATTTTAGTGAGAAACCCCTCGGAAAATCTCTCTTCAGATGATGATGAAGAATATGTACCTAAAGGTGTGGAGAAATCTGTGAAAAAATATGATCAAAAGAGTCTGAATGATTTATTTAGAAAGGCTGGTCTATCTGAAGAGCAATCTGAATTGATGGCTTCAGACTTTAAAAAGCGAAATATGCTGATAAAGGGAACTAAAGTAAGTGAATATCGTGACCGAGAGAAAACCTTTTGAAAATATTTTAAAGAAGATTCAGGGCTAGTTTACTGCATTGACGTAAAAGGACTTATTGACGAATTAAAACCAGGTATATACAAACCTGAGGATTGGCGCCTGTTCATTGATTCGTCTGAGCGGAGCCTTAAAGCAATTCTTCTTCATAACGCAAATAAGTACGCTCCTATACCATTAGCGCATTCAACTGTGCTTAAAGAAGAGTATTCAAACATTGAATTTCCTGAGAACAACGGGGACTTTAGTAAAGAGCAAGGAGAAAGGTTTCACCAAGACTTGAAGGAATTTGAACGCAGATTTCAAGGACGATGGAGTATAAATATGTTGGCAGATTACGGCTGGATGATGAAGAGAGAAACATCTTTAAAAACAGGTCAAAAGCGTGTCAGAAATCCTTTACGCCGGTCATTTGACGAGAAACGTGTGCGTAAGCGTAAAATACTTTGAAACTTTATTTAAAATATTTTTTTGGAAGAAAAAAATTAAAAAAAGATATCGCCAATATCTAGTATCCAACATCTCACTATCGAAGTTGCGAAGTATTAGCGAAAATTCTACAAACTCAATTGATTAACCCATTAAAACTCTAAGGCACTTCTTAAAAGAAGCTAAAAATATTACAATGGAGTTCATGAATATCGCTATACATAAGTTCTAAGTCTTATTTTATGATCAAGAGTCGAAAAAGGTTCTAGTTTTGTGATTTATGTAGTGGAAAAACTCCAGAACAGTATCCAAAACATCGATTTTTTGAAAAAAATATCAATTCATTACGTTTATTGTCCACTTACGCCGACTAGAAGTTGTTTTTTGAAAAAAATGACTTAAAATTCGTGATTAGCGACCTGGAAAACCCCCAGTGAAGTATTTTCAATGTTTATAAATCGGTTTCAAATCGTAAAACTTGATTTTAATGTCATTTTAATTAAATTTGAAGCAAATTTTCACTTTTCGCGATTTTCTGCCTTTTCATCGCCGTATGGTGGGTTGAAATTTTTGTAAAACAAATTCAAAACATGGTTTTCGATGTATTTTTTTCCGTAGAATTCGATTCCAAAGTCAAAAAAATAAAATTTATCTTTATTTTTTTTTATTCGAAAAAAACCATGAAAAAACCGTAAAAAATGAGGTTTTTCGAGCTAAACCCCATAAAAAAGTAGCTGGACCCTACTTTTTTATTGCAAATTCGGATTTAGCGTCGAAAAATACATGAGAATATATAGGTCTGGTCAATTGCACAGACACTTTTGTTTTTTTTTGTGGGCCCGTGTTTTCGATGCTAATCTTGTTTGGAAAGTCTAAAATATTTTTGTAAAGCGAAAAATGCTGCGCGTGATAGAGCCGTTGTAAACATGTGTATTTTTCTTTAGTGTGACAGAGAAAGTAATACTAAAGAATAATAAATACATACGCTCACGCCAGCTCCATCACGTGCTGCATTTTTCGCTTTACAACAATATTTTAGACTTTTCAAACAAGATAAGCATCAATAATTATTCTACATGTATATAGCTAGAGTTATTGACAAAATTAGAGGTATATTATTATTTCAATAAATAGTAAATCGCTGTGTAAAAATTATTTTACATTTTTCTCCCACGTGCCCACAGCGCCCCCATGCGACAAATAGTCCGGACCGCCTCTTAAGTTGTTTATGATCTGAGAGCTATATTTTCCTTTTTTTAAATATTACAAAAAGTTCTCAAAATTTTATGTATTGGAAGAAACTATTATTTTCAAAACAATATTTCATTGATATTTTTTCAAAGAGTAAAAATTAAGAAAAGGCCGAACCATCTGTCTTTGTCTTATAGTATTTTTTATTATTTATGTAAACACCATTAGCTATGACAAGAAAAAAATGGCAGCCCCGGTAGATACTAGTATAATGGTTAAATTTTATAATAAAAACAAAATAATTTAATCATGTGGTTTTTGAATAATATGGGACCTACCAAAAAAGATAGGTTATATTTTGGATTTTCAGTAGGTCTCAAATTATTCAAGAACCACGTAATAAAATTATTTGATTCTTATTATAAAATTTACCTATTATACTAGTATCTAGCTGGGGCTCCCATATTTTTAGTGTCACAACCAATGGTAGGTGAAGAGGTTCGGTTGTGGGCATAGTTTGGTTGTGGACACCCCTGCGTTTCTATTGACTGAAAGCAGATGTGGTTTTTCTGACAAATGTCATTTATGTATTATTGCAGCACGTTTTTTAATGCTAAATATTGTGCTGTAAGCAAATTAATTTTTCTGTGCTTGAAAAAAAATCACAAAAATTTATTTATACTTATGTATACTTTTTCAAAAGAATTACAAATCGAAGTGAATCAATGAAGCTGAGTATAATGCACATATATTCAGTAGGAATTTATTCCTACTTTGTGATGCAATATAGATTGCAACCAATATCTCAACACCAACACTTTTGCATGATTGTCCACAACCGAACCAAAATCTTTTTTGGTTCGGTTGTGGGCATTTCACAAAATTAACAAAAAAAAATTATTCTATTTGACGAAATTGATTTTGTCTCTTCGTAGATAGTTAGCTAAGGTCTTCATCTTTTTATAGACACCTATAAGTCCAAAAAATATCCCTACTAGAAAAGTTTGTGTTGATTCAGTACTGATTTTACACTGATATCAGTATGTGATTTGTATTTCATCAACGTAAAATCCACATGGTACTTACACGAAATTCGTACTGAGCGAGCTCTGAAAGTAGTCTCAAAACGCAATGCGAATAAAGTACGAAATTCATACTAATGAAACACAAATACTGAAAAAAATACGTATAGAATCAATGCTGAATCTGCGAATGCATGTTTAGGTAAATATGAAGTGAACTCACTCAGAGCATAATCAGTATAAAATCAGTATGCCATTTATACGATTGTTATGCAACGTATGCACCAAACATTATTGAAAAAAATAGTAGATTCGTATTAAATCTCCGTAAAATATGTACAAATTATTAAATCACTGTAAAAAATTGAGAATAATAAAATAAACTCAGTATGAATTGAGTACGAAAACCGTACGAAATTAATACCAATTGAAAACCAAATGTTTACGTAATCTTTCAACAATACATAGATGATAAATACTAAAATTACATAGATTTTGTGTGAATTTTAAAATGGAGCTCCAGGCGAAATACTAATATCATCCCAGTACGGATTCAGTACAAAATCTGTACAGAAAAAGAACATAATCAATGCGAAATGTTCTTAGAATAAGTGCTGAATCAGTTCTGAATTTGAATAAAATATGTGCGAGATTTAAAATCCCAATGAAAAAAGTTGTATAATGAAATAAGCTCAGTACGCATTCAGCACAAAAATCGTACGGAATCATTACAAACTGAAAACTAAATGTATACGCAATCTATTAACAATACGTAGATGATAAATACTAAAATTACATAGATTTTGTGTAAATTTCAAAACTGGGGCTCCAGGCGGAATACTAATATCATCCCAGTACGGATTCAGTACAAAATCTGTACGGAAACAAAACAAAATCAATGCGAAATGTTTTCAAAATAAGTGCTGAATCAGTACTGAATTTTAATAAAATATGTACGAGATTTAAGATTTAAATGAAAAGTTGACTAATGAAATAAGCTCAGTACGCATTCAGCACGAAAAACGTACGGAATTATTACAAACTAAAAACTAAATGTATATGCAATCTATTAACAATACATAGATGACAAATACTAAAATTACATAGATTTTGTGTGAATTTTAAAACTGGGGCTCCAGGCGGAATAATAATAGCATCCCAGTACAGATTCAGTACAAAATCTGTACAGAAAAAGAACATAATCAATGCGAAATGTTCTTAGAATAAGTGCTGAATCAGTTCTGAATTTGAATAAAATATGTGCGAGATTTATAATCCCAATGAAAAAAGTTGTATAATGAAATAAGCTCAGTACGCATTCAGCACAAAAATCGTACGGAATCATTACAAACTGAAAACTAAATGTATACGCAATCTATTAACAATACGTAGATGATAAATACTAAAATTACATAGATTTTGTGTAAATTTCAAAACTGGGGCTCCAGGCGGAATACTAATATCATCCCAGTACGGATTCAGTACAAAATCTGTACGGAAACAAAACAAAATCAATGCGAAATGTTCTTAGAATAAGTGCTGAATCAGTACTGAATTTGAATAAAATATGTACAAGATTTAAAATCCCAATGAAAAAAGTTGTATAATGAAATAAGCTCAGTACGCATTCAGCACGAAAACCGTACGGAATTATTACAAACTGAAAACTAAATGTATACGCAATCTATTAACAATACGTAGATGATTAATACTAAAATTACATAGATTTTGTGTGAATTTTAAAACTGGGGCTTCGATTAAAATTAAAATAAAATTCTTACAAAATTTATGTAATATTAGTATATATCTTTTATGTATTGTTAATAGATTGCGTTTATATTTGGTTTCCAGTTTGTAATAATTCCAAACGGTTTTCATGCTGTATGCGTACTGAGCTTATTTCATTGTCAACTTTTTTCATTTAAATCTTAAAACTCGTACATATTTTATTAAAATTCAGTACTGATTCAGCACTTATTTTGAGAACATTTCGCATTGATTTTGTTCTGTTTCCGTATAGATTTTGTACTGAATCCGTGTTAGGATGCTATTATTATTCCGTCTGTAGCCCCAGTTTTAAAATTCGTACAAATTTTATGTAATTAATATAAAAAATCAGAGTTAATAAATTGCGTATATATTTGGTTTTTAATTTGTAATAATTCCGTACGGTTTTCATGCTGTATGCGTACTGAGCTTATTTCATTAGTCAACTTTTTTCATTTAAATTTTAAATATCGTACATATTTTATTGAAATTCAGTACTGATTCAGCACTTATTTTGAGAACATTTCGCATTCATTTTGTACTGTTTCCATACAGATTTTGTACTAAATCCGTATTAGGATGCTATTATTATTCCGTCTGTAGCCCCAGTTTTAAAATTTTTACAAAATTTATGTAATATTAGTATATATCTGTTATGTATTGTTAATAGATTGCGTATATATTTGGTTTTCAGTTTGTAATAATTCCGTACGGTTTTCATGCTGTATGCGTACTGAGCTTATTTCATTAGTCAACTTTTTTCATTTAAATCTTAAATATCGTACATATTTTATTGAAAGTCAGTAATGATTCAGCACTTATTTTGAGAACATTTCGCATTGATTTTGTTCTGTTTCCGTATAGATTTTGTACTGAATCCGTGTTAGGATGCTATTATTATTCCGTCTGTAGCCCCAGTTTTAAAATTCGTACAAATTTTATGTAATATTAGTATATATCTTTTACGTATTGTTAATAAATTGCGTATATATTTGGTTTTTAATTTGTAATAATTCCGTACGGTTTTCATGCTGTATGCGTACTGAGCTTATTTCATTAGTCAACTTTTTTCATTTAAATTTTAAATATCGTACATATTTTATTGAAATTCAGTACTGATTCAGCACTTATTTTGAGAACATTTCGCATTGATTTTGTACTGTTTCCATACAGATTTTGTACTAAATCCGTATTAGGATGCTATTATTATTCCGTCTGTAGCCCCAGTTTTAAAATTTTTACAAAATTTATGTAATATTAGTATATATCTGTTATGTATTGTTAATAGATTGCGTATATATTTGGTTTTCAGTTTGTAATAATTCCGTACGGTTTTCATGCTGTATGCGTACTGAGCTTATTTCATTAGTCAACTTTTTTCATTTAAATCTTAAATATCGTACATATTTTATTGAAAGTCAGTAATGATTCAGCACTTATTTTGAGAACATTTCGCATTGATTTTGTTCTGTTTTCGTACAGATTTTGTACTGAATCCGTATTAGGATGCTATTATTATTCCGTCTGTAGGCCCAGTTTTAAAATTCGTATAAAATTTATGTAATATTAGTATATTTCTTTTATGTATTGTTGAAAGATTCCGTAAACATTTGGTTTTCAATGGGTATTAATTTCGTTCGGTTTTTGTACTCAATCCATACTGAGTTTATTTTATTATTCTCAATTTTTTACAGTGATTTAATAATTTGTACATATTTTACGGAGATTTAATACGAATCCACTATTTATTTCAATAATATTTGGTGCATACGTTGCATAACAATTGTATAAATGGCATACTGATTTTATACTGATTATGCTCTGAGTGAGTTCACTTCATATTTACCTAAATATGCATTCGCAGATTCAGTACTGATTTTATACGTATTTTATTTAGTATTTGTGCTTGATTAGTATGAATTTCGTACTTTATTCGCATTGCGTTTTGAGACTACTTTCAGAGTTCGCTCAGTACGAATTTCGTGTAAGTACCATGTGGATTTTACGTTGATGAAATACAAATCACATACTGATATCAGTGTAAAATCAGTACTGAATCAACACAAACTTTTCTAGTAGGGATACAATTGGTGAAAAGTTATGAGTCAAAAACAAAAGGGTGCCCACAACCGAATCCTTTCCCATATTTATACAAACGATTAAAAACACTTTTAGACAAGGACAGATAGTTCGGCCTGCTCTTAAGTAATGAATCATATATTATTTCCTAAACTATTAGAAAAAATATTATAACGGGGGTGTTTTGCTGTATGCACGGTCGCCAGGTAATTTTAATAATAAATTACCAAAATATAGATTAAAGTTACATTAATAAGTTCTTGACATGCATTAGTCACATAATCCATACAGCAAGAAGGATTAAAACACCAGAATCGACGATCTTCTCTAGATGCTTTACTGTCAGAGATGCGATAATTAGTATTTTAATAATTATGCAAGGATATACAATCGATGACTTCCTCCAGATGCTTTACTACTGAAAGTGCGATATTATATCCTTATCATAAATGCAATTTATTAAAGTACCATAATCGACGACGTTCGCTGGATGTTTTACCATTGAATGTGCGATAATGTGCACTTTAAAGATAAGATGCATTATTACCTAACACACTTATAGCAGTTATTACTGTTACAGTGCTTATGACGTCATCAGTTCCTGGTTGAACTTCTATTATTCTTCCTATTGCCCATTTTATTGATGGTAGATTATCATCTTTTAATAATACTATTGAGTTTTTCTGAATAAAGTGTTGGCCTGTTGTCCATTTTTGAAGAATGATAAATTCGTTACTATACTCTTTATGCCAATGTTTCCAAAAATGTTGACGAAACTGTCATATATTGCCACTGTGACAAGTGATTGGTTGATATATTGCTGAAATCTGTGTCAGGTAGGTTCGCAAAAGAATCGACAATAAGGAAATGAGCTGGGCCAAGGACGGGAAGGTCATTAGGATCTGTAGAAATAGCAGTAAGAGGGCGTGAATTTAATATCGCTTCTACTTCTATAACAAAAGTTTTAAGCTCTTCAAATGTGAATAATAAATTAGGAAGGATGCGATTCATGTGGTACTTAAATAATTTAACGGTGAATTCCCATAACCCACCGAAATGTGGAGACGAAGGTAGAGTGAAGTGCCATTTTATTTTTTGATTGTCGCAGAATCTATTTATTTTTTTGCGGTGGTTCTCCGTATTTTCACAGCGTAAAACTCTTGCAGTTCATTTTTAGCACCTACGAAATTTCTTTCGTTATCAGAGTAAATATTTTCTGGTTTACCTCGTCTAGCAGTGGATCTTTTTAAAGCTGCGAGAAAGCCTTCCGTGGTCAAGTTCGATACTAACTCTCAGTGCATAGCTTCAGTGAGAAGACAGACAAAGATAGAAACATATACTTTGATTCGCTTTTGATTTCTGTATTTTTTTTCTTTTATATAAGAAGGGGCGCAATAATTAATGCCTACATTGCTGAATGTTCTGACTTGTGTGAGTCTAACTTCCGGCAAATCACCCATCAAATATTCTGTGATAGGAAGATTTGCGCGAAAGTTGTTTTCCATTTAGTAGCTAATGTTTTTGACGTAATAGACACAATGTAGTTTGCACGCCAGTGTGATGATTTTTTATGTGTATTTCTTGAATGATTAAACTTTTTACGTGATTTGAACGCGGCAAAAATACTGAATGTTGTTAATCGTAATTTAAATTTGTATTTTTTAATTGACCGCCAACTCTCATTAGTCCATCTTTATTAAAAAATGTATTTAGAGAAAGTAATCTACTTTTCTTTTCCAGTTCTTTCTTCGATTAAAGGCACTTTATTTCCATTTCAAAATGAACTTTTTGAATATGTCTTACGATATTCCTTTGAATTTCAGAGACGCGGTTAGCCACAAATGTGTTTAGCAGATCAGGTGAAGTTTTTATCCAATGTAATCGAAGAATCTGGCCAAAAAATTATCTTTTCGAAAGAAACATATATTGCTTTTATTATTTGTTTATATGAATTTGTTAATAATAATATGGCACAAAGTTCAAGACATGGTATAATCTTTTCTTTTAATAGTACTATTAGAGATTTTGTGCCAAGTAAAATTGTAACTACCTTGCCTTCTTCTGATGTAGAACGCAAGTAAACACACCCACCGTAACCTTTATCGTTCGCATCGTAGAAGTCGAGCAATTGTACTGCATTTTTTCTAGAAGCTATTGATTTTCTTGGAAAGGATATATTGTTTATTAATGGAAGCTGAGTACGGAACTCGTTCCATCGTGTGTATGCACTCATTGGTACTGATTCGTCTCAATGTAGCCCTTTTTTCTATAAATCTTGCATTATACTCAAGATTATCGGTCCTCATAGACCAAGTGGGTCGAGAATTTTTGCTGTTTCTAAAAGAATGGCTCTTTTAGATTTTGCTATTTTATTGTTATCAAAATTAAATGTGTATGTTATATTATCCGATTTTGCGCTCCATAAGATTCTGAGAATTTTCAATGTTTGATTTGCATCTAAATGTCAATAAATGTCTAAATCTTTCTTACTTAATCCATGCAATATTCGCGCATCGTTTGCTGCCCACTGACGTAAAGGAAAGCCACATCATTTTAAAAGATTTGTCATTTCGTCCCTTATTATAAGTGCTTATTTAATTGTTTCGGCACCTGTAAGAAAATCGTCAACATACAAATTTCTTTTGAAGATTGCGACAGCGATTTAATATTTCTATCCTTCATCTTCAGTTAATTTTATTAAACTGCGTATTGCCAGATTAAGGGATGGACCCAAGCCAAAAGTTATTGTATTTAGTTGATAAGTTTTTATTTCTTCACCTTCCCTCCAGAGTATACGTTGATACTATCTATCTTTTTCATGTATCAGCACTTGCCGATACATTTTCTCAATATCTACTGATAAGATGTATTTGTGCTTATGGATCCGAAAAAGATGAGTAAAAATATCGTCCTGTATTGTAGGTCCGACTAATAATATATCGTTCAGCGAGAGACCATTACTAGTTTTCGCAAATGCATCGAATACTACGCGTAATTTAGTAGTTGTGCTCGACTCTTTTATAACTGCAAGATGAGGTAAGTAAAATTCTTGATTTGACGCGCCAGTAATTTCAGACATATGCCAGAGATTTTTATACTCTTCGATTACAGTGTTATATTTTTCGAACGAATCCGGATTTCTTTCAAATCTTCTAAAAAGAGAGTTTAACCTTTCAAGAGCTTGCAAGCGCGATTCATCCAGGCTCAGATTATTGTTTTTAAATGGAAGCGTGACTACATATCTACCTGTTTTATCTCGTGTAGTATATTGTATAAAATGGTCCCCGCATCAAATTTCTTCAGACGATCGATGCACTTGTGCAGGACCTTCTTCGATTTGCCGAAATCTTTCAAGATCAAACTGTAAATCTGTATGATTACAGATTGCTTGCTTTTCTCTTTTTTTATTAACAATCCCGTTTATTACCCATCTTAAGGGAGTTTTTTGCAGATATAATTTTGTGTTTTTATTCGCGATCTTACATTGTCCCACACGAAAGAGCCGAAGTGTTGGACCTGATCCTAATTTTTATCAACGACGGCAGGCTTATGGAATTCTGGATCCACAAGTTTTATGTTTGAGGGTATTGTTATATTTTCGTGCAAAATCGCTTCACTGGGAACAGCATTGGAAATATTTGATATTGTTAAAAATTCAAATTTTCTTACAAGGGTAAATTTTTCAAAGCTACTAAATTATGCAAAAGAGTCTGGAAAATCGTCATTGTGGCTAAATCATAAAATTTACAATTTTTTTTCTAAAAAAGTATTAAATTTTGGAAAATTTGGAAAAATTGGTAACCGATTATGTATATATATATATATATATGGAGAAAATACTCTCTAAATATAATTCAGTGGAATCGCACTAATTGGATCTATGAAAATCACTGCACTTGAAGTTAAGCTAAAATTTCAATAAAATTTTAGTGAAATATCCACTATTGGAAATTAGCGAGGAAATTTCACTTCATAATCAGAAGAATTTTCAATGAATTTCAGTGAAAATATTGATATTTCAGTGGATATTTCACTATTCCACTCACCAGGAGAGTGTCTGAGTTGCAGATCACAGATATTGATGAAACTTTGGTATAAGTATTAAGGTACCAAAATATGAGTAAAGCCATAGCGGTACGGTCCAATGCTTCGAAGAATTGAAGTGATGGACGATTATAGTCTTATTTTCGGAAAAATATGAAAAAAGGACTCCTAATTGAAGTGTAAATAATTCTGTCTAGAAATGACTTTAATAAATCCACAATAACTAAAATGAAAGCAAAGAAAGCTAGCTTTAATTTGCTAGTTTCCAAATTGAAAAATAATAATTAAAACTAAAGTTATGCTTGTTTTAAGTTAAGCATAAAAAAAGTACTAAAAATCCCCATCCTTCAAAATTTAGACTATTTTACTACGTTTTTATTTGGTACTCTCTTACTGCTCAACTTTAAACAAGCATAACTTTAGTTCTAATTATTATTTTTCAATTCGGAAACTAGCAAATTAAAGCCTGCTTTCTTTGCTTTCATTTTAGTTATTGTGGATTTATTAAAGACATTTCTGGACAGAATTATTTACACTTCAACTAGGAGTTTTTTTTCATATTTTTCTGAAAATAAGACTATAATCGTCCATAACTTCACTTTTTCGAAGCATTGGACCGTACCGCTATGGCTTTACTTATGTTTTGGTACCTTAATACTTATACCAAAGTTTCATCAATATCTGTGACCCGCAACTCAGACACTCTCCTGGTCAGTCAAATTTCACTGAACCCCAAGAAAGCCATTTTCACTTGAATCCAGTGGAATTTCACTGGATTATATTTGGAGAGTATAGCTATAGTTTATGAAGACAATTTAAATCTGCTTATTTTATTTACATCTAGTAACATATGTCTGCTTTCTTTAACGAAAAATCATTGCATTCATAAAATCTATCGTTTTTCTTTAGCAACAGTTTAATTCATTTGTACTCTAAACCACGGTGGTGTTAAATTATTCCAAGAAAGAAAATAAGAATACCCGAAAACTGACGGCACTAATCGGTCCTTTACGAATTCAAAATGACCAAAAAAGTAAATTGAAAATGATCCTTTTAGCCATTATTTTGAGTGCAATAAAAAACAAAATTTTTCCGCAAGAAACAAAAAATTTTTATATATTGACATGTAAATATAAACAAACGACATTTCAAGTCACACAACGTTGTAGATACAAAAAAACAATATATTTTTACAGAAATTAAGGCAATAATTAAATATTCAGCAAGAAATTGTATTAATTATAATTCAACATATCAGAATATTAACTCTTTAAGAGGAGGCCGAGTATATTTGTCCTGTTCTAATCAAAAAATTGATTTTTCAACAAAAACTAATAATTTTAGAAAAAAATAAAGAAAAAGACGCATCTTGTATAAAAAAAGGAATATTTTCATTGATGAGGAAGAATTGATTTTATCGTTTCGTTTACAAAAAAACTTTGAAAAAAAAGAACAGTGCCGTCTAGGGACGCCCGAAAGAAGCGAAGCTTTGTATGAAGCGCAGGAACTAAGCGTTAAAAAAATACGTGAGGAAAAAAAGTTAAGACTTTAGAAAAGAAGAAAGAAAAGCCTTGAGGGATGAAAAAAAATAAAAACTTGAGAAAAAATAAAAAAAATTAATATTTTGGAAAATAAAAAAAAAAATTTTAAATAAAATACACACTCAAAAACGCAAGGCTACAGCGGAGCTCTCTTCATGATTAGAAAAAGAAAAAAAGAGAACTCCGCTGTAGCCTTGCGTTTTTGAGTGTGTATTTTATTTTAAATGTATTTTTTTTATTTCCCAAAATATTAATTTTTTTTATTTTTTCTCAAGTTCTTATTTTTTTTCATCCCTCAAGGCTTTTCTTTCTTCTTTTCTAAAGTCTTAACTTTTTTCCTCACGTATTTTTTTAACGCTTAGTTCCTTCGCTTCTTTCGGGCGTCCCTAGACGGCACTGTTCTTTTTTTATGTCCTTCAAATAGTAAAAATGTTAAAATAATTTAAATACTGTAATTTTTGCACGATAACATTTATTAATTAGTTTTATGTACAAAGTTTTAACATACAATAATAGAATCATTCATAAATTTGTATGTTCATCAGAAGTACATTCAGTAATTTGTACACCACTATTCTCATTTATTTATTGTACCAAAGTAACTATTGGTTGATGGTAACTAAATTATGGTACAAATGTTTTCAATTCTATTCTTATAGAATTACAATTTATACGATTTATTAACAATCGACAGAAAGCGGGATAAACGAAACAGCACATCACAACGGATATTCAAGAGAAAGAGATAGAAAGCGATGACTGATATAAGTGGGAGAGAGACAGAAGGCCACGCGCACTGAGTTAGGGAAAGGTGGGGATGGGAGGCAGTGTGCACGTACTGGCACGATATGTATACACGCGTGCCGCAACTGTCACTCTGTATACCTATATATATCGTGTAACGCTTTAAAAATCTGACGCTTAGCATGGATAGAGTGGCCGCGCGGCGAGTGCCCAGAGCATCCGTATAAAAGCTTCGCTTCAAAACTTAAAAGATAAAGGTTAAGGTAGGCAGTTTGGTTTTTCACGGTTTTGCTGAAAACGAAGTGATAAAATCAATTCTTTCTTGTCGAAGAAAATTTTGCTTTTTTTGATACGAGATGCGAATTTCTCTTTATTTTTTGCTAAAATTATTAGTTTTTGCAAAAAGTTAATTCTTTGATTAGAAAAAGACAGAGATACGTGACCTCCTCTTAAAAATATTTCATGAAATGTTTTTTAGAAATATTTCATGCTGTGTAGGACGTTTATTGGAACTAACAACCGTGCAAGCGGCACTTTAGATTTGAGATTAAAACTTGACAATCTTCACTACTTACGACTGAGATTCGTCTATCAATTTCAGCCTAAAGATTTTTTGGAGAAATTATTTTTTCTATAGTTTCTATTTTAAAAAAACTTCAATTGAAATTGAGAAGATATAAAACAGACGCTACACCTGGACTCATCAATACTGCTTATCTTTTTATTCCATTGTAAAATTTCCGGAAAAGAAATGCATTGATAATAGTATGTGCCATGAAGATTATTTAGTTTTATTTTAAAATGAATTTATTCATAAGTTATTGAGAAATTTGGGTTGCAGCATTATACATTAAAAGCTTTCGATTTTCTACCGGAAATCCAAAATTCTTAATGAAAACTAATGAATGAATTTATTTTGAAATTCAACTTAATAATTTTTCTGGTATGTATTACAAGCTAATAAATTTTTTTCGGGAAATCTCAGAATTAAATGAAAAAATAGGCAATATTTATGAGTACAAGTGTAGTATCCGTTTTACATCTCCTTAACTGAAATTAAATGCTTGTATACTATTATTATTTTAGCTTTGCAAAACAAAAGAAAAAAGGCAATATTGTAGTTTCTCAGCATTATTTTATCATTGAATAAAAAATTCAATAATCTAATATTATTAGAAAAAATACTTATTATTTAAAAATTTATAGCAATTATTTTTATGTTACAGTTTTAACATTGACGTAAGTTGAAGGTCTAATAGCAGATAGTACATTTCAAGATGCAATCAATTATCAATGGTAAAAAAACGAACAATGCAGAATTATCGTTCTTGGAAGTTTTTAAAACTACAGTTATGAAAGATCCGCTAAAAGAAGCTATTATATATGAAGGTTTGTTCCACCAAGCTATAAATTTACATTCAAATAATACATATAAAAAAGCCTTAAAGTTTAATTATGTTGAGTTATACTTCTATAGAATAAACAGATTCAAATGCAATGCCATTTGTTGTTTGAATAAATTCATAATTACAATAAATGGCTCAGAATCAAATAGGAATTTTTTATGAAAATATATCTGGTAATCCTAATAACTTTACCCATTTAGAACCACGTTGTAAGCTGCGTAATTATTATTTTTAAGTATACACTAGACTTTCTTGTAATAAAGATATTTCGCTTAGCTTTTGTTGATGAAAAGCTAAGTTTTCATCGTCGTATTTCACTTTGCGAGATTTGTAAGTAGTTTCTCTCTAGGATTGAGGTGACGGCTTATTAATCTCTAAAAAAGGAAACTTTACATTACGTCAATAAGATACATTTTACAAAAGGATAGAATTTCTCCATTTTTGTAATAATACCATGGAAACTATTACAACAAATCTTAGATTTATGGTAATTGGCTATTCAACTATCAATCTAATCTACAGCTTGTATTAATTATGATAAGACTAACATACCAAGGTTTATTCATAATTTGTTGCATTTACATAATTTATTCATTGATTTATTTTCATTCACACGAGCTCCACGCTGTGCGTTTTTAGAGTTATTAAGTTTTTGCCTATATATATTTTCTTATTTGTTTATATTTTAATTGATTAAATGAAATAAGTGCAAGACCATACACGGTCCAGACCTCTTGGTGATCGCTTGGGACTCATTTGCTTGTGTGAGTGTGTTTCAGGTGTTGTAAGGAAAAAAGGAATAAAGTGTCTGAATAAAGTCTCTTGTAAGTTGATTATTTATGTTTTATTAAATTTTCTCGAATCAATTTTATTCAACTAAAAACACTTTAGTATTCAAAATTGCTCATATAAAATGCTAAATTTAATTCTAATTTAATTTTTCATTAAACACAATAATTTTAAACAATTTTGATGATGCTTATTTTTCGAGGATCTATTAAGTATTTTAAATTATTTGTCAAACTGTCACAGGTATAGAAATCAGACATTTAACTTATTTCCTCGCTGTATTGAGAGTTCGACAAAAAATAATCATAAGTAACTAGATAAATTTAATTTGACTTAATTTATTGGTGATTGGCGTAAGAGTAAATTACGTTTGTGACTGTTGCTGCCAGATTTTAGAGTTGACTGTAAGAAAATAAATTGCGGACTATTGTGCTTAGGGCGTAATGCCTGAAATTGAATTTATTTTCTTACAGTTGGCTCTAAAAATTCCCTAGGCACTATTTAGTGAATTGGCGTGTCCACCGAGCAAATTATAGACTATTGTGCTTAGGGCATGATGTACGTGTAACGCAAAAGAAGCTGATTCGCTTATCATATACGTGCTACATAGACATCGTGTTATAATACTAATTCGCACAGTGATCTCGATTAGTATATGTAAAAGAAAGAGGCAGAACGCTATAATGGACGCGCTCTTCTCACTTCTCGCTCTTATTAAGCGTGATCACTATGGTATGTGTCACAACGTGGATATTATACAGTTGATTGGATTTCGATGAAAGAAAACAATGAAATCACGGAAAAATTATAAATACTCGGTTGGTTATCCTATTTTATTAGGATATTTTGTAAATAAATACCGCAAAAAGTGTGAATCATGATTATTTCATAGCAATTTTGAAAATATAAGGTTATCGACCAAATAAAAGAGAAAAAAATTATATGAATTCAAAAATTTAACATGGGCTCTTATGTTTATAACTCACTAGGAGAGTGTCACACCTCCGAATCACGGATTTTGCTCAAATTTCGGGATAAGTTTTCAGATGACAGAATATGGAAAAAGCGAAAGTTATAGTCACAAACACTCAATATTTCCCTAGTTACAGGCAATTAAAAAAATCACTAAAAAAGCTACTAGATTTTTAAACGCATATTGTTTTTTAGCATTGATAGCTAGAAGCTTGAAACTTTTTAAATAAAAGCTGAGCTCAAATCCTTTCGAAACAATAGTTACAGCATATCAAAATATTATTTTTTCTCAAAGTTAGAGCGTTATTAGCTTTTTCAGTGATTTTTTTAATTACCTGGAAATAGGGAAATATTGAGTATTTATGACTATAACTTTGGCTTTTTCCATATTTTATCATCTGAAAACTTATCCCGAAGTTTCAGCAAAATCCGTGATCCGGAGATGTGACACTCTTCTAGTCAGTAATACAATAGTAGTTTCTTATAAATCAATAACAAAAATTATAGGTTATTTCATTACAAATTCAAATCCGTCAAAAACATTTCATGTTATCATTGAAATAAAAAAGTATTAAATGTTACAAACTCTGATTTTTTCATTTAGTTTTATTTATCTATTATTAAAATAATTCAATATGATTCTGGCAAGATATATTCAAAGTAACACTAAAATTAAAATAAACTAATTTTAAGATATAAATTACTAACATAGTAATTAGGATAATAATACAAAACTAATACATATATATTTTAATATTAATTTGTAGACATAATAAATGAAGCGTATAGCTGCAAAAGTAGTTATCTCCAAAAAAATTTTTTTCAAGAAATAACATTTTCTGCTGTACTTATACTTAAAAGTCAGTGTATTTTGCAATATACCATATTTTTTTCATTTCATAAAAAAAGACTATACCTATATTTTGGTCCCATATGATTTTTTCATGATAAATTTTAATGTTCTGTATACGAAAATGCAATAAAAATGAATTCGGAAAAAATGGAGATAGCTACCTTTGCAGCTACAGGCTTCAAATATAAATTATTTTCATAAAAACAAATATAAACAATCTTTCTTTTACAGATTAACGAGTTTATAAGTAAAAAGAAAATATATATATTGTTAAATTATATTGTTTTATTATATTATATTGTTCTATAATATTATATCTTATTATATTGTTTATTTATATTATATTATATTGTTTTATTGAAAAGCAAGAAGTATGAAGAAAGCATATGGTAAAAACTCATTTACCAACAGATTATTCAATTAATAAATTATTGATTATTTTTAATCAATATTCATTATTTTAGTTACCATATGATTTCTTTTCATTTCTTAAAATATATTAGAAAATTAAATTTATAAAGCAAATACATAGTTTACAGTAAAAACATTTTAAAGATTTTTTCAAATAAAAGTATTTCAATCTAAAAATTATATATTATTCTGTCGTTTTTTAGTGAAATATGTAAAGAAAAGATATAATAAAATATGTAAAACATAATTTTTATTTTTTGGCTAATCAACTAACAAAGGACCCTGCAGAATCCTTATGGGAAATGGCTCTCGGCCAATTTTTCTGAAATGTTGTAGAATGATAGTTCAAAACACGTAGAACAAAAGTCTCCATGGCCACAAATCGTCAGGTGGGAGGAAGAAGGTTACGATTCGAAATTGGCCACAAAAAAGTAACGATTCGGATAAAGCCACAAAAAGGTTCAGATTCGAAATTGGCCACAAAAAAGTTACGATTCGGATAAAGTCACAAAAAGGTTCAGATTCGGGTTTAGCCACAAAAAGGTTACGATTCGGCTGCTTATATTTTCCTCCGATGTTTTGGATGAGAACCGCTGTTGAAAACATAAGAATTTATCTCCGATATCTAAGCACTCATAAATATTAGAATTATTTTTTCATATTTTCCATAAAAAAGCAATCAATTGTAAAATTCCTTCTATAATAATGTTATCTTCGCTTTTTTGATGAATTTAAAAGAATACTGTAATAATTGTTTTAAATTATTTACTGAATTAATTTAAAAATAATTGTTAAAGAAAACAAAAATTACTTTAAAATATTTCATGAAAATATTATAAAAATGATTTAAACATACTTATTAAAAAGTGACATAAAATTATTAAAAATTAATTTAAAATTGATTGACACTGTGAGGCAATGCCAACAAAATGAACGATTCTTAACAGTATTTTTTATATAAATATAAATATATTTATTAAATTAATAATCATATATATATATCAACGTAATAAATTTTTATAGAATTTATGGTATTTGGCAGGAATTAAATCTTTTTCCATGAGGATACGTGAATCTTTCGCTTTATCAGCATCGATAGCTAATAATCAATCGTAAAATCTAGTTAATGTTTTTATTGTCAAATTTAATGATTGATTTTTTACTTAGAGACTCATAATTTAAATTGTATTTGTTGATGAATATTTTCACTATATAAAGCCTTCCAATACACACACACACACACACACACACACACACACACATATATATATATATAAACAATTTCACGTCAATTTGACTAATGTTTGCGAATTTTTATTAAATTATAAAATTTGTGAATTTTTTATTCTTACATTGATAACGTTAAAGTAAAGAGATTTTTAATTTATGAAATAAATCAATTAATTTTTATTTAATAAGATTATAAAAAGTAATAATATATTTCAATATATGATTTATACTCACTAAATTGAAAACTATAGGTTTATAAAATTGCCTCTTCATGAAAAAAATGAAAACATAATTATAATATTTATGAGTACTTAAGATATAGGAGACAAACTCTTGTTTTCAACAGCGGGTCTCATCCAAAACATCGAAGGAAAAAATAAGCAGCCGAATCGTAACCTTTTTGTGGCTAAACCCGAATCTGAACCTTTTTGTGGCTTTATCCGAATCGTAACTTTTTTGTGGCCAATTTCGAATCTGAACCTTTTTGTGGCTTTATCCGAATCGTTACTTTTTTGTGGCTAATTTCGAATCGTAACCTTCTTCCTCCCACCTGACGAAATCACGAAACTTCACCGTTCGCGAGATACAAGCGGTCAAAGTCGAACATTATAATCGATACCTTTAATAACGTAAATACAGTAAAAGTGTTCTTATTAGACCTTTATTTGTATGTATATATATATATAGCCTCGTATTTACGTATAGAGTGTAGTCCGAGCATTTGTGTATATATATATATATATATATATATATATATATATATATATATATATATATATATATATATATATATATATATATATATAGAGAGAGAGAGAGAGATAGGGAGAGAGAGCGGTTTGTTGAAAATGACGTTCGGTTATCTTTATTTTATGCTTTCCCAGTTAACCTAAGATTCCAACGTGATTTATATATATATATATATACATATATATATATAATTTCTATGCTGTTGATTGTTCTTTTAGAATTACTCGTTGACTATTTCCACTCCATGATTGTCACCATTTCGATTAGCAGCATCCAGGGTGGTATGAAGTAATGTTTCATCAGGGTATCTTACAGTTTCTTGGTGTCTGGCATATCCTAAAAACCACAAGACGCTAGCGATGTGTGCACATGTACCCAAAGTGCGTGTTCCACTTTGGCAGGTACAATAGTAGCCTGTGATAGGATCTTCATCATTGTTATCCTCCTCATCAATGGCTGTGTATGCAATAAAAGATTGATGTCTAGTGACATTGCGGAACCTTGAATATAATCGTACTCTTAAAAATCCAGGTTCATTGATATTGGTATCAAGCTGAAAATGCTCATCATTATCTCTCACTATTTTATCCTGCACATATGAAGGTGAAAGACGGACTTGGTAAGTTCCGATAGTTAGATCTCTTAAATAGTCCAAATCGAGTACAGGAAAATCTGGAACGGCTTCATTATTCAGACGAATCCATTGTGCGTTTCTTCGTGTCAAGTTATCTACCTCTACTCTTGCTTGCATAACATTTGGCATCCTTGACCTTTCAATTATTTCTCTTGCATATTCTGCATTTGTACCTTGCATGATAATCACAGGACGATACCTGTTTAAAATCGCCCCTGCTATACGATAGAAAGCTCTGAGGTGTTTTGCGTGCTGCAAGTTTATTGTTTGTGACAGAAACTTGAAAACAGATCTGAGATGTCCATTTCTTGCTTCGATGACCCAGCGATTTTTGGTTACTATGCGTGAATAATTTGCATCTTCTGTTCGGAGCTGTCTTTGCCCAGGTTCTAGAAAAGCAGGCATTCTATGATCAATGCCAAGATGTTGAAGTAAAGGTATAGCGTCCCGATATCCTCTATCCACTAATACTATATCATCGTTCTGAAACCAATTTGATAAAGCACCAGCATCCCTTTCAAATTCTTCACGAAGAATTTCAGCATCGTTATTTCGGGCATCGGAAAAATATGGGCCAAAAATGTCAAGGATATAACCGTCTGGCGCTACTATAAGAGTTGGTTTGAGGAGATGTCGATTTTTATGAAGAGAGTAAGACTGTCGCAAAACACGGAAGTTTGAACTTTTGTGTATATAGGAGTATGTACTATCAATCACAGCTATAGCTCTTCTTTGAGCGGGTCGAGGGTTGTAGAGTTCATTTGAAAACTCAGTAACGTGTTCATTTATGAATTGCTCTCTAGGTATCGATGCAGGTCCGATATTGCCTGGAACAAATCTTAGCTGTAATGATGATTTGACATAATCAATAATAGAACTAACAGTTTGCCGACTAGGCTTACCAAAAATAACTCTCAAAAAGTCATCACTTAATCCCTGTCTCATCTTGCACAAAAAAATCAATAAATCTTCTCTATCTACGTATCTCAATCTTCCATTTTGTAGTACAGGATCACAGAAAGTAAGAAGATCGTCAAACTGCACTTTATTAATCGGGGATAGACAGAAGAACTCTTCATCAGTCAGGTTTTCAAAATCAATACCTGTACCCCTGTTTAATGCCACGTTTCTCATCTCTTGGAGAAAAACTTGTAATTGCTGACCTCTGATCACATAAGGTCTGTTAATAGATCGCAAACCTAGCAAGAGCACATTGAAGAAAAAACCATTTTCATTTAAATGATGGGCACAACTACGAACATAGTCCGGTATATAAATATTTCGTTTTATAAATACATGTACTCTGCATTGCAATGATAACCTATGGACATCATCCGGCTCATTACAAATAATGCATGTGCGAGATGCCGTTTGTGTAACAACGTCCAAATGCATGCATGCTGGATCTTCATTCATCAAAGCTATTTCATTCATTATTAAACGATTGCAATTAAGACATATCCTACTGTTCTCATCTAGAAGAAGAGGTGGATGATTGTGCTCATCGCGTCTTGTAATTGCTATTTGTCGTTTATTGATATTTTCATCTCCATTCATGAATGCCAACTGTTGTGGATTTGCCTGTCTATTACACACGTAACAAGGCATCTTATTCTAAGATTATATTTCACCAAAGATATTGTCAAACAAATATAGGAAGCAATAAAATATATACTAACTACCTTTGAAAATAGAAACCCGCAAGCTGTCGCTGAATATTCTGTTCCACTATCCTAAAAAAAGACTGTGACACAGATCACTCCAGTAACTCGCAAGCACCCGATGGATTGACTCGCTGATTATCCTGAAAAGGACTATCGCACAAGTCAGAAGAAAAACTCGCAAGCTGAAGCTGAATATTCTATTCCACTATCCTAAAAAAAGACTGTGACACAGATCACTCCAGAAACTCGCAAGCACCCGATGGATTGACTCGCTGATTATCCTGAAAAGGACTATCGCACAAGTCAGAAGAAAAACTCGCAAGCTGAAGCTGAATATTCTATTCCACTATCCTAAAAAAAGACTGTGACACAGATCACTCCAGAAACTCGCAAGCACCCGATGGATTGACTCGCTGATTATCCTGAAAAGGACTATCGCACAAGTCAGAAGAAAAACTCGCAAGCTGAAGCTGAATATTCTATTCCACTATCCTAAAAAAAGACTGTGACACAGATCACTCCAGAAACTCGCAAGCACCCGATGGATTGACTCGCTGATTATCCTGAAAAGGACTATCGCACAAGTCAGAAGAAAAACTCGCAAGCTGAAGCTGAATATTCTATTCCACTATCCTAAAAAAGACTGTGACACAGATCACTCCAGAAACTCGCAAGCACCCGATGGATTGACTCGCTGATTATCCTGAAAAGGACTATCGCACAAGTCAGAAGAAAAACTCGCAAGCTGAAGCTGAATATTCTATTCCACTATCCTAAAAAAAGACTGTGACACAGATCACTCCAGAAACTCGCAAGCACCCGATGGATTGACTCGCTGATTATCCTGAAAAGGACTATCGCACAAGTCAGAAGAAAAACTCGCAAGCTGAAGCTGAATATTCTATTCCACTATCCTAAAAAAAGACTGTGACACAGATCACTCCAGAAACTCGCAAGCACCCGATGGATTGACTCGCTGATTATCCTGAAAAGGACTATCGCACAAGTCAGAAGAAAAACTCGCAAGCTGAAGCTGAATATTCTATTCCACTATCCTAAAAAAAGACTGTGACACAGATCACTCCAGTAACTCGCAAGCACCCGATGGATTGACTCGCTGATTATCCTGAAAAGGACTATCGCACAAGTCAGAAGAAAAACTCGCAAGCTGAAGCTGAATATTCTATTCCACTATCCTAAAAAAAGACTGTGACACAGATCACTCCAGAAACTCGCAAGCACCCGATGGATTGACTCGCTGATTATCCTGAAAAGGACTATCGCACAAGTCAGAAGAAAAACTCGCAAGCTGAAGCTGAATATTCTATTCCACTATCCTAAAAAAAGACTGTGACACAGATCACTCCAGAAACTCGCAAGCACCCGATGGATTGACTCGCTGATTATCCTGAAAAGGACTATCGCACAAGTCAGAAGAAAAACTCGCAAGCTGAAGCTGAATATTCTATTCCACTATCCTAAAAAAAGACTGTGACACAGATCACTCCAGTAACTCGCAAGCACCCCATGGATTGACTCACTAATTCTTGATTAGTTAGGTCATTGGGTTATTGAATTATTGTACCTGCCAAAGTAAAACACATACTTTTGGGTACATGTGCATACATCGCTAGCGTCTTGTGGTTTTCAGGATATACCAGACACCAAGAAACTATAATATACCCTGATGAAACATTACTTTATATCACCCTGGATGCTACCAATAGAAATGGTGACAATCATGGAGTGGAAATACTCAACGAATAATTTTAAGAGAACAATCAACAGCATAAAAATCATATATATATATATATATATATATATATATATATATATATCACTTTGGGATCTTAGGTTAACTGGGAAAGCATAAAATAAAGATAACCGAACGTCATTTTCAACAGAACGTTCTCTCTCTCTCTCTCTCTCTATATATATATATATATAAACAAATGCTCGGACTATACTCTATACATGAATACGAGGTTATATATATATATATATATATATATATATATATATATATATATATATATATACAAATAAAGGTCTAATAAGAACACTTTTACTGTATTTACGTTATTAAAGGTATCGATTATAATGTTCGACTTTGACCGCTTGTATCTCGCGAACGGTGAAGTTTCGTGATTTGTGGCCATGGAGACTTTTGTTCTACGTGTTTTGAACTATCATTCTACAAAATTTCAGAAAAATTGGCCGAGAGCCATTTCCCATAAGGATTCTGCAGGGTCCTTTTATGATATTAAAAATATTAATTTAAAAGAAAATTTATTTATAAAAGGCCACAAAAGAAAGAATGTGTTGAAAGATGCGTATAGTATCAATTAACTTATTGATTGATAAGTAATATAATTTGAAAAATGTATCGAGTGAGGCTTCATTTTTACTTAACAACATTTACTCTTTCGCTTATTAAAAAAAAAAACAAAGAGTATAACCAAATAAGCATGTAAAAATAGCTTTAATTCGGATTTCCCTGAAACTTTGCTTATTTTTTTGTCTCGTCAAAAAACTAAAATCATAAAAGTTTCAGATCTCTGTGGTCAAAATTGGCTTCATAACCTCAAAAAACGTGTTTTTCGGTTTTTTTGCTATAATTAGGTGAATTCTTAATGGATCTTCAAAATTCGAAATCGAGGTAAAAGAGGACGATAAAGCGCATATATTCAGTGACTATATAAAACCTTACGAGTTTGAAACATTAACTAAAAATAAATTTGAAAATTTTAAAATGGCCTGTACATTAACGGTATGAATGCATACTCATTTTTGACTTTCAGAAACTTTACTTTTCATAAAATCTGTCATTCATATTCTCTGCAGATTTTTGTAGGAATGGTGCAAAGTACCTAAAGTAGTCTTTTTCTGGGACGAATGTCAAACCATACGGCTTGTTGAATTCACCGAAGTAAAAACAACATTTTGCGGGGTGGAGACCCCGAACAAATTACACCCATTCCTGTTCGAGCGCCAATTTGTAACGTGCCCCCCCCCCCTTGTTGCCAACACGGGGGCACGTAATACTTTGTCTTATAACTAGGATTTAATATTTTAAAGTTGTGAGACTAAGCATTTTACGGTTAAGTTATTGAAGTTTCTCTTATGTTACTACATTTTCTAGTTAATAACACTAAATGGATTGGTTACTATTCATAAAGAGAGAGAGAAGAAGGAAAATTTATCGACTGGTTGCATCACTGTAGCGGTTTCTACTTCAATCGCGTGTGAATAATTTAAGTGTTGAGGAACTCAAATAAAGAAAAGATTTATGAATCTAATGGAAAAATCCTAAATGAATTCAAAACAATTTGACTGAGCTATCCGTGCCTAGTCATTTTATAAATTCAAGGGACGAATCGGAAAAGTGATAAAGGCCAAAAATCAATTGAGATATTATTGCAATTTTAAGTAGAATTTATTCAGTATTAATTATAACGCTAAGGATTTTAGAAAGTCGATTCGCAATTATAAATCCAAATAACTTATCAATCTTGTCCAATGCACTAAAGTTTTAACATTTTTAGCAAACAAGCATTCTTATTTTAAAATAAATTACTAAACTGATTATTTTTAGTTTGGGTAAAATTAATTAAAACCATTACTACTCTAGTTATTATTATTTTTCCACTTATCTGTATTTGCGCTGCTCCGTCGCTCTCCTCGGCAGATAAACTCGGCTTTGCGAGATCTCACTCTAACCCTAACCGGTTGAAAATCAACAAGAAAAACCCAAAAATCAGACCAAAAAAAACAAAAAAAAAATAATTCTTGGCTTATGTTAAACCATAGATAATAAAATAATCTATTAAAAGTGTACCAGTTAAATAGAATAGCTAAAAACGATTAAAAATGTTACTCTTAATTTAACTGAAAATCGCGGGGGCTGGGGGTCCCACGAAAGACCCACCAGCCCGCTCTAAAACATTGCCCGGCGCGGAATGGTTATATGTAACTCTCTCTCTTCTCTTCGTTCTTCTCGAGCGCAGAAAAGGGGAGAGAGCTTTTTACAACTCTCCTTCAAATGATTAGTAGAGAGTGTTGTGTCAATTTATGCACTCTCTCCCTCTAACTCATTGCTCGAAGATGTTCTCCTTCCTTCACCCATTCCCTACCTCAGCCTCAACCCTGCAGGTAGTAGAGACGGAGGAGAAAGAAATGAAGTCGCATTGGTTAATTGATGTTCTCACGCTAGTTGGTCTGACGAAGTGACCACTCATCAAAGTTATTGTATTACTAAATGAATTTTAACGGTTTGAAATAATCTCTATCTTTCTATAATGTCAGCGAAAATAAACGTACTATGAAAACGTATCCAGTTTTGCGCGGTTATTTCTAAAAGTAATTTTAATGAAGTAAAAAAACAAAAATAAATAATTTAATAATTTTGTCACGCAACAATATTAATAGATTATTAATTCAAAAAATTAAATATTTTTTCATTGATGACAAGTAACTTTTCAAATATAGTAAAAATAATACTGTAAATGTCAACCAAATAACATTTTCATCAAAATAAATTTCAACGCTATAATTATTAAAATAAACATTTTTATTTAACTGCAATCTATTGTAATAATTATTTTTTAATATATATATATATATATATATATATATATATATATTAAAGAAATGATAATTTTATTTGATCAACTGTTATATAAATATTATATATTTATAACTGTATAACTAAATTCATTAAATTAAAATTTTATTCAGTTATCATCCAGAGAATAAAGTATTTAAATTAGTTTTCATGAAAATATATTTTTTTAAAAGTTACTTGTTAACAATTTTTCATAAATAACATACATTTAACCTTAATTACATTTTTATTTGTACGCGTGTATGTATTTAAATGAATTGTCATTTATATAAAAATTGTTAACAATTAAATATATTAAAATTAGATTTCAATATATTAAAATTATATTTACCTTAATTACATTTTCATTCGTACACGTGTTTGTATTTAAATGAATTGTCATTTATATAAAAATTGTTAACAATTAAATATATTAAAATTTATTTCATTAAAGCAATAATATTTATAAACTTGTAGTATGTACCATGATGATTAATTAGTTAAATTCTTAAATTATTCCAATCATTAGTTTTCAAGATATTTAGATTTTTGATTCCAAATAGATAAATTTTAGCAAATAATATTCGAGCTCAAACTTCTCAATAACTAATGAATAGATTTATTTAAAAATTTAACTGAATAATCGTCGTGATACATACAATATGTTAATGCATCTCTTTATTCAAAATTTTGAAATACAATGGAAATATGGTCAATATTTATGGGTGCAAGTGTACTGTCCATTTTACATCTCCTTAAATAATTTATACTTATAAAATTTACATAATATTTTGTAAAATCTATTAAAATGATAATCATATATTTAATATTATCTTAAACTATGTTTAAAAAGTTTAAAGAATTATTATTAAGTGATAACTTATAAATAGTTATATTATTTTATTAAATACATTTCCAACTTGAATAATTAACTTCATGCTGAAACTAAAATTAATTAGCATTCAATTCCACAAGTTATTTGAAAAATTTGACATTATTCAAAGTTATTAAAAAGTTATTTATAAAAAGTATTCCCATATCAAAATTTCAAAATTCTAATAATTTAATTTTTTATCTCTGGTAGAAAGTTTAGCATAAATTATGGCATGTCCACCAACATATGGCCATATTTGTACGATGTAATTACACTGTCAAATTGCACCATAAGTTGGCCATAATATGGACTTATTCTAATGTGTGATTTGTGCGTACTACTATAATAAACTTGTATTTATAGTATAACAAGTTTAACTTTAATTGTAAACTTTCTCTACTCTTCTTTATCTTTTTTTCATTTATCATTGTTCAGATATTAATTAAAAATATATTTTTTTTATTATAACCTAATTTTCTGATATGACTTTATATTCGACATGTTAACCTAACCATAATCTTTGAAAATAGATACGCTAATGTAGTTCTTAAGTTTTTTTAGTTAGTTGAAAAACTCAATATTATGCTATATAATAAAACTAATTGATTGGCATTGACATTATGTTACAGCAGGACACTTAAAAATCATTTGCAAAATTTTAGAACTTTGAGTACCAGACTTTCAAAACAAATATGTGTATTATGAAATATTTTGTTTGTAGCTAAACCAAAAATGAAACTTATCACCAATTTTTTTAAAGTGAAATTACAATGCAATCCACAATATATGGATTTATATTGATATCATACTAGGCAGAATATTCTAAAGTTATTAACAAAGTTTTATGATTGTGAGTGCTATAATTCTAAAAACAAATAATTAAAAATGAAATTATAATATCATTTTAAAAAGCTTGATGGCCAGTTTCATTTTTAGTCTATATCGAATGAAATGTTTCAAGTGGTACTTGTTAGATTTTTTTTTTAATTATAGTACTTAAAGCTATGATACTCTGTATATTGCTTTAAAATATCTTCCTCCAACATGGTATCAATGCATATGAATTTAATTTATTTTTTACTGTTATTTTGCTTAAAAAAGTTGGTGAGCGGTTTTATATTTGATTTAGTCCGTCATGAGTCCTTTCATATGATACATACCAGACTACTTCTTTTCAAACTATAGAATCCAATGTTATATTTTATTATACAACCTAGATTACATTAATTTGAATTGACATTATGTTACAGTAGAACCTTTTAAAATAATTTGCAAAATTTTAGAACTTTGAGTGCCATCATTTTAAAAAGAATAGTCTAACATGTGTATTATTAAATATTTTAGCTGTCGCTAAAATGAAACTTACCATCAACTTCTTTAAAGTGAAATTACAATACAACCTACATTACATGGATCTGTATTGATATTATAATAGACAGAATATTCTAAATTTATTTACAAAGTCTATGAATTATTTTAAAATATCTGATTCAATGCTTGAAATCCTTTTGATTAGTCAAAAATGTGATTTTTTCAATTTGGTGGTTGTCATAAGCTTTCTCAGATAATTTTCAACAAATTGTTCGACAAACTTTTAAATTTTTTTTTTTCTTTTAAAGAAAAGAGTTATTTTGTGAATATATATAAATTAAAGATCTCTGGAAATTTTGAAGTCAATTCGTTTAAAATTGGCTGAGAAAGCTTGCAGTGACCACCAAAATCAAGTGTTTGAATAAAGGAAAGAATCTCAATCATTTTATGAGATTATTTGAAATTATTCATGGGCCAAAGTCTTGTATTTTATATATCTATGGTGGAGGAACTTTTTTTAAATAATATTATTATAAATAAATTATTATCACATTTAAATTTAATTTTTATTTTAGGCTTAAATTTGGGCCTGATACCTTAAGTTCTCAATTAATTGATATTGTATGTGAGTGTAACTACAATTAATATTAAATAATACTAATATCTCATTAATTTATATTAATACAAAATTTATTTTTGAAA
Organism: Anastatus disparis; assembly: GCA_017163975.1. Taxonomy (NCBI): domain Eukaryota; kingdom Metazoa; phylum Arthropoda; class Insecta; order Hymenoptera; family Eupelmidae; genus Anastatus; species Anastatus disparis. The sequence continues at coordinate 1,363,244 of JAFFSR010000233.1, forward strand.
TAAATCATAACCTGTAAAGTTTGTATTGTTCATTATAACCTTTGTCTATTTGAGTGATATACTAACATGTAATTATTATTAATTGTAAATAATGTCAGACCATTAACTATAACTTTATAAATAAAACTTAAATGTGTTATTGTTAATTATAAAAATAAATAGATTATAAAAATAAATAATATATGGAGATAATTTATTAAAATGAATCATTTTCTGATAATCCTAAATTATAATTTCCTCAATTATTATTCTAAAATTTTAATTATCTTTTCAAAATTATAAATTTGTGTTTCTTGTCAAGTAATAAGCTAACCATATTCCGTCAAAATAAGACTGGGTTTGTGGCCTTGTCAAGTCCAAAAGCTGGCCATATTTCGTCGGAATAAAACTGGGTTTGTGGCCATATTATGGTTGCAAACCATAAAATACATCATAATGACACCGTAAATCCAGGCTTTTTTCTACCAGGAATTCGAAAAATTAAAAAATTAGTTTTGATGTTAAAATTTTTTCGTGATATGCAACATGTATATATATTTTCAAATATTAAATTATCTTATGACCTTGTATGAAAATTATTTTGTAAAAGTAAAATAATACTGTGAATAAACAAATGATTATAAGAAAATATTGAAAACTGTAAATGACAATAAAAAAGCGTTAGGGTGGAGATAAATAATGATTGTTTATTATCATTTATACATTTTTTAAATGTAAATACTGCAAATATCCGTGAATAACTGTAAATAAATTGAAGAATACAATTATTAGAAATAACTTAAAATAATTTTCATTTTAGTTCTTTTTACAACAAACTTTTTATGAAATATATATATATGGGACGTTTCAGGTCAACTCACCGAACAAAGAAATAAAATTCGTTGTAAATCTGTGAAAATGTTCCATTTCATACCCAAAATATACAAAAAAATTTTCAGAGGTATAGATCCAATGGATTAAGAGTAATGAGTAATGAAATATTGTGATTTTTCAAAATTTTTGGTGAATTCATCAAATTAATAATTTTTTTACTCAAAAACTAAGGGTCCTAGAGATGTACTTATAAAGACATTTCTTGTTGCAAATTAAGCGTAGAATCAGCACAAATTTTTTTAAATCTCAAGATTGCTATCTTCTGATTGGTCCACTTTGTTATTTCATATAATTTGCAATTACTTGAGTTCGAACAGGTTGATTTCACTCCTGTTGGAGTATGTTATGTCTTCTGATAACATATTGAAGTAAGCTTTTGCTCCACTTGGCTCGAGCCCTAGGAGAGGAGCTATAGAACTTTGAATATTGAAAAATTTTTAATTTTGAATTTAACACATACATCAACATTTTCTTCTTCGATGTTCATAGATAATACAATATACGAATGCATGATTGTCTAAATATTTTAACATTTATCTATTTCTTTATGATACAAGTGCTTTATTAAAATATTAATTATGCATTACGTACACATCATCAAGATACACTCATAAACAAGAAAATTTTATTCGTTTAACTAATTTGTCATTATAACTATTTTGCATACGTATTAAAAAATTATTTAAATATACATATTTAGGAATTAAAATTAATACTATATATCTGGAAATAAAAAGGATAAAGTTAAATAAATTCTATACGGATAAAATTTATTCAATATAAAAATTTATTACAAAATGAAGGAATCTGTTATTTGTGTATTCTGTAACTTTTAACAAGTACTTCTTAATTTATCTCCACTCTAATGACATTATAATTTTAAAATACCATTTCAATTTAAAAAAAAATTTTGAGTAATTTATTTTCAGAAAAATGAGATAAATTAAGAAGTACTTGTTAAAAGTTACAGAATACACAAATAACAGATTCTTTCATTTTGTAATAAATTTTTATATTGAATAAATTTTATCCGTATAGAATTTATTTAACTTTATCCTTTTTATTTCCAGATATATAGTATTAATTTTAATTCCTAAATATGTATATTTAAATAATTTTTTAATACGTATGCAAAATAGTTATAATGACAAATTAGTTAAACGAATAAAATTTTCTTGTTTATGAGTGTATCTTGATGATGTGTACGTAATGCATAATTAATATTTTAATAAAACACTTGCATCATAAAGAAATAGATAAATGTTAAAATATTTAGACAATCATGCATTCGTATATTGTATTATCTATGAACATCGAAGAAGAAAATGTCGATGTATGTGTTAAATTCAAAATAAAAAATTTTTCAATATTCAAAGTTCTATAGCTCCTCTCCTAGGGCTCGAGCCAAGTGGAGCAAAAGCTTACTTCAATATGTTATCAGAAGACATAACATACTCCAACAGGAGTGAAATCAACCTGTTCGAACTCAAGTAATTGCAAATTATATGAAATAACAAAGTGGACCAATCAGAAGATAGCAATCTTGAGATTTAAAAAAATTTGTGCTGATTCTACGCTTAATTTGCAACAAGAAATGTCTTCATAAGTACATCTCTAGGACCCTTAGTTTTTGAGTAAAAAAATTATTAATTTGATGAATTCACCAAAAATTTTGAAAAATCACAATATTTCATTACTCATTACTCTTAATCCATTGGATCTATACCTCTGAAAATTTTTTTGTATATTTTGGGTATGAAATGGAACATTTTCACAGATTTACAACGAATTTTATTTTTTTGTTCGGTGAGTTGACCTGAAACGTCCCATATATATATATGTATATGGGACATTTCATACCAACTGGAAGAGCAGAAAAATAAACATCTCTAAAATTCCAATATATTTTTTTTGTTACCCAAAATGTGTAAAAAGAATTTCAAGGATTTAGATTAAAAGAATCAAGAGCTATAGATTCTTGAAATTTGGAAATTTTTCAAAATTTTTGGAAAAGTCCTAACTTAATCATTTTTTTTTTCCTGAAAATCCTGATGTTTTAAAGAGAAATTCATAAAAATACTTCTTATTGTAAATGAAGAGCGGAGTTAGCATGATTCGTTACAGACCTGAATTTTAAAATTTTTTATTGGTTCATACATCTACTACATGGTAATTGAAATTACTCATTATTCGCCACTTCAGGAATCGCTTTTCGCGGGCTTATTTTTTTCTATTTTACATAAACTTTAAAATTAATTTTTTATCATGTAAGTCAGAGCCATCAATAAGGAGTTATAACGGTTGCAAATATATTTTCAATATGAAAAATAAATCATACATGAAAATATATATTTATATTCAATGTGAAAAATAAATCATACAAGAAAATATATATTTTAAACTGTCATAACTCCTTATTGATGGCTCTGACTTACATGATCAAAAGTTTATATTAAACTTCATGTAGAATAGAAAAAATAACCCCGCGATAAGCAATTTCTAAAGTGGCGATCAATGAGTAATGTCAATTACCATGTAATACATATATGAACCAATAGAAAACTTTAAAATTCAAGTCTTTAAAGAATTATGCTAACTCTGCTCTTCATTCGCAACAAGAAGTATTCTTATAAATTTTTTTCTAAAACATCAGGATTTTTAGAAAAAAAAGATAAAGTTGAGACTTTTTCGAAAATTTTAGAAAATTTTCAAATTTTAAGGAACTATGGTTCTTAATCCTTCCAATCTAAATCCTTGAAATTTTTTTTACACATTTTGGGTAATAAACAGAATATATTCTTAGAGTGTCAGCGATTCTTATTTTTTCGCTCTTCCAGTTGGTGTGAAATGTCTCATATATATATATATATATATATATATATATGTGAAATTGCCAAAAATAACCATATTTTATCGTTCTATTATTTTTACAAATTTTATTATTATTATTTGTTATATAACAATTAATTCATGGCATTTTTTATAATTTCTTATTTTTTAGCTTTTAAAGTAAAAAGGTTGTAAATAAAATTAGTTAATATGAAAGCCATTCTTTTGTGAATATCTTTAAAAAAAGTTCATTAAACATGAATTGAAATTCTTAGAAAAAATTTAATTTTCAATAATGGTTTTGACTGAGAAAAATAAATTGATTGTTAAAAGACAAGGATCGTATAGTGGAATTGCTTCCATGTTAACTGATATCTATATATTAGAATTCATTAATATTTTAAACTGGTGAACCTCATTTAACACGCAATTAACTTCACTAATTCAAAGACCACAATATATTGATTCAGTACCGATTGATGGAGAATTTATACAGTTATTATTTTCCGGAAATTTGGAAAAAGGTCACCGGATTTGTGTGTATTATAATCATAAGGTAATTCATATATATGACAGTTAAAATCTTAAATATCTACGAGATATGCATAAGATTTATATAAACACATTATTTCTAAACAAATCAGAATTGAGCATAGTATTCGAAACAGTACAATCACAAACAAATAATTATGATTGTGGCGCTTATGCAATTGTATTTGCTGTTGCAATACTTTATAATTTAGGTCCATGTTGTTTAAGATATTATGTTTTTCAAATGTGATTACGTTTATCAAGAATTTTTAAAACGCAACAAATAAGAATGTTTCCAGTTTAAAAAAATTATAATAATGCAAATATTAATTACGATAATCCAACGGACATGATAAGGAGGAGTTTTTGACATGAGCAACGTCTAAATCAAATACCATTAAATTTAGATTCCACCGAACTTGAACTATTGGAAAAAAACTCACAAATGTATTTATTTGCAGAACAAAAAAGGATCATGGAAATGTATCGTAAGCAAAAGAATTCGAATCGTGAAACAATTTTGATGGAAATCGACAATGACATTTCAGATACAAATTTTTTAAAACCAGATAATGATATAATGGGAATAGATGATATCGACTTAAACTATAACGATAATAAAATTAGGACTGTTGAGATTAAATTAAATGAAGAAAAAAAAGAATCAAAAGAAATAGGTGAAAAAGATGCTTTATTTGTAATAGGACGTAAGAGCATGACGAAGCTGCCCGCCTTATAATAATATTTTCAATCCTAACTTATGAATAAACGATGCGTTTAATCGAGTTTTTTTGCTACAAAGTAAAGATTTGTTAGATTAAACTCTACGGATAACTCAAGAAATCCACCAAAATATTGTACATATAAAGTTATAATAAAAACTTTTAATGTTTCGTATTTTAAGGTTATGTTTATCGAGTTTGATATCTAATTTCCAATCCAAGCTCATAAAAATATAAAAAGTCCAAACGATTTTTTATTTTAACAAAAATTATTGTAATAATATAGATTTAGTGCAGACAAGTCATTATATTTGTTAAATTTATGAATTTAAAAAGATATTGATAAAATAAAAAAAGCAAAACTCAATTGCTGCAGCTCTGATATCCTGTTAATAGGAAAATGGTAGCAGAACAATCACACAAATATAAAAAAATTTCAGAAAAAGACATTATTATGAAAAAACAAGAAAAAAAAAGTAATGATAAATTAGAACTAAGACATGTTCAAGAAACTTTACGTAAACCAAAAGCTTATGAAAATGAAAAAAGGACAACCAAATGACTATAAACAGAAATTAGAAAATACTAAGATAAAAAAATTAAAATTCAAGAAAAAAATTAGTACTGATAAATTGGAACAAATACATGCGAATGAGGCTTTACGTAAGAAAAAAGCTTATATAAAAATTAAAGAAAAAAAAACCAAACAAATATGAAGAAAAATTAGAAAATAATAAGATGACAAAACTGAAATTCAACGAAACAATGAGTTTCGATAAATTGGAACAAATACGTGTGAATGAAGCTTCACGTAAAAAACAAGATTATATAAAAATTAAAAAAAAAAAAACTTAATAAATATAAGGAAAAATTAAAAAATACTAAAATAACAAAAATCAAATCAAAGATAAAAAAGTTACTGATAAAATGGAACAAATTTGTATAATTGAAGCTACACGTAAGAAAAAAGCTTACATAAAAATGAAAGAAGAACAACCAAATATATATAAAAAAAATTGAAAATATTAAGATATAAAAAATAAAATCAATTGAAAATAGAGATACTAATAAATTGAATAAATTGTATGAAAAGGAAAAATTACGTACAAAAGAGACTTATAGAAAACTTATTAGTGAACAATATAATGAATATGAGAGAATGGTACAAATTGAAAATTAAAAATTGGAAAATGCTGATATTATTAAGAAAACACGAGTAAAAAATGATTGTTACCAATTAAAAGAATTACGCACAAGATGTAAACAAATAGAAATTAATGACAATAAACAAGTTAATAATGATACTACAATAAATAAACTAATAGATGAAAAAAGCGAAAACATAAATATGATTCTTATCAATTAAGGACATTATTTATTAAGTGTAAGCGATTAAAAATTGAAGACAATAATTAGAATGAAAATTACAATAGTAATAATTATAATAACAACCATCATATTGTATTGCAAAAAGTTATTGATAAAACAATAAAGGGCAAAGTAGAAAAAAAATCAAAGAAATAAATTAAAAAATTATTAATTGAAAAAATTAATTTGGAACTGATTGGTTGTATAGCAAATTTATATTCTGATAAAAATCTCATATCTGAAAATAACATTCGTTCCATGACAAATACATGTGTTTATTGTGATGCGGAACATTTCCCTTTCGAATATACTGAAAGTAACGATTTCTCCAATTGTTGTCATAAAGGTAAAGAAGAATTGTTAGAAAATCCTCCTTACCCAAAACAATTAAAGTTTTTAGCATCCGAATTTACGGAAGAAATTGACTTCTGACGAAAAGTTAGGTTGTACAATGATGCTTTAGCATTCGCAAATTATCGTGCTAATTTTGATACATTTCCGGCTAAAGGACCACAAGTTATTAGAATATGTGGACAAATTTACCATAATGTATATGCGTTACATCCTAATAAAGATAAAGCACGTAAATAGGGATAATTATATATTTTAGATAATGAAATGGCAACGATTGAACGAAATAAGTTCGATATAAATTTAACATTATTAAAACATTTAGATATCTTGATAAGAGACATTAACCCTTATACTTAAGCATATAAAATAATGCATAGAGTAGAAGAAGAAGAACTACAACGATGTACAAAAATCTATTGTCCTCCAAGAACTGTTACTATGTCTATTGTCCGCAATAATAATTTGGATAAAAATAGATATAATCTACCTACCTGTAATGAAGTTGCAATAGTATATTTTGGAGAAGATGATCTTCCTCCTATTGAACGTGATATTGTCATTCATTCTAAGTATGATAAACCTATTAGTATACCGACAATTAGCAAACATACAGATCCTATGACATATCCGCTTATTCATCCTAATGGTGGCTTTGGATGAATGCCAAATATGAAAAGTAAATTTGGAAAATCCAATATTTCAAATTTGAAATTTTATAATTATAGATTTAGAGTTAGAAATGAATTCAATCCATTTCTTAATTTGGGAAAATTATCTCAACAGTTCATTGTTGATGCGTTTGAAAAAGTTGAAACCTCCAGAATATATTTCATACGAAAAAACGAAAACGTATTAAGAAGTGATTGTTACAAAGGTGTTATGGACTATTTACATAACAAAAAAGAATTAGATTCTTTAAAAATTGCAAAAATGGTAATATAACCGTCAAACTTTACAGGAAGTTCACGATTTTTAAAACTAAATTACATTGACTTAATGACACTTGTAAATTATTATGGTAAACCTGACTATTTTGTAACTATGACCTATAACCCACATTGAAAATAAATAACTGAAAACTTGGAAATTTATGAAAATGCAATAGATAGACCAGATATCATAACAAAAGTATTCTATCAAAGAGTAGAAGAGTTGAAAAATTTAGTAATAAAATAGGGAATATTAGAAAATTGTATTGCATATAGTTATGTAATTGAATTTAAGGGCACAAAACACCTTTTTTTCAGCCTCACTATCGAATTTGGGTTTATTGCTTTTTTTTATAGGAAATTTACTGTAGAATAAGCTCCAACAAGTTTTTTTACTTTATCTTATTTAGTTTTGTTTTTATGAAGAAATTAGTAGAATAAACTTTCAATTGATTTTGTTGTTAATTTTGCTGTTTTGAGATTTTTCTCAAATTTTTAGCTGATCTTATTAAAACACTATGAGAACTTATTTTTTTATTGCTTGATTCAATAATCCATAAATCATTAATTAATCTCCAAAAAGTTTTTTTCAAGAGATTTAATTTTGTTTTCATTTATTAAGTCTATAATGATATAATTTTTACAAATTAAAAAAATGTTAAGAATTCTTTTAAATTGAATTTTTTTAATTTTTATTGATTTTTTTGAGTTTAATTGATAAAAAAGAGTTAATTTTTTCAATTTTAACAAAATATTTATCTTGATTTAGGTTCTGAAAAGTTTTACATCCATATTTTATTCCGTTTTGATTTTGTAAGGAAACGAGTGGCACATAGTTATTCGTGTAATTTTTTATCAATTTAAATTATGCACGTTTGCGCTTTCTGCTCGTATCATTTATTATTATTTCGCTACATGACAGTCAGTCTCAGCTATTTGTTTGGTCACTTTGCAGTGAGTTTGTTTACTTAAAGTGCATTTAAAAAATTATTAGTAGGTTTTGTGGTTTAATTTACGTAAAATTATTAATTGGCTGTTTCCATTCAGATTCATGCAGGCCGTCACTGATCAAATTTTTTTTTCTTCTAAATAATAAAAATACCTTCTATTATGTATATAAAAATAAAATTTACCTCGTGGAACGCTCAAAAACTTTTTTTTTTTACTACAGCAATTTTAGCGTTGGATGTAAGAACGAAAATTAAAAAAATTGAAAATGAACCTCTACTTTTAAATGACCATAGCTCCGTAAATTTTTACGTTTTTGGGCGTTCTTTTAACGAAAGTGTGCGGAATTTTGTCTAGTTTTAAATGCAATCTCGATTTTTGTAATACAATTTGATCTCACTGAGTTATTTACGAAAAACCGAAAAAAAGCGATTTTTTTGAAACACCATTTTCTCAAAAACTATATTTTTTTTTTTTTTTAAATTTTTATATGATTTCATACATAAAAAATACTAACTTTAAGGGTAGGTGAGATTATGCGATTTTGCCTTATTTTTTTTAACAGATTTTTAAACGTTTTTTTTAAATTTTCGATTTTAAAACATTGATACCATGGCACATCGTACTATTTTTTCAACTTTACGTGTTCTTACAACTATTTTTATGCTTTTATTTATTAATATATCAAAAATATCAACAATAACCTTTTAAATAAACCCCGGATCGAATATTTTGATCAATTAGAACCAAAGTTATGACGATATGAAGTTTAAAAAAAAATGCTGAAACTTTGAATAAATATGATATTTACATTGACGAAACGCAATTTTCGTTAAAGATTAAAATCTGAAGATATAAATTTTTTAATTTAAAAAAAAAAAGTTATTTGGGTGAAAGAATACATAACCATTTATCCTCTTTTTATGGTACATTATTATAGTAAAAATTTTTTTTGTTGAAGAATATAATTTTTTTATCAGTTTGAATTTCGCGCCTAGAATTTGAATTTATTTTGTAGGGAGTTGACGCATGCCACTACTAGGTGGCGATGATTCGTTCTTTGCATTCTCATTAACGACTTGACGCGTTTAAAAATATAAGAAAAGGAAGATAAAAAATAAAGTTGTTTAAGAAAAATTATTTTTTTTGATCTGTCATTGAACAGAATATCAATAATGGCATCACTGATTGTTAAAATGAAGTGCAAGGATTTAAAAGAAAGGCACAAAAAAGTTGTTCATGATTGCTCCAAAAGCCCGCTTAGAGAATTAGGTGATCTAATGGAGTCTCCGAAGCGCTTGTATCCAAATACTTCTTTCTCTAGAGAAGATAAAGTATGCCCTTCGTGTTACAAAATATTATTAGATGAAGTGAAAAATGCGCCTATTTCATCGACTTCAAGCAGTCAACAATCTTAGGAAGATTTTATTCATAGTGAGGCTGTGGTAGAACAGCTGAACGAGACTTCAAGTAATTTGAAATTAAACATTTCACCAATCAAAATGCCTCAAAGTATCAATATCAAGATGCGAGAATCTTATGCTCTCCGAAAAAGAAAACAAATGAACGATGCATTTGATTCACAAATAGCAAGTGAAATGATGAAAGTCTACGATATAGCGGATTTGCCCGCATTGAATGAAAATAATGAATGTAAAAAAAAATAAATGGCTTGAGAATATTAAAATTGCATTGGATAATTGTTCAAATTTTCATGAGAAAGTGCGATTGTTGAGTATTATACCAAGTGATGTTTCCAAAGATTATTTATTATCAGTTTTACCAAATGTAACTATTTATATGATTAATCAAGCACGATCATTGGTGAATAATAAAAAAATTTACAAGCAGTCTGATAACTATTGTGGCCATTCTTTGGGTAATGAAATTGTTATGAAAGTAAAAGATTATTATCTAAACGATGATTTTAATTGTTTTCGTCAAAGTGTAAATAAAAGCGACACGGTATCTATCAAAGAAAATGGTATAAAAACTAAAAAAGTCAAACGCTTTCTTACGCGAAGTATAAAAGAAATATATCAATTATTTAAAGACGAAAATCCTGAAATAAAAACAAAAATTGGTAAATCAACATTCTACGCTTTAAGACCGAAGTGGGTTATACCACATCAACCCACCGATTCGTGTCTTTGCGTTTACTGCGAGAATCTTAAACTTATGTTAGATGCTATGAATAATTATAAAAAAGAGAATAAACAAGACATTGCAGATTTGAAATTGAAAATATGTTCTTCACTTTTTTGTTCAAAAGATGATATGAAATGTGTACTAAGAGAATGTAAAGAATGTCCCATTGGAGATTCTATTGATTTACAAGTAATTTCTTTGACAGAAGAAGATTTGTATGAAGAAATAATTTATGGTGTTTGGGAAAAATCAAATTTACTGAATAAAACTAGCACAATTGAAAATTTCTCAATAGAGTTAAGAGAGCGCGCTCTCACTGTAAGAGCTTATAAATTGGTCAAGGAAATTTGACGTATAGCAATTAAAGAGGTTAAACTTTTAGCGAAAAATAATGACTTCCAATTAGTTATTCATGTCGATTTTGCAGAAAATTGGACAGTTCTGCTTCAAAATGAAATTCAAAGCTATCATTGGAGTAAAAACCAAATATCAATATTAACGTCAGTATGCTATTTTGGAAATGATAAAACAGTCAGTTATGTCACCGTCTCTGACGATATTAAACATGATTCGTCTCATGCCCTAATGGCTATAGATTTAATTATTGATAACTTAAAACAAAAACATATTGCGCAAGATCTTGATGAAATCATAACCATTTCCGATGGAGCTGCCAGTCATTTTAGAAATAGATATTAATTCTATGAGCTTCAAAACTCAAAAGTAAACAGAAAATGGCTTTTTTCTGCAACAGGTCATGGTAAAGGCGCTTGTGACGGTATTATTGGTTTAGTTAAAATGCTACCACGCATAATCTGTCCAAGGAGAGTGCAGATTTTATTAGAAACGCTGAAAATTTCGCCACTCACGTATTAAAATATACTCCGTCGATTAACATTCTTGTTATCCGCAAGGATGAGTTAGAAGTTTTTCGACTGACAAAAAAAATGGAATGGTTAGGAAATGCAAAAGAAATTAAAGGTATTCAAAAGATTCAGTGTTGGAACAGTGAACGAAACCAAATCTACACTGCCAAAACTTCGAGACATGAGTGGCAAGAAGTAAATTGAAAGGTTTTATTCAAATTCGGATTTCTTTATTCACATTAGTTCTCAATTTATTAGTGTTTTTTCTTAATTGTATCGCATATTATTTGTTCATTAAAAATGACCAAATAATATATTTTAGTATTTAAAAAACTCTCAGTTCTTTTAAAAGATTATTGTTGATATTTTTGATATATTAATAAATAAAAGCATAAAAATAGTTGTAAGAACACGTAAAAATGGAAAAATAGTACGATGCGCCATGGTATCAATGTTTTAGAATCAAAAATATAAAAAAAACGTTTAAATATCTGTTAAAAAAAATAAGGCAAAATCGCATATTCTCACCTACCCTAAAAGTTAGTATTTTTTATGCATAAAATCATATAAATATTTAAAAAAAAAAAAATATATAGTTTTTGAGAAAATCGTGTTTGAAAAGAATCGCTTTTTTCGGTTTTTTGTAAATAACTAAGTGAGATCAAATTGTATTACAAAAATCGAGATTGCGTTTAAAACTAGACAGAAATCCGCACACTTTCGTTAAAAAAACGCCTGAAAAGGTTAAAAATTGACGGAGCTATAGTCATTTAAAAGTAGAGGTTCATATTTAATTTTTGAATTTTCGTTTTTACATCCAACACTAAAATTGCTGTAGTAAAAAAAAAAAAGGTTTTGAGCGTTCTACGAGGTAAATTTTATCTTTATATACATAATAGAAGGTATTTTTATTACTTAGGAAAAAAAAAATCCGATCAGTGACGGCCTGCATGAATCTGAATGGAATCAGCCAATTTTTAATAAATTACACGTCCGCGAATTATTTCATATTTTTTTATGTGCGCCTGAAATTCTACTTTTATCTTAATACGAAGTGTATTTAGAGTGTAAAAAGCTTAAATTGACATTAAGAATACGAACCTCAAAAATGTAAAATAATGAAAGAGATACCAGAGGCAGATTTCATAACCAACATCAAGATAGAAAACGATCTACAGAAAGATCTAAAAAGAGGCCAAGGAAATTTCTTAGTAAAAGTGAAAAAAATTCTTCTGAAGCTAAGAGAAGTAGATCCTCTACTTCTTTTTCTAAACTGAAAAGAATAGAATTTTCAAGTTCCAGGGCAAATGATAGAAATGTTGATACCAACGTTCTATCTTCTATGTTGGAAAAATTGTGTTGCAGTGTGTGCCATAAATCACAAGATGAAATTTATTGAAACCTCTTTTGGAGGATAAGGATTCAAACTTAATATGATTTGTGATTTTTGTGATGAATAAGCAACTGTAAACTCTAACAAGAGAAAAAGTGCTATGGACAATACGTATAAAGTTAACAGATATAATGTTCTTGCTGTTCGTGTACTTGGCCACGGACTTGCAAGTTTATCTAATTTTTGTAGTTTAATAGATTTATCAAAACCAGTTGCCCAGTCAGAGTTCAGTGCTATAAGTTATTAAATAACAAAAGTATACGAACAAGTGGCAAAAGGTTCTACATCTAAAGCTGTTGAAAAATAACTTTTATCGACTTTCCCAAATAGTGCTGATCTTGATATAACTTTCTCAAGATGTTGGAGAAATTAAACATCGAATTTGGAAATGTATCTGTCGAGTGGGTCAGGACTTTGAATGATAGAAGATAATTCAATGTAGAGTGATCAAGTTAGTCTCATTCGAAAGAAGCACATACTCTTAAAAGAAAAGTACGAATAGGTGTGATGGATTTCTATACACCGGGTGCATATTAAATTCATGAAAGTATATAATTCTAATTATTATTACATATTTAGATATAAATTCTATTTATAAATATTAATATTAATCAAAATATAAATTTTAAATCTAGATTTTATTCCTTAATTTTGAATTTGAATTATAAAATATAAAATGACTACTCCATATTAAATATTATTTCTCAGTTTCCAGCTGATTCAAGGTTAGTACGAGTGATTCTAACAACCATCAGAGTAACAAGTTACTATGTATTTGTTGATTCTTACAACAAATACATAGTTTCATTGGTGAATAGGGGTGAGTACTGACAAAATATCTTATAATAAGAAAGATTATTTTTATTGATTAATTTGATAACATATCTTTTTGCATTTCAGCTTTATCCAGTCGATAACAAGGTTCTCTTGTCTGGTATCTCTTTTTTATATTGTTAGCTAATATAAATAAGAAATACCAGAAAAGAATTATTTTATGAAAGATAAGTATAGCATTGATAATTTTAAGATATAATAATTAAAAACTTTAAAGCTGTTTTTCTCAAATATTGAATTTTTAAAATTTAAGGTGTTGCCCCGTAAGATTTCAGCTGAACCGCTGGATGGATTTGACTTTTCCCAACGGATTTAACTTCAGTATTAGCATCATTATTGCGTGAATGGAGGGTTTTGAAATCGAATGACAAAAAGTTGTTAAAAAATCTAAAAATAAGGTAAAATAAAAATTTATTTAATAAATTAATATTTTTTGTTGAAAAGTAAAAAAGTTTTTGCGATTCAGGAATTCCTTTATTCACGCGAGAATGATGCTAATGCTTAAGTTAAATCAGTTTGGAAAAATCAGATCCATCCAGCGGTTCAGCTCAAATCTTACGGTGGAGCCATTATAAGAACAAGAATTCATCGAATGATTATGGGACTACAGCTAAAGCAAATTGAGCTTATAAAAGCTTAAAATAAAGGTATTTTATTCTACTTTCAAATATTATATCCATTTACAAAGAATTTAATTAAATCTAATTAATACATATCTTTTTTTACTAGCAGGGGGAAAAGGTGTTTTGTGCCCTTAAAAACGAGGATTACTGCATATGCATATGTTGTTACTCTTAGATAAAAATGATGAATTTTACATTCCCGGAAGATGATAAAATAATAAGAGCAGAAATCCCAAATAGAGATATTCATCTAAAATTATATAGTATTGTTGAACAATTTAAGATACGCGGTCCCTCTGGTATGCAAAATATAAATTATCCGTGTATGGATAAAAATACGAAACAATGTACTGAAAATTTTCCAAAAGAATTAAATAATACGACAACATTTGAATCCAATGGATATATACTTTACAAACGTAAAAATGATGGCAACAAAATAATTCTCAAAATAGTACATTATGAACCAAGGTCGCGAAATAGGGGATTCTTGCCCGAGTGTGAGTTTTTCGCACGAGCGAAGCGAGGGCGCAAAATTCACACGAGGGACATAAATCCCCGTCGCGCCCGTGGTGCATATACTATTTTTTAACCCGAGAGACGAGAAATACGTATTTTTAGTTTACTTTTGCGAGCTCGAAATAATACATTCTGGCTCACTTTCTCGCGGGCCAGAATATATTTCGCGCCCGCAAAAAAGTGAGCCAGAATGTACTATTTCGCGCTCGCAAAAGTAAGCCAAAAATACGTATTTCGCGCTCGGAGGGTCAAAAATAAATTTACAGAAAGAATTGCAGATAATGGATTTGTTGTTCCTTATAATCCTTAATTATCATTGAAATTCAATGCACACATAAACGTAGAAGTTTGTTCCACTGTACAATGCGTTGAATATTTATTTAAATACTGTTATTAAGGTCATGATTATGCATACATTAAAATACATCAAGTGAATGTGAAAATAAATTCCTTAAATGATAAACAAAGGCAAATATTTAACTCTACTATAATAAATTAAAAAACCAAAGTAAAGAAAAATAAATTTTTATAGATGGACCAGGTGGAAGTAGAAAAAGTTATTTACTTTATGTTTTAATAGCTTATTATAAATATAATACTATACATTATTTATGCGTAGCTTGGACAGGTAAAGCAGCGGATTCATTAGTCGATGTAAAAGCGGTGCATACAACATTTAAACTACCGTTAAATATAACAGATTGTACAACTTGTAATGTCAAGCCTAATTTTGCAGAAAGCAAACAATTAAAGAAAAAACAAATAATTATTTGGGAGGAAATATCCATGACCTCAAAATTTGCTTGTGAAGCAGTTGATTGTCTTTTTTAAAATTCGTGCGATGTTAACCAACCCTTCGGTGGTGAAACTGTAATTGTATAAGGAGATTTTTAGGCAAACATTACCAATTGTATGACATGGAAGCCGTATGAACATTATTGAAAATTCAGTTGAATTTAGTTTATTATGGCAGAATTTAGAGCCTAAAATATAGAGCCAAAGTAAATATAAGAATCAAAAATATATTGGGCTCAAAAAAATATAGAGACCAAGAAAATATAATGATAAAAAAAATATTAGGCCCAAAAAAATATGTTTAAAAAAAGATATTGGGCTCAAAAAAATATCGAGCCAAGAAAAATAGAGCTAAATAAAATATAAAACCCCAAAAAATTATAAAACTCGAGAAAATATTAATTTTGGAAAAATATTGGGCTCAAAAAAATATTGGGCCTAAAAAAATATAGAGCTCTAGAAAATGTAAGAATCAAAAAAATATAAAGCTATAGTAAAATAAGAATCAAAAAAATATTGGGATGAAAAAAAAAGTCAGACAAATATTGGGCCCGAAAAATATAGAGACCAAAAAAATATAATAATAAATAAAATATTGCGCCCAAAAAAATATAAGATTAAAAAAAATATAGACTCAAAGAATATATAAAAATAAAGAAAATATAGTGCCAAAGTAAATATAAAAATAAAAAAATATACGGCTAAAAAAATTAAAAGAATCAAATATTAGACCCAAAAAAATATAGAGACCAAGAAAATATAATAATAAAAAAATATTGTGCTTAAAAAAATATAAAATTGAAAAAAAATATAGAGCCCAGAGAAATATAAAACCAAAAAAAAAGTTTAAAAAAAATAAGGCTCAGAAAAACAAGCGGCCTAAAAAATTAGAGGCCCGAAGAAAATAGGACTCGAAAAAAGTAGGTCCAAAAAATATGAGGCCTAGAGAAATATAGGACCAAAAAAATATGGAACCCAAAAACTAAAAAGGCTGAAAAAAATGAGGCCCGAAGAACATAGGACTCGGAAGAATGTGGGGCCAAAACATATAAGGCCCAGAAAAATATAGAGCTAAATAAAATATAGGATCTAAAACAATTATAGAACCCATGAAAATAAAAATTGCAATATAATATAGAGCCAAAGAATATATATGAATCAAAAAAATATTTGGCTTAAGGAAAATTAGAACCCAAGATAATATAAGACACAAAGAAAATAGGATTAGGCCCAGAAAAATAGAGCTAAATAAAATATAAGACTTCAAAAAATTATAAAACCTAAAAGAATATTAATTTCGAAAAAATATTTGGCTCAAAAAAATATTGGGCCTAAAGAAATATAGAGCATACTAATATATAAGAATCGAAAAAATATTGGGCCCAAAAAAATATAGAGCCCAACAAAATATTAGGCCCAAAAAAATATGAAGCACAAAATATATAAATACCAGAAAAATATTGGGCCCAAAAAAATATGAGGTCCAAGAAAATATAAGGCTTAGAAAAGAGCCACGGTGGCTCAGGAACTAGAACATCCGACTCTTACCCAGAGGGCCGGGGTTCGAGTCCCGGTGAGGGCGGGATTCTTTTCATTTTTAATTAGAGGTGGAGAATTTTTTGAACTTATTGACACCGTGGTTGACCACCCCTGAATGATTTTCCGCGGTTTTAACAAAAACCGCAGATAATTATTTGAGGGTCGGTAAGGCAGAATGCGACTGCTCCACTACTATAGTTGAGCCGGAACATTCTGTCGGGTTGGTGTGAGCTCTCGATACGCTTAAAAGGATGGGTAGAGAGAGTTTCCCTGCCTGAGTAGGCCTGCACGGGTACGCGAACACCTTCCGGGGTAAAAAAAAGGTATGGGTTCGAAAGCGAAAATACTAAAACACATAGGTGGTCGAGGTGTCCCGTAAAAAGGTTGTAGAACCTGTATGGGTAAGGTACTTAAAAGATAGATAGATATAAGGCCCAGAAAATTATCGAGCTAAATAAAATATAGGACCCAAAAAAATTATAGAATTCAGGAAAATTTAATTAAAAAAAAATATTGGGCCCAAAAAAATATAAGATTCAAAAAAATATTGGGCTCAAAAAAAGATAGAACCAAGAATATATAAGAATCAAAAAAATATTAGGCCCCAAAAATATAGGGCCCAAGAAAATCTAAGATCCGAAAAATATAAAGACCAAAAAAATATTGGGCCCAAAAAAATATAAGCTTAATCGCTTGTATGTCCCAATCGTTTCTCTAAGGTCAAGAAAGAAATAAGATCAAATTTTCAATTCAATATCAACTCAGGTAAACAAAGGGCGTTTAGCCTAAGCGCTTGTATGTCCCGATGTGTTACCCGTCAGAGTTGATTCAAGAATAAGGCACGCGAATCAGCGAGACTCGTGTTTTTATACGCGCAGAGCTTCTCTCCATCTCTCCTACAATGGTGGGGAGCTTTTAAAGTAGCGTGCGCTTACAGGCTTTACGAAGTTACAAAGTTTCATTTCTTTGTCTTGCTCGCTCTTACATGCTTAAATATCAAGACATAGTAAGCGCGCTGTGAGGTTGCCTCGCGCGCTATGAGCCAGCTGTGCGTTGTCCTATATATAACCTTAGATATAGGTTACGCGCTTACTTAAAATAACAAAAAGAATAAAATATATAAAAAAATGAACGAATAATTAATTTGAAAACAAATAATAAATAATTGAATAAAATAAATAATCTGAAAATAAGAAAAAATTAATTAAAATCCAAATGATAAAATCTAATAGTAAAGTTTTAAATAATTAAATAATAAAAAATATAACAATCAATAATGAAAAATAAGAAAAATTAAATTGAATAAAAATGAAAATTGTAGTAATATACAAAAAAATAAAAAGGAAAAAACAGGACGCTTTGGGACGTCGAAACTAGGTAAAGCAAGGTCTGTTAGATTGACAACCATTCTGCTGAAAAGTAAAGCTGCTAAAAAACGAAGCTGCTCTAAAAGTAGAATTATAATATAGTAGAATGATATTTTTGCATGTAATTAAAATATCTGCGAAGTTTCAATCCCGCTTATTGTGTAAAATTCTATAAAAATAATTATAGATATGTAGTACTTTAACATTGATTCATCTGAGAGACTCACCCCGGTCAAAAAAGGTTAGCTATAAAATATAGCTAAAAAAATAGTTAAATATATAGCTGTATCGAGCTGCAATTACAGCTATATCGATGTGTTTTTTTAACTGTTTTTTATAGTTAAAAATGTACTTAATTTTATAGTTAATAATTTTGTTATCTACCGAAAATATTAATAGCTACTTTTTCAACTATATTTTATAGCTATTATTATAGTTAAAAAAAAAACTTAAATTTTTAGTGTATTCCCGGTCAAAAAAGGTTAGCTATAAAATATAGCTAAAAAAATAGTTAGATATATACCTGTATCGAGCTGTATTTACAGCTATATCGATGTGTTTTTTTAGCTGTTTTTTATAGTTAAAAATGTACTTAATTGTATAGTTAATAATTTCGCTATCTACCGAAAATATTAATAGCTACTTTTTCAACTATATTTTATAGCTATTATTATAGTTAAAAAAAACACTTGATTTTTTAGTGTATTCCCGGTCAAAAAAGGTTAGCTGTAAAATATAGCTAAAAAAATAGTTAAATATATAGCTATATCGAGCTGTTTTTACAGCTATATCGATGTGTTTTTTAGCTGTTTTTGACAGTTAAAAATTTACTTAATTTTATAGTTAATAATTTCGTTATACCGAAAATATTAATAGCTACCTTTTCAACTATATTTTATAGCTATTATTATAGTTAAAATAAATACTTAAATTTTTAGTGTATTTATTACAATATATCAATAGCTAGATATTTAACTATACTTTATAGCTGAAAATAAATGGTTTTTTAGATATCCTTCATAGTTGAAAATATACCTAAATTTTTAGTTGATAATTTGGTTATTACTCATAGATATTTAGCTGAAAAAACATTAATATCACTATAATATAAATAAATATAGCTGTATTTTATTTATATTATTAGCTGTTTTTATAGATGTTTTTTTTGACCGAGAACAGCTGAAAATATAACTGTAATTTCAATTGTATTTTTAGCTGTTTTTTAGCTATATTTTTAACAATTTTTTTAGCTAAATATTATTAGAGTAGTTTTCAGATATACTCGAGTTTATTTATATTGTTCTTTCCTACCTTCGCTGTAAATTGATTAACCTATACATACACTAAATCTAAGTAATAACTCGCAGGGGTCGCTAGAAAACACGCGCGCATTTTTTAGTAACGGTAAGATGGATCGGTCTTATATACAAAGTGTACTCAACTCTCACCACTTGCGGGAGTTGGACACAAATTTCAACGCGTCAAAAACGTTCAGCTAAAAAAATTAGCTAAAAATTAAGCTTAAAATATAGCTGTTTTGACTCGTTGAAATTTGTGTCCAACTCCCGCAAGTGGTGAGAGTTGAGTACACTTTGTATATAAGACCGATCCATCTTACCGTTACTAAAAAATGCGCGCGTGTTTTCTAGCGACCCCTGCGAGTTATTACTTAGATTTAGTGTATGTATAGGTTAATCAATTTACAGCGAAGGTAGGAAAGAACAATATAAATAAACTCGAGTATATCTGAAAACTACTCTAATAATATTTAGCTAAAAAAAATTGTTAAAAATATAGCTAAAAAACAGCTAAAAATACAATTGAAATTACAGTTATATTTTCAGCTGTTCTCAGTCAAAAAAAAACATCTATAAAAACAGCTAATAATACAAGTAAAATACAGCTATATTTATTTATATTGTAGCGATATTCATGTTTTTTCAGCTAAATATCTATGAGTAATAACCAAATTATCAACTAAAAATTTAGGTATATTTTCAACTATAAAGGATATCTAAAAAACCATTTATTTTCAGCTATAAAGTATAGTTAAATATCTAGCTATTAATATATTGTAATCCCGGTCAAAAAAAGTTAGCTATAAAATATAGCTAAAAAATAGTTAAATATATAGCTGTATCGTGCTCGTTTTACAGCTATATCGATGTGTTTTTTAGCTGTTTTTTATAGTTAAAAATGTACTTAAGAGGCGGCCGTATAGTTCTGTCCTTGTCTAACCTAAATTTTCGTTATAATTAGTAAACTAAATATTTTCATACAAAGGTAAGGGCAGAGCCCAATAGATTTAAGGATAAACAAACGATTCTATTCTATGAAAAAATATAAAATTTTCATTAGTTTTCGAATGAAGTCTGAAACGGAAAAAGAGTTGAACACTTCAATCAAATTTAACTCTTTTTCCGTTTCAGACTTCACTCGAAAACTAATGAAAATTTTATATTTTTTCATAGAATAGAATCGTCTGCTCATCCTTAAATCTATTGGGCTCTGCCCTTACTTTTGTATAAAAATATTTAATTTAGTCATAATAACGAAAATTTAGATTAGACAAGGACAGAACTATACGGCCTCCTCTTAATTTTATAGTTAATAATTTCGTTATACCGAAAATATTAATAGCTACTTTTTCAACTATATTTTATAGCTATTATTATAGTTAAAAAAACACCTAGTATACTAAAAATTGAAGTGATTTTTTAACTATAATAATAGCTATAAAATATAGTTGAAAAAGTAGCTATTAATATTTTCGGTATAACGAAATTATTAACTATAAAATTAAGTACATTTTTAACTATAAAAAACAGCTAAGGAACACATCGATACAGCTGTAAAACGAGCACGATGAGGCTATATATTTAACTATTTTTTTAGCTATATTTTACAGCTAACCTTTTTTGACCGGGTATAAATACACTAAAAAATCAAGTGTTTTTTTAAACTATATAATAGCTATAAAATATAGTTGAAAAAGTAGCTATTAATATTTTCAGTAGATAACGAAATTATTAACTATAAAATTAAATACATTTTTAACTATAAAAAACAGCTAAAAAAACACATCGATATAGCTGTAAATACAGCTCGATACAACTATATATTTAACTATTTTTTTAGCTATATTTTATAGCTAACCTTTTTTGACCGGGTTTATACCCGGTCAAAAAAGGTTAGCTGTAAAATATAGCTAGAAAAATAGTTAAATATATAGCTATATAGAGCTGTTTTTACAGCTATATCGATGTGTTTTTTAGCTGTTTTTGACAGTTAAAAATTTACTTAATTTTATAGTTAATAATTTCGTTATACCGAAAATATTAATAGCTACCTTTTCAACTATATTTTATAGCTATTATTCTAGTTAAAATAAATACTTAAATTTTTAGTGTATTTATTACAATATATCAATAGCTAGATATTTAACTATACTTTATAGCTGAAAATAAATGGTTTTTTAGATATCCTATAAAGTATAGTTAATAGCTATAAAGTATAGTTAAATATCTAGCTATTAATATATTGTAATTCCGGTCAAAAAAAGTTAGCTATAAAATATAGCTAAAAAAATAGTTAAATATATAGCTGTATCGTGCTCGTTTTACAGCTATATCGATGTGTTTTTTAGCTGTTTTTTATAGTTAAAAATGTACTTAATTTTATAGTTATTAATTTCGTTATACCGGAAATATTAATAGCTACTTTTTCAACTATATTTTATAGCTATTATTATAGTTAAAAAAACACCTAGTACACTAAAAATTGAAGTGTTTTTTTAACTATAATAATAGCTATAAAATAGAGTTGAAAAAGTAGCTATTAATATTTTCGGTATAACGAAATTATTAACTATAAAATTAAGTACATTTTTAACTATAAAAAACAGCTGAAAAACACATCGATTCAGCTGTAAAACGAGCACGATGAGGCTATATATTTAACTATTTTTTTAGCTATATTTTACAGCTAACCTTTTTTGACCGGGTATAAATACACTAAAAATTTAAGTTTTTTTTTCAACTATAATAATAACTATAAAATATATTCGAAAAAGTAGCTAATAATATTTTTGGTAGTTAACGAAATTATTAACTATAAAATTAAGTACATTTTTAACTATAAAAAACAGCTAAAAAAACACATCGATATAGCTGTAAATACAGCTCGATACAGCTATATATTTAACTATTTTTTTAGCTATATTTTATAGCTAACCTTTTTTGACCGGGACGCCAGGAATCAGTAAAATAAAGAGCTTTTATGGATATTGATTCAATAAACGTTTGGAAAACGAAAATTTAATAATTTGAACTTTAAAAAAATATGTATCAATATTTACACTATCGTGAAAAATATTGAAATGTTGATTATTGATATTTCTAAAATGTGGTAAGCCGGAGGTTAGTTTGGAATTCGAATGTTTATTGTTTTGAATTTCAAAATATGTCAAATTTCGTTAACCTTTTTGAATTTCGATATATTATAGATTTTGATATATTATGTCTCAAATTAATCGTCTTTGAAACACCTACAAATCATATAATTTTTATATACTAAATCGCAAACGATTTTAAACCACCTTAAAAAAACTGTGATTTTTACGAATTTCGCACTTTAAATCATTGTTTACAATCATTTCAGGTGCATTGAACATTTAACCAAATTAATAAACGTCTTTGATAAATATTTCATTCTACTGTATTATTCGAAGAAATATCTGTTCTTATTTTTGGTAATTTTAATCGATTAAAACTTGTAATGGATAGATAGATATTTGATATTAACGAAAAAGAACCTCTCTTAATCTTAAGTGGTCCTTATTTATGGAATTTATTGTGCGTATATGGATTAGATGAAATTATGAATAAACGAATTATTCAAATATCGTAAAATAAATACTTTAATTGAATCTAATTGTTATCCACCAAAAGAAGCTATACATTTATTTCATACTAATTTACAAGAAGATCCATATAACAAAATATGTTTAGAAAAATCAAATACTGAAAGTTATTTGATAACATCCATTAATGTTTGTATCAGTAATGCGCCTGAAAAAGTTAAATTAAGTTTACTGAATAATATCAGAACTTTAACGGGATTATACTGAACAATACGATCGTGCAAGATTAAGCAGTAAGCAAATGTTCTAGCTAAAAATTCCTCTCTTGATTTAAAATCCAAACGCACGTCCACAGAAGCAGCTTTTAGTGATTCGTTTGCTCAGAACAATCAATCACGATTAAAGGCATTTACACTGCCACCGAGCTACTTTTGCCCCCCTTCGTCTAAAATCGACTTATCTAAAAAGTTTTATAACTCTGGAAAAAATAGTTGTAAGCTAAAAATTCCAACGGGATTCAAAAGATTATTGGAAATTCTTTCAAAAACCATTGGTTTTATATAAAAAAAACATTTTTTTCGTATCTCTTATTCTTGTTTAAAAAGAAATTTTTTTTAACTTTGTTTTGACTTTGTAAAATAGTGTTCAATTTTAGTACAAATCATTACATTAATACAAAACTTAATAGATTTTAAAGCTTATGTTTCGGTGTTAAAAATGCAATGTAGAAAGTCTCAATTCGACCTTTTAAACCAGGGTTATAAGATTTCTTTTTTTCGATGTATGAATATCTCTGAATTTAAGAATAATAACAAAATTTGTCGGAGAGAAAAAATGTTCTTTTTTGGTTAAATAATAATAACATATAATAACAAATTCATTTCGGAAAAAAAATTTTTTTGTTGGAATTTAATGAGATTTGGATACCTTTAAAATATTGAACAACGTGGGTAAAAAAGGCAAAAAAAAAATTTTTTCTTGAAATGAATTTTTAATAATATATTATTATTTGACCAAAAAGAAACATTTTTTCTTTCTGACAAATTTTTCTATTCCTCTTAAATTCACCCTGTTGAGAAAAATCAGGTGACAAATCACTTGATTTATCAGGTGATTTATCATGCCAAAACATCATGTGACGATTTTGCTGGTTTCTACACGTTTCAAACCATGCTTAGTCAATTTAAAACAGTTTTTGAAAATTTTTTTAAATTTTTAACTTAGAAAATTTTTTAGATAATTTGGTCTTAGAAAAAATTTTGACTAATTTTACAAAAAAATTTCTAAGTTCAAAAATTTCAAAATTTTTCAAAAATTGTTTCAAATTGACTAAGCATGGTTTAAAACGTGTAAAAACCAACAAAATCGTTACCTGATGTTTTGGAATGATTAATCACCTGACAAATCAAGTGATTTGTCACCTGATTTTTTTCACCAGGGCAGAGATATTCATACATCGAAAAAAAGCCTTATTTTTAATATAAAATCTTATGATCCCGGTTTAAAAGGTCGAATCGAGACGTTCTATATTGCATTTTTATCGCCAAAATATAAGCTTT
The DNA here is from genome assembly GCA_017163975.1 of Anastatus disparis. Lineage (NCBI taxonomy): Eukaryota > Metazoa > Arthropoda > Insecta > Hymenoptera > Eupelmidae > Anastatus > Anastatus disparis. The sequence continues at coordinate 1,388,302 of JAFFSR010000233.1, forward strand.
AAAATCTATTTAGTTTTGTATTAATGTAACGATTCGTACTAAAATTGAACACTATTTTGTAAAGTCAAAACAAAGTTAAAAAAATTTCTTCTTAAACAAGAATAAAAGATACGAAAAAAATGTTTTTTTTTATATAAAGGTAATGGTTTTTGAAAGAATTTCCAATAATCTTTCGAATTCCGTTGGAATTTTTAGGCTACGACCATTTTTTCCAGAGTATAGATGAAGGGGGGCAAAAGTAGCTCGGCGGCAGTGTATCTGATGTAATGTTCCTTTTTCAGCAGAGGCTCGATGTCTTTTTCGTAGTATGCACTTCGAAAGTTGGCATGCATGTCATATAATATTGCATACTGATTGTGATTTATGTCTAAGTTAAGATTTCCATATGGGTAGTATTGAGATTTCAGTAAGGGCTTTACATTGCTGATATAGCAGTGATCAAAACGACTTGCGTTCGCATTTCTTTGACTTTTTCGATTTGTTTGAAAGCCCAATACAACAAAGCAAGGTTTTTCTAATTAATTAGAAGTTTTGACAGTCAAAACGTGTTTTGATGTAGAAAGCAGTGGATACTCATACAGTTTCCAACTACGAAAAGTCATATTAATCAGCTTATCCTTTTTGATATGATTTAAGAGTTGTATCTTATAAGCATTTGATACTACTATTTAAGGCATGAGACACTCCATCTTTGTTAATTGTATTTGGAACTCTTCAAATTCGTTTGCTTGACCTGCTGCTTGTGTCTGTACAATCTCATTTAAATCATCACTCGACCTTGTCAGAATCAGTTCATGTTTCACATTGACTACGATTCCACGATAATCTTCAGCGAATTCAAGAGTTATGCTTAGAGGAATATACACCTCAAAGTAACCTACAGTGTTTGTCAACTGCAATGTTTCTTCGGCCTCAAGCTATCCAGCATTTTTAATAATCAAATTTTGAACAGAATCAAGAGAAATCCAACCTTTCATCAGAGTAGTCAAACCTACATTCTTGCATTTGGCGATTTCCACAGTATTGATTTCATAGCGTATTTCTTCAAATATATGGCAGATGATATTGTTAACTAATTCAGTATTAGTTGCGACATTTCCATTACTTTTGACTAGCCTACCACAAATGTGTAGTGAATTGCGTATTAGTAAGAGGCAGAAATCTTGATGTTAAATAGCAATGCGAATTTGGTCGCTGTTATTAAAGTTGGATGTTGAATATGGTTGACTCGCGTGTACTTCGCAATGCTCTACAGACTCATCAAACTTTACAGGGAACTTTATGCTCAGTATTCCTTCCATTTTTATTTTTCTACAAACAACAAAAGAAAACACAAGTTATTTTCCACCAGCTACGACACTTAGGCCAAGAGTCTTTAAGATTTGAATGTTTTGCCGTGTTAGCCCTTTGTCTGCTTTTCGCCGACTGATGATTGGTCCCCATTGTAAACTGTTCATATAGCCTCTTCTAACTTTGGAATTGTATACGATTTCCATCACATTTGTTTCAAACGTAATCTGACATTACTGAAATTATTACTAATTTCTCCTCGAAAATTAACTAATTGTCCTTCTTGATCGACTAAACGCACTTGAATGTAATACTTTTGACGGTAATCAGAAGGTAAATAACCGGTCACGGAACTTCAATCATCTTATATCCTGGCGGTACTGCTGGAAAAAACTTGTGTATTGTGTGCACTCATTGATCGTTTATTTAGGCACCCGAGGTAATATTACGCTTAACTCGTAGAGCGTTGACTTTCAATATAGCTACTGGTAGACCGGAGTCTCGAGTGATTTCTGCTGAGAGAACGCGTTTAGTGGTCTAAAGTCAATGGAGTGGCTGCACGTTATTAGACTGCAAAACGTATTACTATTAGGTTTCCCATTAGGTTTCATACTGAATAAGATACGCTTTGAAGCTAGTGTCTCGCGGTGATAGTACTCTATATCCGCTATTTCGTAACTATCTGTGGGTAAAAGAACTCCATCTGTACCAACGTAGAATTCATTATTACCAGCGTCAATGTTTGGTATTAAATTGAAGCTTGAAAGTTTAAATTATTCTAAAACGTAGTTCTTTTCCTTTGAAAGCTCGATCGGTGGAAAATACTGTGCTTCGAGTATGGATGATTTATTATAAAGACTCAAAGTCAAAGAATCCTTCATGCTTGCTGAAAATCTAATGAGTTAGTGTCTGTGCATGATCATCTTATATAGCATTTAGTTTGTTACTCAAGAACATAAAGCACAGATGACTGCAATTGAACGAGTTGAAGTTCTGAAATCTCTTGGGATTATACTTTATTTTATCGACTCCTAAATACATCATTAAATCCTAAGGTGGTTGAAGAAAAACTATCAAAATAAACGACATCGTTTCCATGCTTTTTATATGCTACCGAATGAATACCCAGTCTATCTGCATCATCGAGATTAATTATAGCTGGACTCATAATAATGTGGGCTGCTTTTCGTTAATGCATTTCGTATAAATACTTCTCGAAAATTTGGAATTTTCAATACTTCAGCGTATTTTGTGATATCTGCATAGGTGAGTGCTCGGTTCGGTAACCTTATCTCCAGCGATTTTTTTTCTTGAACCTCTACCATTGAATGGCTTCAGGCGAAGGCCGAGTCCTGTCTTATGTGGTTTCAAATAAAGACCTTTACTGAGAGCTATTTCTTCAATTTTTTTATTATGTCTTTTATTCTCCTCTAGAAGATTTGTTGCAGCTTTCGCATCGTTAACTGCTTTGGCTATTCCAGCAGCACCTCCTGCGATACCACCAACAGCACTTAATCCAGCTAATAGTGGCATAGGAAATGGTAAAAATCCACCAATTTTAGACGGAATAGGTAATATGCGAGGAATCTTTACGTTCTTTTCACCATCAATTGTTTTATAGCCCTGCATGCACCCTTTAAGGCTAATATAATAACTTTACAAGCATATTTGCTAGAAACGATTGACTTAGAAGTAGCATTCACTCTATTATTTAGACTTGTCATGGTCATCTTCTTTTTCTTTCTCTTTCTTTTATCTCTTTTCTTTATTCTTATACAAAATGTAGATTTTAATTTCATAGCGTTTGTAACAGCGTAAGCAGCCGCTTTTTCTCCCAATGTTGTGTCTTTAGAAATTACTCTTTGCAGGGCTTTGTTGGCTAATTCTTTGTCTGCAGCGTTTCTGACTTTAATGTTCTCATGATTTTGTGAATAAGCTATACCGTATTTTTTACACGTTTTGTCGAGAGGATTGATACTTAGATTAACTCGAGCCAATCGCTTAGCTAATTTTGTACTGGAACCGCAATACTGATATCCAGTAATATGAAGTTTGATTGGAAGGCTGTTAATGAATTTGTTAAGAATACCTCGTCCGCGTCGACATTTTTGATAGTGTGTAATATGAGAATTTGTAATAAAAATAATCAATTTATAATATTCAATTAGTATATTAATTCTATAAGTGAGCCAGTTTTCATAAGCAGCTTAGGTATGTCAAAATAATTTATATATATAAAGGGGGCCAGACACATCACCAGCTAGCTAGTGGCAAGCACGAATCTTAGGCTGCCTTAGATTGGGAGATGGCTCTATTTGAGCAGAATTTATGCTTGAAATGGGAGAGTAAAGCACACAAAAAAACCTTCATTTAACTTAAAAGGACGCTGGATCTCTCTATCGTTTTCCAATAAAAAAATGTAGGTTCTTGGAATAACTAGTGATTATTGATGTAAATTGAGAGTTGTCCGTAACTTGTGTAGTAAAAAGCAATATTTTTTTTTGTTGAGGACAAATTAATTTTGAGGCTTTGTTTTAAAAAAAAGTTTGACATCCTCAAACATCATATTCTCTAGCCTAACTTATGATTTAAGTATGTCAATCTTTTCTTGAAAACAAAGCATCAAAATTAATTTGTCCTCATTAGAGAAAATATTTCTATTTATTATACAAGTTGCGGACAACTCTTAACTAACATCAATAATCATTAGTTTTCCCAAAAATCTACATATTTCAACTAGAAAAGGATAGAGAGATCCAAAGTTCTTTTAACTTCGAATTACTTAACAAAAATAAACCGTTTTAAATATTTTAACACTTGGTCTCAATAAGCGAAATCTACTCGCGCTCTCTCATAACTCATACACATAAACATTTGATTTCTTTTTACACACGAAAAAAATGGAAATTTCTCATTTCAACAAATCCAATTAAATTTTATTTGCTCTGCTCGAGGTCTTTGAATTAATTTTATTTAATGTCTTCTATTTAAATTTCATTTGCTTCGCTTCATAAACATCAAAAAAGAATATTTAAAATTTAACCTCATCAATGAAAAATAAAACAAATAAAAGATTTAATAAGTTACTCTACCGAGTTTTAATGGAGGAATCAACTTGGCCGTTTATGCCCGCTTCGCTTCTATCTCCCTCTCTCTCTCTTTCACTCTCTGCGCTCAATACGCGCCCACGTAGTATCAAGTACCGAGATTTTAACTGATTCTACGCGCGTAATAATGAAAAAAATTTATATTTGAATTTCTTCTAACAACTATTTGCTCAAGTAACGAAAAGATCTTATCTCAATCGATCTAAATTTAATCGAGATAATACATGGCCACGTGGCTCACATACTCCGGCACCCACGGTATAACCGAAAAAAAATAGATTTCTTTTAGAACTTTTACTTTTACGTTGTTCAATCAAAGAATTTACATATGTTATACGAATTTTAAGCAAAAATCAAATCTATTACACAGTTTATCTCAGACTTTAACTTTGTTACACATTAATTAAACTTTCGCGCACTAAAAACAACTTCACTGCTTCTAATTTATCAATCAGCAAGAGCCGTTGATTTACAAAGAAATCGAAAATTTATTGGGCGCAGCCCACTCACCGTTGATGATATAAGAACCTCGTGCAGGTCAATACCGTCGACGATGCGGTTGAAGTTGGCTGAGGATGGTTGGCTGGCGATAATGGCCTCTTGATCTCTCACTTTTTTCTTTTTTCTCTATGGACGCTACCGGCGACGTTGATTGCTACTTTAACCTCATCTTCAAAGCCGAACTCTCTTGATAAATCTCTTTCTCTCTCTCTCCGTAACTGCCACAGGTCACCTTCAAGGTTTCCAAACAAAATCAAATTCTCTCTCGTTCAAAAAAGTACAGCGACAAGAAAAAAAACTATTTTATTTAGCGGCGAATTTAAAAGGCTCTGGTGCGACACGACAATGACAATCAAATTGCGTGCGACTCAGTTCAAAGACCAGCAACGAATGCCTCCTTAATGGCTACCTCCTTCTTCTTCGCGTCTTCTCGTCTTCTTGTTATCTTCTGTATTCATTTAATTTCTTTTACTCCCAATCACTGCTCTAGAATTTTTTTCACAGGTTTCCATTCTTCCGACGTCATTTCCTTTTGACTACTCAAAATGCGTATAAAACTTTACTTTATGCTTTAATTGCTTTCAAATATTTTTTTCGTTTAATCCTGCCAAATTTTTACAACAGGTGTAAGTTCATTTTTTTCATATTAGTTATAAAACCTGTCATTGCTCTATTCTTTATTAATTAATCGTTATATTCACTTTATACCCATTCTTTATCATTTTATATCTTCTTACGCGCTGATTAGTCTTTTCTGTCTATACATAGAAAGAATACCCATACATATACATACATATGGGTATATGCACGGTGTATAATCTGAGCCAAGAGAGGAGGATTGTAACAATCCTCTCTCCAACGCTCTCTCTATCTTCCTTTATCATTTCCTTCCTTTCTCTTCACTTAAGAGCAGGCTGAACTATCTGTCCTTATCTAATAGTGTTTTTCATCATTTATATAAACACTATTGGTTGTAACGCTAAAAAAATTGCAGTCCCCGCTAGATACTAGTATCATAGATTAATTTTATAATGGGAACAAAATAATTTTATAACGTGGTTTTAGAATAATATGAGACCTACTAAAAATCTAAAGTATAAACTATCTTTTTGGGTAGGTCTCATATTATTTAAAAACTACATGATTAAATTATTTTTTTCTTATTATAAAATATAATTGTTATACTAGTATTTAGCGGGGGCTACCATTATTTTCGTGTTACAGCCAATGGTGTTTATATAAATGATGAAAAACACTATTAGATAAAAACAGATAGTTCGGCCTCTTCTTAATGTACGAAAGATCAATGCGCCAGCACTTTTGATTCGCTCTGCTAGCGTACAAATCTCCCCATCTCTCTTACTCCTTATCGACTCCTAGCGTATGCGCGGTCGTTGCTATGCGTTGGTTCGTATATCGTCTCTCAACTGGCTGCTACAACAGTACCGGTGCTCACACACAGTAGTTATCGATGTGTGTGTAATTGCCACCACGCGCGTCTGCTATAAATCAACTCTTTGTCTCGTGATCTCGTTCAAAAAAAAAAAAAAAATTTGGGGAACTAATTCATATAAAAAAATCTCATATGCGTTCGGGTCCATGAGTTGGTGGTTTGTGCCGAAGGGAGAAAAATATTATTTCAAAATTTTTTCATTGTTACGTGGTATTTTCCACCTCACAAGTGTATGATCATCACCTTACGGAGACTAAACGAAGATTAATGCTCTTGAGAGCATATAGGCTCTCTATTTGTACTCAATCCAACAGTTGAACTCTTGATTGAATAATGACCATATGAAATTTAAAGAGCAATCCATCAAGCTCCCGATAGTGAATTTTGACACTGTCGTGGAACAAGACAAAAAGTCTAAGAGATATGGACAGTTACTTCCAGACAGCATTCGAACTGTGTTTTATGGACCATCTGATTGCGTTATAACTAATAGTTTATTTGCCATAATTGCACATCCTAACGGACTAAGATTCGAGAATATATATGTCTACTCTAAGTCTCTTAATAAACTAAAGTTCAAGTTTCTGAAACAGCTTCTTGAACCAATAGATGAGACAATACTTTCCATTGAGTGAACATGAATCAGTCATATCACTGGATGAAGCGTTAACAACTTCTATAGAATTAATCGATGACGTGGCCTGCGAGAAACAAGATAACGTTAGAGCATATTTCTGCATGGGTAGGCCTAAAAACGTGAATTTTTTCTATTTGCCAGTTTTACGTTTACATACTAAAACATCTTGTAGGAGATAATGTTAATTCATTAGTGATATTTGGGCAGGATGACAAGAATTTAAAACATTTGTATGACGATCATGCAAATTCGAACATGACTTATGTGCAGTTTAAAAATTTATGTTCACAATGTTGGTCGGATGATAGATATGGTTTTTTAATGACTAACAAAGATAGTCCAATCAACGCTGGCAGGTACAGAAAGGGCTTTGACTGTTCCGCTATTATTATAACAATTTGCGATTGAACGCTGAATCGTTAAGATGACTAATTCTTAACGAAAGAAAGATATACTTTATTAACTTATAAAAGCACAAAATGCCGTTAAGCGCAAATATAATTTGTTGAGGTATGGAAAGGAGAATTTCGAAAAAGCAATGGAACAAACTTTCAAACCAATAATCGATCCACTACAGAAACTCGTTCGAACATCTGCTATTCATCCTAAGACCAAAGAACAAGTCACTGAAACTATGAGTACCATCGATACGATTAACAACTCTTATACAGAGTCAGATGGCTCATTCTTGAACGATAATATTATACATTAAATGGACGCGGAATTCGAATCAGCTCAGAATGAAAGTAACGAAGATAATCATGTTAACAAGTACCTTCTCAAGCATAAACGAAATGAAACTAGCTATTTAAATAAGATTTATGATGTTCGTGAAAAAAGTAATCATTATCGAATAGGAGACTCATCTACTCACTTAGAAAATAATCTCATAAAGGTCAAGGATGTAAAATATCTGGAAACAGAGAATCGATTTTTGTAAAACAACCTGACCTGAAAAAAGTCAGTCTGGATAATAAGCAAAATTATAAACAAATTCTTGAGGTTACAAGTGCTCACGAGAAACGTTTCAAAAGTAATGAATCTCTCAATGTTCACATAAATAGCAAAAAATTCAAGACTTTAATAGCTTCTATGTTCAAAACTGGCTCTGGTTTATTACTAAGATACAAAATTGCAGAAAAATAGACTGCATCTACTGGGATGATCCCAATGAACTTGTTGATCGATTGCAATTACTCATTGCTAAGCAAGAAGCTGGGAATCCAACACTGAGAGAAAATTCATGCCAATAAAGCATTTGGTTTACATATCCAAAGTTAGTAAGTAATATCCTATGCTTTCATAACAGCGCCATATACTCTTACGAGGTTTATACTATCCAAAAACTGTTTGTTCTCATGCTTTAGTAACTCCCCACTCTAATATCCTTCGATAGCTGACGCTGTATCCTCTCATGGGACGTGTAGGGAGTAGACGTGGCTTGTTCACTATTCTTTCTTTACTGCTAAGTATGAGATTCTTCCATTACTCAAGTCGCCTTCTCTTTTGGGTGGCGACGTGAACAAACATGGCTGGTCTATATCCAAAATCATGTCGCAAATTTTGTTAACGTATTTTCGTTGCGTGAATCTTTTTTTTCTTTACTTTTCTTTTTTTATGAAGGGAAAGACATTATGAATATAATCTGTTAACCTTTGTAACTATTAATAATTAATTTTTAACTTAAAATTTCATTATTTCAAACAGTTGGAGGCAGATAAGCATGTACAATTTTACACTATGGATGCCTTGAAGTAGCGTTGGTCTAGTGCGTAACGTTCGCGCTTTTTCTTTTAAGTGCGTGAGTTCAACTCTTGGTTAGTACCACTTTTTTAAAACTTTTTTTTTACTATTTCAATGGTTTTTATTACTTTTTTTATTTATATTTTTTATATTTTATATTTTTTTATTAATTTTAAAATCTATTTTTTTACAAGTTACTTAAAGTATGCTCGTTTTTTTAATTAATATTTTTAAGTGAATTATTTCATATACAACCTAATTAAAAATATTAATAAATAAATAATAGTGATGTTTAGATCACTATAGTTCAATTTTGTCTTTATAAATTAAACTATACTATTATAAAATAAACATCACTATTATTTATTTATCAATATTTGTAATTACTACCTATAAAGAATAATTTTTTTTTTTTAATTTTTATTGAAAAAAACGAGCATACTTATGAAAAATTAAATTTTAAAATTATTAAAAAAATACAAAATAAAAAAAAAATAAATATAAAAAGGAATAAAAAATATTAAAACAATAAAAAAGAAATTTTTAAAAAGTGACCCAAGCCGAGAGTTAAACACGCGTACTTAAAAAGAAAAGTGCGAACGTTACGAACTAGACCAACGCTACTTCGCAACATCTCTGGCGTAAAATCCTACATGTTCATCTGCCTCCCAGCTAATTAAAATAATTAAATTTTAAGTTAAAAATTAATTACTGATAGTTACAAAGTTTAACAGATTACATTTATAATGTCTCTTCCTCCATAAAAAAGAAAAGAAAAGAAAATAAAGATTGACGCAACGAAAATACGTTAACAATATTTGCGACATGACTTTGAATGTAGACCAGCCGTGTTTGCTCGTGTCGCCACCCAAAAGAGGAGGCGACTCGAATAAAGAGAGAATACGGCGAGAGCGAACAAAGGATATGAGAGTGGGGAGTCATCAAAGTATACCACGGGAGTCATCAGTGAATGCCGTTCATGCTTTAGTTACTCTTCATACCATCTTTTTTAGCATAAGGTAATCCAATACTGATAGAGCTTATCATGCCTGTCATATTTGTATCAATATTTTAAATGCTTGCGTAGATGGCAGTTCGCATGCTCTATTAAAATGAATTTTTTTCTCCGTGAAGTCATTCTAATGAGATTCACTCTATCATTAAAGAACTTCGTAAAGCTGCCTATATATATTGTGCTGTAACTGAATCTTCGATACATTTTTAAGATAAGTCTTGACGTGTTTGAACGCAAAGTGATAATGGTCGAGGCCCACCTGGTGTAAGATTTAAAATCACATTTGATGATCAATAGGATCTGCATAACAATAGGTTATGCAATGTTGCACCACCTAATCAACCAAACGAACCTGTAAATCTTAGAACTTTACATCATCAGTGCATCATACAAGTAGAAATAGAAAAAGTCTTGAATATTTTGCTTCCTTTGAGAAGTGATCATAAAAATTTGAAAAAATTGTAGATGAGCTTGATAACACAGGCCCACAAAATGAAAAAAAATGTCTGAACTTTTGATCGGACATACATATTTCCATGTATTTTTCGACGCTGAATCCGAATCTGTAATAAAAATATAGGGTTTTCCTACCTTTTCTCAGAGTTTTATTGAAAAAACCTCATTTTTTACGGTTTTTTTGCGGTTTTTCGAGTCTAGAAAAAACAAATCATGAGATACGGTTAATTGGACTTCAAAATCGAATTCTACGGGAAAAAATACACGGGAAACCATACCTTCAAATTTTTTTAACGCGATTCTAGTCCTCTGTATGGGGCTGAAAAGATGAGGAAATCGGTAAAAGTCGAAATTTTGCCTAAAATGGATTTAAACAATATTAAAATTTAATCATGCGTCTTTTGAAGAGTCGATAAACATTGGAAATACTATCCTGGGGGTTTTTCAGATTGCTGATCATGAATTTGAAGTCAGATTGTGTAAAAACTACTTCTAGAGGGCTGTGACAAGAACTGTATATGGTAAATTTATCGATTTTTTAAAAATTTTACGTCTGAAATACTAATTTTAGAGTCTTTCACAGCATTGACTGTAAATTCAAGATATTAACTTAGCCTATTGTGTACGTTAAACTTAACATTTTGTCTATGTTTGTCTCTCTCTCTCTCTCTCTCTCTCTCTCTCTTCCGATGTTTTTTTAAATTGGCTTACGCTTACGTACACGTTTCTCTTCGAATGACCGATGTAGTGGATTTCTGACACGTTTTTGTCCTTTTTCGCAGCTGTTTCTCTTTTTATCATCCAGCAGTAATCTGCTAACATGTTGATACCCCAGTTTCCTTGAAATCTACGTTCAAACTCCTTTAAATCTTGGTGAAATCGTTCACCATGCTCTTCACTAAAGTCTCCGTTATTTTCAGGAAACTGATCAACGTGTGAATCAAGAAAATGAAGTTTTAAGTTCATTAGACAACCCAATTTTTCAAAATTACGTACCATTCTTTTCACAATAGCTTTATAATTCGTGTCTTTGGCATTACCCAAAAATTTCGTCGATACCTCTTTAAAACTTAACCATGCTGCCTTTTCAACATCAGTCATGCTTTGTTCAAAGTTTTCGTCTCTAAATAAAGTTCGGATTTCAGGACCATCAAAAATACCTTCATTTATTTTAGCATCAGATTTATGGGGAAATACTTTGCTTATATATTGGAAGCATTGACCGTCCTTGTCCAAAGCTTTAACTAATTGCTTTATCAATCCAAGCTTTATATGCAGAGGCGGTATCAAAATTTTCGAAGGATTAACGAGTGGATCTTTTATAACATTCTGTTTTCCAGGTTCAAACGATTCTCTTGATGGCCAAATTTTCTTTTTATAGTGTTTTTCTCTATCTCTGCTATCAAACATGCATAAATAACATGGGTACTTCGTAAATCCAGATTGTTGTCCAAGTATCATAGATAAAATCTTTAAATCGCCACATATTTGCCATTTATGTTCTCTATATTTTATTTTCGTTAAAAGCAGTTCAAGATTGGAATACTCTTCTTTAAGTACTGTTGAATGTGCTAATGGTATAGGAGCATATTTATTTGTGATATTGAGGAGTACTGCTTTAAGGCTGCGCTTTGATGAATCAATGAATAGTCGCCAATTTTCAGGTTTGTATATGTTGGGTTTCAATTCATCAATAAGACCTTTCACGTCCGTGCAATAAACCATATTAGAATCATTCTTGAAATAATTTCTAAAGCGCTCTTCTCGATTACGATATGCACATACTTTAGTACCCTTTGTCAACATATTTCGTCTCTTAAACTCTGAAGCCATAAACTCTGATTGTTCCTTAGATAAACCACTCTTTCTAAATAAATCGTTCAGACTTTTTTGATCAAACTTTTCAACAGTTCGTTCTTCACCCTTAGGAATATACTCTTCATCACTATCCAGAGAATGTTCTTCAGGTGAACTTAGATCTTCTTCATTTGGTGTGTTTGTGTCAGAGACAATTTGATCTGTCAATTTTTTATTTATACTTATTCTGTTGTAAAACTGGGTACTGTTGTTTCGAAATGAATTCGGTTTCATTTTAAAGCTCCGTTCAGTTAATCACTGTTGTACACTGTCATTGATCTTAAAGCATTGTTTATAAACGACTGGGACTTATGATCTTTTTCCAAAGCTATATATATATATATATATATATATATATATATATATATCAGTACTCTATAAGGGTACCTAAAAAAACCTGCTGCTGCGAAGTATTGGTCACGATGACAACTGCCCTGAAAATGGGATGTGTAGAACGATTCGGTGTACTCAATACTTTGCAGTAACGAACCCAGCGAAGGCGCGCTGTCCTGCAGGGGAGCACTAGGATGTGAGAATGATGCCGTAGTGTGTCCGACGACGAGTTGACATTGTCCTCGTCAAAGTCGGAAAGCTCTCATACTTAGGCCTGGGGAGGTATGAGAGTTATCACCCCTAGGACGGCGGACTCACCTGCGATCGGAACAGAATTCCTAGTGTGTGGGGTTTAATTCAACAATATGGCTAATTCAAATTTTTAACCTTTTTTAAACTGCGCTGGTACATCCAATAACAGTTTTAACCATACGTGTAATGGATCTCAAGATAATTTCTGTTATGTATGTTCAGAATATATTGGACAACGAAACAAAAGAAAAATCACAGATAATATTAATTTTATCTATCAAATAAGTTTTGATATTGAGATTTCTCAACAGGATAAAATTTGGGTTTCTCATTATATATGTGCTTCATGTTATGCCATGATGAATCGATACAACACCAGTCAGGCTAGGTCCAAATTAAAATTTACTATACCTACAAAGTGGAAGGAACCAAAAGATGAAAATGATTGCTATTTTTGTTTAACAAAGATACAAGGTTTAGACAAGATACAGAAAAAAGGAATAGTATATCCTAATACTTCTTGTATAGAATTTCCATCCAAGAATTTTATAGATATTTTTGAAAATAAAGATTCGAGAGATAGTTTTATAACAGGCTTAGGGAATCTAAATGTAGATGAAAACTCGACAGATGAAACAACTGAAAATCTGATTGCCGCAGACGGAAGCTCATCAAATGAAGAAGATCTAAGTTCACCTGAAGAACATTCTCTGGATAGTGATGAAGAGTATATTCCTAAGGGTGAAGAACGAACTGTTGAAAAGTTTGATCAAAAAAGTCTGAACGATTTATTTAGAAAGAGTGGTTTATCTAAGGAACAATCAGAGTTTATGGCTTCAGAGTTTAAGAGACGAAATATGTTGACAAAGGGTACTAAAGTATGTGCATATCGTAATCGAGAAGAGCGCTTTAGAAATTATTTCAAGAATGATTCTAATATGGTTTATTGCACGGACGTGAAAGGTCTTATTGATGAATTGAAACCCAACATATACAAACCTGAAAATTGGCGACTATTCATTGATTCATCAAAGCGCAGCCTTAAAGCAGTACTCCTCAATATCACAAATAAATATGCTCCTATACCATTAGCACATTCAACAGTACTTAAAGAAGAGTATTCCAATCTTGAACTACTTTTAACGAAAATAAAATATAGAGAACATAAATGGCAAATATGTGGCGATTTAAAGATTTTATCTATGATACTTGGACAACAATCTGGATTTACGAAGTACCCATGTTATTTATGCATGTTTGATAGCAGAGATAGAGAAAAACACTATAAAAAGAAAATTTGGCCATCAAGAGAATCGTTTGAACCTGGAAAACAGAATGTTATAAAAGATCCACTCGTTAATCCTTCGAAAATTTTGATACCGCCTCTGCATATAAAGCTTGGATTGATAAAGCAATTAGTTAAAGCTTTGGACAAGGACGGTCAATGCTTCCAATATATAAGCAAAGTATTTCCCCATAAATCTGATGCTAAAATAAATGAAGGTATTTTTGATGGTCCTGAAATCCGAACTTTATTTAGAGACGAAAACTTTGAACAAAGCATGACTGATGTTGAAAAGGCAGCATGGTTAAGTTTTAAAGAGGTATCGACGAAATTTTTTGGGTAATGCCAAAGACACGAATTATAAAGCTATTGTGAAAAGAATGGTACGTAATTTTGAAAAATTGGGTTGTCTAATGAACTTAAAACTTCATTTTCTTGATTCACACGTTGATCAGTTTCCTGAAAATAACGGAGACTTTAGTGAAGAGCATGGTGAACGATTTCACCAAGATTTAAAGGAGTTTGAACGTAGATTTCAAGGAAACTGGGGTATCAACATGTTAGCAGATTACTGCTGGATGATAAAAAGAGAAACAGCTGCGAAAAAGGACAAAAACGTGTCAGAAATCCACTACATCGGTCATTCGAAGAGAAACGTGTACGTAAGCGTAAGCCAATTTAAAAAAACATCGGAGAGAGAGAGAGAGAGAGAGAGAGAGACAAACATAGACAAAATGTTAAGTTTAACGTACACAATAGGCTTAGTTAATATCTTGAATTTACAGTCAATGCTGTGAAAGACTCTAAAATTAGTATTTCAGACGTAAAATTTTTAAAAAATCGATAAATTTACCATATACAGTTCTTGTCACCGCCCTCTAGAAGTAGTTTTTACACAATCTGACTTCAAATTCATGATCAGCAATCTGAAAAACCCCCAGGATAGTATTTCCAATGTTTATCGACTCTTCAAAAGACGCATGATTAAATTTTAATATTGTTTAAATCCATTTTAGGCAAAATTTCGACTTTTACCGATTTCCTCATCTTTTCAGCCCCATACAGAGGACTAGAATCGCGTTAAAAAAATTTGAAGGTATGGTTTCCCGTGTATTTTTTCCCGTAGAATTCGATTTTGAAGTCCAATTAACCGTATCTCATGATTTGTTTTTTCTAGACTCGAAAAACCGCAAAGAAACCGTAAAAAATGAGGTTTTTTTTAATAAAACTCTGAGAAAAGGTAGGAAAACCCTATATTTTTATTACAGATTCGGATTCAGCGTCGAAAAATACATGGGAACATGTATGTCTGGTCAAAAGTTCAGACATTTTTTTTCATTTTGTGGGCCTGTGTAATAGGCTGCTTCAAAACGACAAGGAACTCAAGAGTATAAAAGGAGCATTGTCACTACTAATGCATGACAGTAATTCAATAACTATTGATGCAACGACAAGGAGTAGTGGAAGAGCTTCATTAGCCTGCTCGTCGAAATTATCTTCGGGGAAAGTTCGATGTATGAGGTTTAGACGAAACATGACAGGCAGATCTAGAAGAAATGCGACCTCATTTCAAAGAAAATAAAGGCTTCAATTGCATACTTACCTGTATAAATGTATTCTCAAGATATGCGTGGGCCGTTCCTATAAAGCAAAAAGCTAGGAAAAATGTTACAAAGGCAATGGAGTCTATTCTGTGTAAGGGTCGACTACCTAACAATTTACAGACAGATATAGGCAAAGAATTCTATAACACGATTTTTCAAAGTGTTAAGGAAAACTTTTAAATTAATTTATATTCAACGTATTTAAAGCTTCTATTTGCGAACGTTTCAATCGCACATTGAAAAATAAAATTTGGCCGCAGTCCAGCCTATGTCGAAATTATAAATAGCTCGTTATCTTACCTGAATCAATAGCAGCTTACAATGATACAAAGCATCGAACTATAAGGCTGGTCAGTATGAGGCCAAATAAAATCACTGCTTACAACGAAGCTGAAGTTCTTAGACGCTTTAATAAAAAAAAGTTATTTCTACTAAAAAGGCTAAATTCAAAGTCGGTGATAAAGCAAAAGTGAGTAAAGTTAAACAGTTATTTGAGAAAGGATATATGCCCAACTGGTCTACGAAGATATTCACAATAAGTTGAGTCGCAGCAATAAAAATAGTAACTTACTATCTTAAGTATTATAAAGATCAACCTATCACCGGTGACTTTTAAGAACAAGAGCTGCAGAAAGCAATATATCTTGACATATATCTTGTAAAAAAATTTATTAAAAAACGTGGTAATGAATTCTATGTAAACTGGTTGAGATTCGATAGTTCGCACAATAGCTAGATCGATAAATTTAATATTTAGAAATAAATAAAGAGAAAATGGTAAGGATCCCGACTGGCGCCCCCACCAGTGAGGAACAACCAATGAATCCGTCATTTGTTAATCTTATACGATCAATGAGTTCACTGTATAGGACTAACTCACGACTCGTTTTCCTTTCCATGAATTTTCTCTTTATTTCATTTATTTTATTTTTTGTACATCTTTTATTTAATACATATTTTTATTTAACACATTTTAACGGCCGTGGGTATCAGGTCAACGCACAAATGTAGCTAAATGTATAGCTAGATATATATGATTATAAATTACACTATAAGACACACACACAAAACAAAAGAAATAATTTGAAATATACAAAACTTGTCGATTTTATTTAAAAGACAAATACTAGCTATACATAGAAAAGGGCGCCAGTGGCGTGATACAGACGCAACTCCGTAAGGTATCTTGATTGTATTGATATGAAGCAACGCGGCAAAAAGAAAGCCAACGATGCGCTTGATTAATTTATAAGGGTACGTTAACCCGTAAGCTACACAGATATTTAGCGTGAGCGAGAGCTATAAAGGAAAAACGAAAGCACTATTTAATTCCGCGCACGTGGTCACCAGCACACACACGCGCAAAGCAAGAAAAGAAACGCTATATTTATCGTTATAGCTACGAAAATATAGGTTATTATAAAGCTTTAAAGCTTTCAGCACTCACGCAAGCTTTTCACTCTTTCACACACAAGGAAGACGCAAAAAGATAAGTATAAAAGGCTTCGCCTTGTATATATGCTGTGCAATAAAAAAAAAATATATTAAGTCGACCGACTTGCAGGCTAAGGGCAGAAGAAATGAGCATCTCAAGATGGATGCTCTTCCTCCCTCATGCGGCGCGCTATGCGCGCCACCTTATGCTCTTGCTTTTTCCGTCTACTTGACTGCTAGAGTCATACTATACGTAGACTAGACACGTTGGCTAAGCTTGCTGTACTTTATGTTAGGTATATAGTAATGTGCTGTGCACGCGTGTATTGCTGGTGGCTTGGGGTTGGCTTTAGGTTGACTGGCGTTTTCTCTCTCTTAACCGCGCGCGAATTTAAAGTCTTCTTTCTACCGCATATATTATCGTATTATAAAAGCAAGGTTTAAGAAATACGGCCAATTTGCCATGTTACAATATATTTTATTTCTAACATTAAACATAATTAAACACAAGATTCAAATTTATTATCTTTAATATATGATAAAAATACAGCATACTTATTAATTTTTTTTGCCATTTCTTTAAATAAGTTGCATTTTTCTCAAGTGCCATGCATAGTTGAAATTCTTTATCAATTACAACGAAGATTCTTAGCCCAAATTTTATACTCACTTTTCTAATCTCCGTTACCACGTATTTTGGTCTTATTTCCAACCCAGATAAATTTTTTTTTGAAAGGTAGGTGCTGGCACAAATTCTATTTAATATAGCTAAGGACATTCTGGAAAGCAAGAAATTGCTATACTTTTTATAATTAAGAAAAGTAATTTCATTGCTCACCTCGCAATGTAAGTATTTTCTTTCTTAGACTTTAAGAAATTCTTCAGACTCGTGACTTCTTGTTCGGAGGTTGTCCATCTTCTTACTCGTTGACTGAACGAATATGCTCTGTATTCGGTGAGCGCCCCTTATGTAGACCTTCTTTTTCTCTCAATCTGCCTTCACTACATCTAGGATTGGCTCCTCGTCCTCTTCGAATAAGATCACTGTACATCATAGAATAACTTCATCGTCCTTGTCAGGCATTATGCTGTAATGCCCCCAAAGAAGTGTGTCTGTGCTATTTGAAAGCAAGACACGTTTGTCATCATGAGGACTTGGAGCTATTTTTTCATGTCTCTCCGTTTGAATAACCTGACATTTAGATCTTTTGTTATTCTGATAACATTTTACTGTGGAGTTGTCGGAAAGACAAGCTCGATAGTTTTCAAAGTTGATTCGTGTTTTTAGAACAGCTCCTTTGATCCCTTCTGCCTTTTTAATAAGTTTCACGTGCTGAATACGAATGACATATATTTTACTACGTGAACCAATGAATTCCATTATTACATTTTCACTACATTCTTCTTAAGTTTTCGTTTTTTCATCTCCGTCCTTCTGTCTGAAACACATGATTAAAAAGAATGAATTACTATCATATTTTTTCATTAATTAAAATGGAATTCAGTAAAAGAAATTTTTAATTTATCATGATGATAAGATTTGTATTTAAACATTTTTATGCATATTGGAACTTTAATTAATTTTTTTTTTTTTTTCAATTATATTAAGAGGAGGTCGAGTATATCTGTCCTTTTCTAATCAAAGAATTGATTTTTTTACAAAAACTAATGATTGTAGTAAAAAATAAGGAGATAGCCCCGTTTTGTATCATAAAAAGCAATATTTTCATTGATGAGAAAAAATTATTTTTATTGATTCGTTTTGAAGGAAACCTTGAAAAACTCAAAAAATAGAGGTTAGGATAGTCAATTCAGTTTTTCAAAGTTTTCTTAAAAACGAAGCAATAAAAATAATTTTTTCTCATAATAGAAAATATTGTTTTTTATTATACGAGATGGGGCTTTCTCTTTATTTTTTGCTACGATTATTAGGTTTTGCAGAAAAATGAATTTTTTGGTTAAAAAAGGACAGAGATATACGACCTGCTCTTAAAACTGAATTTTAAACAGAACTGCAATATAGTTGCAGTTCTGTTTAAAATATAGTGCAGAATAGTTAGAACTTCCTTCTTCTTACCCTAACGAGGAACTTCATGATTTGGACACAAAGGAAGATCTTTATGACTACCGTGTAACGCTACTGGATAATCTAAATCTACTTTCAAGATGAAACCAACATTTGAATCATCTGGAATATTAAGTGAATTCTCATCATTGAAATTGCGAGCCCACTTGAGATCATTGGTCGGTAAATACTCCGTCATAGCCCATCCATATAGATTATTGGCATCATAATATATAAGATATTTCTCTTTTTCATGAGGGTCGTAGTCTTCACCCATGAATTTGTTATTTGCTTTCGCATACCTGTTACTACATTGACTAACACCACCTCTAAAATCTTTTTCAATAAACATTAGCATGTATAAATGTGTTAAGAGTTCAAATTGATCTTTTGTATATTTTAATATAGAATTCCATGTTAAACCAGGAGTTGTGTAATAACGTGCAGGATCCAATCCATATGCAGCAATACATGTAAACCTAAAGTTTTCAAAAAAATTAGTCAAAAGCAGTATATCTGTCTTAACCCTTTCAGTCACAGAAGCCACTATAGTGGCACCTTTTCTCATTTTCTTTTTTTATTGTTTAATTCGCACTTTATATAAATGAGTGTTTATTTTATAAGTATCATATGATATATTTTGAATATATGATTGTAAATAAATCTAAAAAATTAATGTATGATAGAAAATACGTGTTTTTGTGAAATTAATTCGTGACTGAAAGGGTTAAGATACAAATCCGAATATTCACCGAATGTCTTAATACCAAATGTTTCCCATACACGTTCGGCATGATCGTAGTCGGCTTGAGCGATATCACTCTTAGTGAGCTTACTGAAAAAATTATCTTTGGATGACAACTGCTCAACATTCAACTTGTCGAAGGATTTTAGATAATCGTAAGGAAAAATGCCTTCTCCTAACGAAAACTCAATGCGATTTGTTGAGTAGCCATCCTTCTGAAATACTGAGCTAGTAATATCAAGTTATACATATCATCCCATTGTACTCTTTTGTTCAATGTCTCCTCTTGACTCTTCCTGGCCTCTTGATCTCCATCAAGTATCGGTAATGTTCGATCCTGCAGCCGCCCGCCCGTCTTTAACGAATTTCGGAGCCTGTACTGAATCGTAAGAAGATACGTCATAGTCGTTTTACATTTTTTTCTCCTTTTATCTGCATAGTTAAGCCGCCATAAGCACTCTCAGCGTGTGAATAGCCTCCATATGTAGATCCAACCATGATCGTATATCGCTCACGTCAGCATCACCTTTCTCAACTAGTCCAGTAGAATTAGCTCGAAAAACCTTAAAATTTGACTTAATTAATAACAGGCAA
Source organism: Anastatus disparis (assembly GCA_017163975.1). NCBI lineage: Eukaryota > Metazoa > Arthropoda > Insecta > Hymenoptera > Eupelmidae > Anastatus > Anastatus disparis. The sequence continues at coordinate 1,408,673 of JAFFSR010000233.1, forward strand.
CTGAAGTAAAAAATGAGTTCATTAAGTCAAAAGATATTAAAATTTGAAAAGACCCTCAAAATTTGGGCTGGCATATTTTTTTAAACAACGTTTTTATGTAAAAAATTGTGAAAAATCGATGTTTTTTTGGATCTAGCTCTTTTCGTTTTTTATTGGGTATATGGAATTTATAATACTTATAAGGGTCTCCAAGACGAATAGTTTAAGCCCTATTACATTAAATTTCGTTAATAATTTATTTAAATAATCATAAAAAAACATAGTAAAATATCGTTAAATTTTCAATAATTTTTTATTCTATAAAAAAAAGGGCTATATGCTTGTAACTTTGTAAAATGTTTCCTTCTATCATCTTTAAGTCCCCATAATTTTTTCAGCAAAAAATATTAATTTGTATATGAGATATTCAATTTCTTTACTAAAAAGAGGTAAAATGTAGGCCTTAAATGGACCCTATTGCGGTCATTCTAGAAAGAAATGACCATTGTCATTTATGCTCTTTAACACTTATATTTAGTGAAAATTAACAGTTTGATCGACATTTTTATTATTTTCGCTGTTTAAATGGCGATCGTAAGAAAAAAATTTTTTTTTTAATTGTTTCTTAAATTTATATATGAAAAAATGAAGATATTTAAATGCAACTTTTTTATTCTTGTTGCTTAAATTTTAACGCTTATTTTTAAAAAAAATACGTTATTCTATGATAATTAGGAGATGAGATAATTTTTTTTTTTTAAATTCGCCATTTGTTTAATTACAAAGATTAAGGAATGAAATTTTAATGACAGACCCTTTAATACTTGAACTTTGATATAAGATCATTTCTGATATTAAAATCAGCTTTCTAAAACCTTAAAAGATTGTTTTTAAGTATGTATACTTTCAATTCTTTTTGAAGAGAGGAGGAACGCGTCATCTTTCGTAAGTACAGAAAAAATTTTTTCGATTACTTCAAATTTGTCTTATGTGAAAAAATTTTCTATATCTCAGTGAAATATTAACCGATTTTGATGTTTCTTTTTTTAATCTGGGCTAGCGCGAGATAATATTAACAGTCGTTATACTTGTTTGATGATATAAATTAATTAATTTGTAATGAACAATAACAAAAAATATATGCATATTTTTTTTTCATTTTTTATATACTTGTAATGTTTATTTTTATAATCTTATAAATAAGTTTCATTTATTTTATGAATAAATTAGATTATTATCTTTTATACACGCTAATAATTAATACAAACATTGCTCTTATCATAAAAATCCTGACATTATTAAAAAAGAGCTTCTGACCTTGAATATTCAACGAATTTAACGTTTCTTTTTTTGATCAGGGGTTGTGGGGGATAACATTAAGAACCGTCATTTTTGTTTTATGCAATAAACAAATTAATTAATTATAAATAATAAAAAAGATTTTTTTATTATTTTTTACATACTATATTTTAAATAAATGTTTATTTATATAATTTTATGAATTTCTTTTATTTTAAAAAAATATTTTCAATTTTTTTTTGGCACACATAAACACATTCGAAAAAATATTACATTTTTTTCGTATTTTCGCAATTAACATACACAGTTTATTTCAATAAAATTTATTAAATATTTATGATAATTTTATTCGCTTGTTTAATGGCTCATCTCAATCTTCATCTATGAAAACATTTCTCGAATCATCACAACATTCATCATTGGAACTATTGGCAATTTCAAACGGTAAGTTTGACATATTTTTACTGCTGCTGCAACTATCTTCATCAAACAGAAAATTTTGTACCAATACAGTCTTCTGGTTATCACAAGTTTCCCCGCGACAACCAGAACATAATTTACAGCATTTTAATACATGTTCTCGACATCCACATCTATTACCATTGCAATTAATCATGAGCAACAAACAAGTAGCTGTAAAAAATAAACTGTTAATACGAATTTTTTTTTTAAAAGTAGATAAATCAAAATATAATGAACATATTGTAATATGGTTAATTTTATTGTAATATATTCACAAAGCTATTTTATGAAAAACACTAAATATTTCTTTAATTTAAAAAACTTTTACAATAAAAATAAATATCTTAAATGAAAAATTTATAATATTTTTTAACAAACATATTATGCAATTTATAGTTAAATTAAAATTCATTAAGTTATTAAAAAAAATTTTTTAGTAATAAACACAAAAATAAAAGAAACTTATTTTTTACTCCCAAATTTATAGTATATTAACGTAATTGCAGAATGAACTGAACAATAACTTTTATTAAAAAAAGTAAAATATACACTATTATATTCAGAATGATTTTATTTCAGAACTATATGTACTTTGTATAATCAAAAGAAAACGCGTCCAATGATGTGACCTGTGCCACATACGTTGGTTTACTGAATGCAAAGGACGCTCGAAATATAATTGAACCCGCAATTTCATAATGACCTTGCTATTGGGTTTCTTTTATACTTACGAACTTAAATAAATTTTATTTACTTGAAATAATAAAATTATAAATATAATATTTTCTTAATCTTATTATTATTTTAAGTAATAAATAATACTTTTAATAAAAAATTAAATAACTAATTGAAATTAGAATAAAAATTACAATGTATTGCTTCTTCAAGTGTAGTTAAGAGGAGGTGGAGTATATCTGTCCTTTTCTAATCAAAGAATTGATTTTTTCACAAAAATTAATAATTGTAGCAAAAAATAAGAAGAAAGCCCCATCTCGTATAATAAAAAGCAAGATTTTCTTTTATAAGGAAAAATTATTTTTATTGCTTTGTTTTTAAGAAAACCTTGAAAAACTGAATTGTCCATCCTAACCTCTATTTTTTACGTTTTTCAAGGTTTTCTTCAAAACGAATCGATAAAAATAATTTTTCCTTATCGAAGAAAATCTTGCTTTTTATTATACGAGATGGGGCTATCTCCTTATTTTTTGCTACAATTATTAGTTTTTGCAAAAAAATTAATTCTCTGATTAGAAAAGGACGGAGATATACGACCTGCTCTTGATAATGTTTTAGTGAAAAGTTTTGAATAGTTAAGAAAAATATAAGTACATATATATGTATATATATATATATATATATATATATATATATATATATATATATATATATCAGTAACAATGCAACGAACTTATATCTTAACAATCGAGGAGAAATAAAATATAAAATAAAATACTTACGAATAGAAAGTTTGAGCGTAAAGCAGGGTTCAACGAACTCATACAATAACACACGAACTTTAATTATACTTCTCTTCTTTTAACGAACATAACATAGAAATACTTTACAACAAAAAAGTAATACTTTTTAATTCTTTATAAAATAAATATTCACATTAGGTATAAATGACTATTGAAATAATAATAATAAAAATAAAACTATTTTTAGAGTAAAAATGCTGAAAGGCATTTAAAAATAATGTGAAGGCTTTCATGATAAGAGATATGTTTTTATTAATAATATTGTTTAAAAAAGAAAATAATTAAATTTTTTAGAAAAAAAGATATCATGTATCATAAAATTATTTTTTTTTCTCATATACAGTGGCGTGCATAAGTTTCTGGCCAAAAAAAAAAAAATTAGTAAATTTTTAAAGTTTTATATCTTTGTAAAAAATTGAAATTTCTTTAAAAATCAAACAGCATTTAAAAGTACAATTGAAAATCTTTCAAATACCGGCGGGTTTGTTCAAAAATATTAAAAATTGGATTTTTTACATGAAAAAAAAAAATATTTTTTTTAAGGTTTTTTTTGGCCATGAAAAATTTGATATAATTTTTGAACCACTAGGCGGATTTGAAAAGAACTAATATAAAAAAGATGCGTATTCATTCCCTCTTTAAAATGAGCATAGCTGGATTAATTTTTATTAAGCGGTTCAAAAGTTACATCATTCATCGCGAAAAATTTCGCTCTTTCTTCAAGCTTCATTATCTAAGTATCTATGCACCACAGAGAAAAACTCATAAAAGAAAAAATGTTCGTTTTTTGAAGTAGAATAAGGGTACATTAAAAATTTATCATTTCAGAAAAAAAAATTTTTTTACTTTTTTCCACAGGTATGATGATATACAAAAATTAAATATAATTGTATATCATCATACCTGTGGAAAAAAGTAAAAAAATTTTTTTTTCTGAAATGATAAATGTTTAATGTACCCTTATTCTACTTCAAAAATTGAACATTTTTTCTTTTATGAGTTTTTCTCTGTGGTGCATAGATACTTAGATAATGAAGCTTGAAGAAAGAGCGAAATTTTTCGCGATAAATGATGTAACTTTTGAACCGCTTAATAAAAATTGATCCAGCTATGCTCATTTCAAAGAGGGAATGAATACGCATCTTTTTTATATTGGTTGTTTTCAAATCCGCCTAGTGGTTCAAAAATTATATCAAATTTTTCATGGCCAAAAAAAACCTTAAAAAAAATATTTTTTTTTTTTCATGTAAAAAATCCAATTTTTAATATTTTTGAACAAACCCGCCGGTACTTGAAAGATTTTCAATTGTACTTTAAAATACCGTTTGATTTTTAAAGAAATTCCAATTTTTTACAAAGATATAAAACTTTAAAAATTTACTAATTTTTTTTTTTTTTGGCCAGAAACTTATGCACGCCACTGTATATTGTTTATAGTAAATTAATTCAATTTGTTAAATATAACAAAAATGACGGAACTTAATATTATCCCGCATAACCCCAGATCAAAAAAAGGAACGTTGAATTCGTTGAATATTCAAGGTCAGAAGCTCTTTTTTAATAATGTCAGGATTTTTATGATAAGAGCAATGTTTGTATTAATTATTGGCGTGTAAAAAAGAGAATAATCTAATTTTTTCATAAAATAAATGAAACTTATTTATTAGATTATAAAAATAAACATTACAAGTATATAAAAAATGAAAAAAAAATATGCATATATTTTTTGTTATTGTTCATTACAAATTAATTAATTTATATCATCAAACAAGTATAACGACTGTTAATATTATCTCGCGCTAGCCCAGATTAAAAAAAGAAACATCAAAATCGGTTAATATTTCACTGAGATATAGAAAATTTTTTCACATAAGACAAATTTGAAGTAATCGAAAAAATTTTTTCTGTACTTGCGAAAGATGACGCGTTCCTCCTCTCTTCAAAAAGAATTGAAACTATACATACTTAAAAACAATCTTTTAAGGTTTTAGAAAGCTGATTTTAATATCAGAAATGATCTTATATCAAAGTTCAAGTATTAAAGGGTCTGTCATTAAAATTTCATTCCTTAATCTTTGTAAATAAACAAATGGCGAATTTAAAAAAAAAAAATTATCTCATCTCCTAATTATCATAGAATAACGTATTTTTTTTAAAAATAAGCGTTAAAATTTAAGCAACAAGAATAAAAAAGTTGCATTTAAATATCTTCATTTTTTCATATATAAATTTAAGAAACAATGAGGAAAAAAAATTTTTTTATTCGATCGCCATTTAAACAGCTAGAATAATAAAAATGTCAATCAAACTGTTCATTTTCACTAAATATAAGTGTCAAAGAGCATAAATGACAATGGTCATTTCTTTCTAAAATGACCGCAATAGGGTCCATTTAAGGCCTACATTTTACCTCTTTTTAGTGAACAAATTAAATATCTCATATACAAATTAATATTTTTTGCTGAAAAAATTATGGGGACTTAAGGATGATTGAAGGAAACATTTTACAAAGTTACAAGCATATAGCCCTTTTTTTTATAGAATAAAAAATTATTGAAAATTTAACGATATTTTACTATATTTTTGCGATTATTTAAATAAATTATTAACGAAATTTAATGTAATGGAGCTTAAACTATTCGTCTTAAAGACCCTTATAAGTATTATAAATTCCATATACCCAATAAAAAAACGAAAAGAGCTAGATCCAAAAAACATCGATTTTTCACAATTTTTTACATAAAAACGTTGTTTAAAAAAATATGCTAGCCCAAATTTTAAGGGTCTTCCTAAATTTTAATATCTTTTGACCTAATAAACTCATTTTTCACTCTAGTTGCCTGTTACTAATTAAATCATGCAAAAAGCCTAATTCTACTGGACTAAACGTAATCCAGAGACTTCCAGCGAAAATTCTAACCTCTCTCTTTCTATCGGCGGACTTGATGCACTCGCTTCTTGATAATATAGCTCCTTGGCAAAGTCCTTGACTCTTAGCCTGTTTGTGTTGATGAATATAATCACGCTATGCCTCGACTATAGACCTCAGCTCCAACCTTTGGGGTGAAAAGAGAAGGAATTCTTTTGACCTTTGTTTCAAATGTTGAAATGACGAATCAAGCAGCTATGATTCCTCAAAGAAGCTTAATTGTTTATTGAAAATTCAGTTGAAGCTAAATTCTCAATAAGGAAGTGTTGGTGAGAAATGGTAGCAGAAGTAAGGAGTTGTGTTAAAAAGCGAAAAACTTCTCAACCAATGTCTTGGAGCCATAAACTTCCACAGACCTTCTCAGTAATCTCTCTCGTCGTGGACCTTGCAGTAAAGGACTTCTCTGCCTAGAGCCTCGTAAGCGGACCTCCTTACTGTGGATATTCTCCTTATTTGCTTGGATTCTAATTCCTTGGATCTCTGGTTTCTTAAGCCTGAAGCATTGTAATAGATATCAGTGATCTCTCTCTTCTTGACTGCCTACACGAAGGACTTAATTCGATGCAATATAATGTGCTCTCTAGCGAACTTCTTCTTATACACTATTCAGCGCAACGGTGAGAGTAAAAGTGGAGGTAGACAATGAAAAATAGAAAATTATTGTCTTTAAAAGCAGATTCTTTTAGCACATCAGTATATTCGAAAACTCAGCTGCGTCTAGAAAAGAGACTAGAAACTTTTGAATCTCAAGAATTTGAACTTTCTTACGATGGATTACATTTTAGATATAGAAGTTTTCAGGCATCACCGAATATTCTCGTTGTAAAGGAAGTAGCTTTGATTCCTCTTGAAAAGGATGCACTACCGACGGTTCACCATTCCCGACCTTATAAATGTACAAAGCTAAATAATAAAGAAAGATGCGTGAATCAATTGCTAGAGATACATTATCCTGGAATATCATGGCAATCAGGGATGATTGCGTACAGTCAAGTAGGCCGAGAAGCGGAACGTAGTTTAAAAGATGCTGCAAAGATTTTTGTTATGGGTCTTGGAAAAAAAAGTGGTTGGCCGAAATTTTTCCAAAAAAGTAAGTATATATAATCAACAGAATTTAATGATGATTTGACTGATAGTGTGTGAGTGTCCTTTATTGCTGAATATGAAAAAGCGTTCTGTGCATTGTATGTTACATGTACTATGTAAAAAACCAACATAAAGATCGTATACACGCTTGAAAATTGGCTACTTTCTTTTTCACTCTGGAGCAAAGCCTCCCACCACCCTAAGAAAAATAAGAACAAGACGAAGGAGACTGTGGTTGCGGGAATCGATCACTTTTAGTTTCTCCAATAAATGTTGCAATAAGTAAAAATGATATATTTATATTCCTATGCATTGGTATGAAAAAAAACATAGTTAATGAATGAATAATAATACATTATTGATGGAGATGAAGTTTTAAAGAGAGAATGTAATAAGTGGATCATTCAAATATATCAAGATATTTACTGTAATTTTCATATAAAATTCATGGATATCAAATTTTTTTTAAAATTAATATTATAAATTTATATTATGCGCATATATGTATTAACATGTAAATATTTAAATAAATTTATATTTTATTGATACATATACCTAATCACAAGCTAACATTTATGTATACAGGAGCATACTAACACCTATTCCAACGCTTACATTCATATACACAGACATAACGTGCTAACATATATAAATATATATATATATATATATATATATATATATATATATATATATATATATATGGAACGTTTCACGTCAACTCACCTAACAAAAAAATAGAATTCGTCGAAAATCTGTGAAAATGTTCTATTTGATACCAAAAATTTTAGAGGTCGAGGTCAAAGGGGTCAGGGTTTGAACGTGATGGAATTTTTCGAATTTTCCAAATTTTTTGCTAAATAAATATTTAAATGAATTTTTTCCTTGAAAACTATCAATTTTTCGTTAAAACTTAATAAAATACTTTTTCTTGAAAATTGGATACAGAATTCACCTGAATTTCTGCAAATTATAATATACTGATTTTTATGCTTACTTAATCGATTTAAACATACTGTTTAGTATATTTAAAAATCAAGCAGGTGAAATTGGCTTTTTGAAGTCTAATTTTTTTCGTTTTTTATAAGGAAAAAAAATACGAAGCCTCCAGTTGGGCAGCCTTCTCAAAATTACTTGAATGTGCAAAAATGTCTAAAAAAATCGTTATTTTGGATTAATGATGAGATTACATACACATAGTAATCTCGTCAGAGATACACATACACACATACACATACACAGATACACATAATCGAATACAGATACAAACATACACATACACATATACATATACTCACATTCACATACACACATACATATATCTACATACACATACACAAATTCACATACACACATACAGATACACACATAAAAATACACACATACACATACACACATACACATTGACACATACACATACACATACACACAGACACATACTCACATACACATACACATACACACATACAAATACACACATACACATACACACATACACATACACACATACACATACACACATACACATACTCACATACACACATACACATACACATACACACATACACATACACACACACATATACACATACACACATACACGTAAACACATAGACATACACACATACACATACTCACATACACACATACACATACACATACACTGATACACATACACACACACATACACACATACACACATACACGTAAACACATAGACATACACACATACACATACTCACATACACATACCTACATACACATACACACATTTACATACACACATACAGATACACATACACATACACACATACACATACACCTACATTAACGCATGCATATACACAGATACACGTAAACACATACGCATACACAAATACACATACACACATACACATACGCACGAAAATATACACACATACACATCCATCGATACACATACACACATACACGAATACACATACACATCCACACGTGAACATACACACATACACATACGCACATACACACATACACATACGCACATACACACATACACATACATATACACATGTACCCATTCACACATACACATACACACATACACATACATATACACATGTACCCATTCACACATACACCTACACATACACACATACATATACAAACATAAAATACACACATACACATACACACATACACATACACACGAACACATGCACACATACACATACACACATACATATACACACATAAACATACACACATACCCATACACACAAACACATACACACATACACATACACATACACACATACACATACACACAAACACAGAGACATATACACATGTACCAGTTCACACATACACATACACACACACACATACACATACACTCATACACGTACACACATAAAAATACACACATACAAAAACACACATACTCATACACACATACAGATACACACATACACATGCACACATACACATACACACAAACACATACACACATACACATACACATACACACATACCCATACACACATACACATACACACAAACACAGAGACATATACACATGTACCCATTCACACATACACATACACACAAACACATAAACATACACACATACACACGTACACATACACTCATACACGTACACACATAAAAATACACACATACAAAAACACACATACTCATACACACATACATATACACACATAAACATACACACATACACATACACCCAAACACATACACACATACACATACACATACACACATACCCATACACACATACACATACACACAAACACAGAGACATATACACATGTACCCATTAACACATACACATACACACAAACACATACACATACACTCATACACGTACACACATGAAAATACATACATACAAAAACCCACATACTCATACGCACATACAGATACACACATACACATGCACACATACACATAAACATACACACATACACACTTACACATACACAGATACACATACACACATACAGATACACACATACATATACACACGTACACATTCACACAGACATACACATACACATACACACATACACATACACATACACACATACGCATACACTCATACGCATACACACATACACATACACACATACACCTACACATATACACATACACATATACACATACACACGTAAAAATATTCTTATACACGTACACACATACACGTACACACATACACATACACACATACATATACACACATACTCATTCACATGCACACATACACATACACATACACACATACACATACACACACACACGTACACATACACACGTACACATACACGCATACACATACACACATACACATATAAACATACACACATACACATACACACATTCACAAACACACATACGCATACACGTACATATTTACACATACACAGATACACATACTCACATACACATACACCTACATTAACACACGCATATACACAAATACACGTACACACATACGCAGATACATATACACACTTACATATAGACGCATTCACACATAAAAATACACACATACACATACACACATACACATACACACATACACATACACACATACACAGACACATATACCCATGTAGTCATTCACACATACACATACACACAAACTCATACACACGAACACATGCACACATACACATACACACATAAACATACACACATACACATACACACATACACATACACATACACATCCGAATACACACATACACATACGCATACACATACACACATACACATACACACATACACAGACACATATACCCATGTAGTCATTCACACATACACATACACACAAACACATACACACGAACACATGCACACATACACATACACACATAAACATACACACATACACATACACACATACACATACACACATACACATACACATACACACATACACATACACATATACGATTACACACATACACATACACTTATACACGTACACACATAAAAATACACACATACAAAAACACACATACTTATACACACATACAGATACACACATACACATGCACTCATACACATACACATGCATACATACACATAAACATACACACATACACATGCACACATACACATGCATACATACACATACTCCCGTACACATACACATGTACACATACACACATACACATACACACATAAACATACACACATACACATACACACATTAACATACACACATACACATACACATACAAACATACACATACTCACATACACATACAAACATACACATACACATATTCACATACACACATGCACACATACACATACTAACATACACATACAGACATACACATTTACGCACATACACATACACTTATGCACATATACACATACTCACATACACATACACACATACACATACACACATACACATACACACATACACATACACACATACACATACACATACACACACATACTCATATACACATACACACATACACATACTCACATACACACATTAACGCACATACACAAACACCCATACTCACATACACATACAAACATACACATACACAGATTCACATACACACATGCACATTTACCAATGCACACATGCACATATTAACATACACATACACACATACACATTTACACACATACACATACACACATACACATACACACATACACATTTACACACATACACATACACATACACACATGCACATATACACATACTCACATACAGATACACACATGCACATACACACATACATACACAAACACACATACACATACACACATACACATACACACACATACACATATACACATAGACTCACATACACACATACACATACTAACATACACACATTAACACATATCTATTTACATACACTTACTCTAATATACATACACACATACACAATATCCATCACTCCACCTCCGTCTGCGTCATCGTCTTTCCGTGTCGGTCTCTACACGTTCGTTATTCCGTCTTTGTCTTTTTGTTTTTATCTCTATCTCTTCTTCCCCGTCGCTATGTCACTGTCCCTTCGTCACTGTCTCAAATTTTCTGTTTCTCCGCCTTTATTTGTCTGTCTTCGTATTTCCATCTTCGTTTCTACGTCTCTGTCCCTCTGTAATTACATTACTACTCATTCATAATCTTCTGAGGACGGGACTGGTCGATATTTCGACCACTCAAGTATCATAATATTTTTGAGTGTTTTTACATAATATTATCCTTAAAATCACTCGAAAATATTATTATACTTGAGTGATCGAAATATCGACCAGTCCCGTCCTTAAAAGGTTAAACGTACAATATACCTGTAAAATAAGGCATCTGGTTTCATACGCTGTCTCATCCTAGCAATTATAATCACAACTGTTTTTAAAAATTGAGTTTATTATTGCTTAACCTCTTCACTTACACAAGAATATTACAGAGTATTATTATACAGAGGGACATCTCAAGTTCAAAGGTTACTTTTCTAACACTAGGGCCATTCAATGGATTTTCAATTTTGTGCACTGATATACATTTAATATCATCAAGAGATCTTTTATAATCAACAAGACAGTTTCTGCCTCCCATGTACGTTGGGTCCATTGAATGTACGCCATAAAAAAATTGAACAATATTACCAACATAATTTTTAACTGTCATATCATAAGGTAAACAAAGATCTAAATTTTTACCAATCGTCTTTGCACGTATCCAGTTTCAGTAACACACGATAACCACTATGAGCTTGTTGTCCTACACATGCAATCATTTGTGAAATAATATTAAAACTTTTTTTTGGATTCTGATAATGCCAGAACTAAGAAACTATTACTAGGATGAAGTTCTTTCAAATAGACTTCTTTCTTCGAAACAACCAGGTTGACAAGGCAATCGACCACTTTTTATTTTATGAATATACTTAGTACACTTTATATAGCTATTGTTAAGTAATTTTTGTTTTGCTTCTAATCAACTGTGTCAAGAAAATGTCATTTGATTTCAGAATCAAGTCCAATTTTTCTTCTATATCTCTCTATCTAATGTTACCAGCAACTACAATTTTTTCTATAATATTTTCCATGAAATTGAGGAGTTTTCATTTGTGAACAGTAACGATTATCTCTTTTTATGTAAACAATATCCAGTACTTGTTAATTATATCTTGTTGATTTAATTTTTATATATTCTAGACTATTAGCAATTAAAAACATAACTTTGATAAAGCAACACGCATGAATTTTTGAGTAAAAAATTAAGTCAATTATTTACTGAATAGCATTACTTTCTTGTGGGCCCTAATCGAAAGTTGATCCCCATACTCAATCTCAAACCTTATTCTGTCTTTGTCTATGTCATGATAAAAACTCATTCTATCCTTGTCTCTTAAGATTCAGACACTATTATAAATTACAGTCATTACCATGAACTATACGCGTAGAGTTTTTCTTAAATCAACGGTACTATCTACATATTTATTAAAAAAACGAATCATTTATTCAACACGCAAATAACAAGCATTCGTTTAGTATAATAATATATTGGATTACAAAGAATCAGAAAATCCAATATCAAGTACATGCATAGATGTCCATAGATACTCCTAGTCGCTATCTTCATAGAGTATAAACATACTATACTTTAGTTTTTTAAGCAGAAGACCGCAATTACTATTTAATAGTTATTCTTATTAATATTGAGAATAGCGGATTTATATTAATTAATGTAATTGCTATCTCGATAGAGTCTAGACAGGCTATACTTGAGCAATTACTGTTTAAGAATTATTTGTAGTGAAAATAGCAGATTTAGATTATTAATATTAAAGGCAACAATTGTAGGTTAGTTACATTTATTTTTTACATGGTTAAATTTTTTTTGATACCAATATTATAAAAATTATTCTTATAATTTTTAAATAACGACAATAGTTAGCAATATTTAACAAATTTTAAATTCAATATTTAAATTTATTCTTAAATTAAAGTAACATACTACAAGTTATATTATGAAAATATTTTTTCGGTTAATAATAATCATATTTCCATTTCATAAATTGATAATTCTGATATGTTTATCGAACACTAATAATATCATTTATACATTTGATCAAATAAAAGTTTGTAGTTTATTTTTTACTATTCTTCTACTGTATTGCAATTATTTAAGATAGTTGCGAGTCAAATAATTATTGAAATCATTGCAATACCGTAAAAGAATAATAAAAAATAAACTACAAACTTTAATTTGACTAGATGTATAAATGATATTATTAGTATTTAAAAAAATATCAGAATTATTAATTTATGAAATGTAAATATGATTATTATTAACCAAAATAATTAAGAAAATATTTTCATAATATAACTTGTAGTATGTTACTTTAATTTAAGAATAAATTTATATATTGAATTTGAAATTTATTAAATGTTGCAAACTATTGTCGTCATTTAAAAATTATAAGCATAATTTTTATAATATTGTTATCGAACAGAATTTAATCATGTAACAAATAAATGTAGCTAACCCACAATTGTAACCTCTGAACTTTTGATGTCTCTCTGTATAATAATAATAATCTGTAATATTCTTGTATAAGTGAAGAGGTTAAGCAAGAATAAACTCAATTTTCAAAAACAGTTGTAATTATAATTGCTGGGATTAGACAGCGTATTAAACCAGATGCCCCAGTTTATAGGTATATTGTACGTTTAACTGTGTCACAACCTGTTGAATTTATTCATACAAGTAAGTAAAAATATATGGAAGCAAAAATTGAACAAGGCACTGCAGTTGATGCTTTAGCTGCACAAAGTATTGGAGAACCTGGTACAAGTACCTTGAAAACTTTCCATTTGGCTCGTGTAGCATCTATGAACATTACTCGAGGTGTACTACATATTAATGAAATCATTAATATTAATCTAAAAATCAGTACTCCAATTGTAACAGCTCATTTAGAAGATGATACAGATCCTGAATTTAGAATAGAAGCCACTATCATTTCCTTTAACATCGTGTGTTCCAAAATGATATCATCATTTTCCATTTAACAGATACTTTTATAGAAAGTTAAGCCGAGTAAAATAGTGAATATTTAATTATTCTTTTTTATTGATGAAACAACTCTTTAAAATAAGTAAATTTTTTACTAAAAAATAATTATTTGAGCTTGCAATAACTCAAAGTCTTATTTACCTTTCAAAAGTAATTGTAATTATAATAATAACGAGTGTTGTTTAATTAATAATTAAGCTTCAAATTGATAGATAACATTCTACTGTATGATTTTTAAACTTGTCATATTAGTTTTTGAGTATTAGAATCAGATGCTTATGTTTAGTATACGACAGGCTTTTTTCAATAAGAAAAATAAATAATACATGAAAATTTATATTTTAAACGGTCATAACTCCTTATTGGTGGCTCTGACTTACACAATCAAAAATTTAATATGAAGTTAATGAATAATAGAAGAAAATAAGCCTCAAAAGCCAATTTCTTGAAAGGCGAACAATAAAAAATCTCAATTCGCATGTTATACATATAAGAACCAATCAGAAAACTGCAAAATTCAAGTCTGTAAAAAATCATGCTAACTCTTCTCTTCATTTACAACAATAAGTGTTTTTATGGATTTTTCTCTAAAACATCAGGATTTTCAGAAAAAAAATAATAAATTTGGGACCTGCCAAAATTTTGAAAAATTTTCAAATTTCAAGGTCCTGTAGCCCTTGATGCTTTCAATGTAGATCCTTGAAAATTTTTTACATATTTCGGATAACAAAAAGAATAATTTTTTAGAGTCTCAGCAATTTTTATTTTTTTGCTCTCTCACTTGGTGTGAAATGACCCATATATATATATATATATATATATATATATATGTATATATACATATATATTATTATCTTATTATATTGGAGTAAAGAATTGAAACTTTTTTTTCTTTCGTGAATATCTTTTGCATTATTGTGACATACATACATATACATGCACAGGTGCACCATTAACATACAAATACATACATACTTATACATACACATACGCATAAACACATACATACACATACACACATACACCATTAACATACACATACACTGTAACGGTTATTTAGCACACATTACAGAAAGAAATAGCTATTAATTTAATATTAAATTTTGCTAAGTCAAGAAATATTATTATAGATAGAGTTGCCGAAAACCCGTAAGAATATAATCATATATATATATTACGCGGCAAACTCTATGGTGCTAGTTAGTCAAATGTATATTGACTAGCGACAAGACTTCATACTATATACTCGTCGCTGAGCGTCTCTCTCTCTCTCTCTCTTACCTGATCGAGAGACACGATGCCAGCAGCACAGCTTTCCTTATCTTACACGAAAAAATATATATTATATGATATTAAAAATAAGGACTGTGGAGGTGTCGGGGTGAGCAAATTGATACAGGTCTTTAAACTTAATTTGAATTTATTAAATATGTAAAAAAATAAATACAACAAAATGAATGTAGATAAAAAAGTAAGAACAAGAGTTAATAATGATAATTTTAAGGGGGGACGCGACGCAAACTAAATTATCTTAAGATATTACAATGAACGCGCGCACTCTCTATGCTCAGATTTCCTCGAGGAAAGAAATCTTAGTCAAGTAGATATAATAAGATAAACTTACAAATACGCGTAGAAGCTTCTATAATAATAGCAATACATACGCTGGAGATATACCGTCGTTGGCTAACGATACGGACCGGACACCGCAACCTGGTCGTCGAGGCTCTCAGAGAACAGCTGATATAGACTGGACACTTAAAAATGTCGATTCCTACGGGGAGCACTTCAATAGAACCCGAGATTTCCTTGTGCCAGTTGTCTCCTCTGAACGACATAACAAATCTCCACTATCACTCTTAATACCAACTATAAGAGATAAAGCAAGCAACTACTACGATTCATGTATCTCGAGCACCAGAAAATGTCTGCCGCGTTGAGGCTTCTCTTCCTTCTCGCTCGCTTAGATTGACTCCTACCATACCAGCCTACGACGGCGCTCGTGACAGCACGCATAGCAGTTTTAAGTACTAGAGCGTGCGGGATTCGAATATGGTAATAGAAATACCGTGACACCCCTCCGCCAGACGCAGCATGCCCAGGTTCTGCTGCTCTCGTACAATCCACCTAAGGAAGCGATAGGACTAGGTGTGTGTAATGAGTATTTAAATATATATGTTTTATATGTCATTTTATTGGTAATTGCCGTGTTCTGATCGGCGTAGGCAAAATTTAGATCTCTTTACATTGGGGTGGCCGCACGCATAACACCTAGGAGGCTCCTGCCTGAGGTGCTTCAGCCAAGCCGCTTCTTCCCCATTTTTGAGCCTTAACTTTGCCATTAGCCGGTCGGTTTGGATCCGTTCATGGGCAGCTTTCGCCTTTGCGGCAGCCTCTCTCGCTTTATGAAAATCACGAGCCGCCTGTTCCTCCTGTTGCCTGACCTTTTGTCTTATTTTCTCTCTGTTTCTTCTCTCTTCTGCGACCCTGGCCTCTCGAGCACGATGAGCTCGCATTAGTGCCTCGATTTCCACCTTACGGTCCTTTATAATGGTGGGCCAGTTCTTTACTACTTCAGCAACCTCTGTTTTGTACGAGTCAATAAAATGGTCCCACCACTCGAAGGCTTCGGCTTCTTGGTCGAAGGCCACTGATGATTGGCGCGCTACTCGCCTCAATTCGGCCTCGAGCTCCTTCCACTCTGCCTGCATCGGTGTCTTCCGTTCAGAGGATGTCGTACCTGGTCGCGGATCGCAGGCCGGTTGGCTCTGCGACACACTGGGGTTTGAAGATCCCGCAACTTCTTGTTGTTTAGCAGCGGGTTTGCTTCTGACGGGTGACGGTTCCCTGGATAACTCCTCAATCGATAGTGTGGGGAGGCTATCTCTCTCCCTTTCCTTATCTATCTCCTTTTGAATCTTTTCGTCCTTCGCCAGATCTCGCAAAAAGAAGAAATCAAGAAGGCGATGAGGTCTTCCATTCCTTTTTGACGTTGTGGATTCATCTGTTAGTAAGGAGGAAGGGGCATTGGTTAGTATTCTCAGGTGGTTACTTTTTATTCGCTCGGGTTTACGTTCTAATTTTTCTCGGCGAGAAATTAATTACATTTTCGATACGCTGTATATTTGTAGAATCTTTTGGCCTACCGCGCTTACGCATGATCGGTTCGGACTCAGCTTGACGCATACGCTTTACAGTTCGTGTTACAACGGTCGCTGTTTTACGCGAACGACCACGCTTCCTTTTCGGTTTATCGAGTTTGGGAGTATCACTGTTCACAGGCGGTCGCACGCTGTCTGAGCCCGAACCTCCGTTGGCACACGAAGTCGCATCGCTCGGAAGAGACGGGTCGCTGATCGTCTCATTCGCGCGTGTTTGGTCCAACGATGGTTGAGATGGTGCTTTGTCTTCTTGCCTTGCTATGTATGGTTTTAATTGCTCTACGTGAACAGGGCCGTAAGCATTACTAACTTGATCTATCAGTCTGTATGTGTTAGAGCCACATTTCGCTGTGATCACATACGGGCCTACAAACTTAGGTGCGAGCTTACTTGCAATACCCTGAGCAGCCGAAAAGAGTATTTTATTCCTTTTCCATACTTAATCTCCAATGTCATATTCTACTTCTCTTCGACGAATATCATATGCATCAGCCTGCTTTTGTTGCGCAGACTGTGCACGATCTGCCACCTGTTCGTGTAGCAAAGGTAATTTGCTTACACGCCTTTGCCAGTTCGTTTCTTCTTGTAACCTTCCGTTTTCTCGGGCAGCTTTGTCTTCTTTCCTTTTCAGTGAGCTCGGAGGTACTGGCTGTCTACCATAATTGAACATTGCAGGACTTGTACCAGTCGTACTCTGTTTTGCAGTGTTATATGCAAACATAATCTCTGGTAGCTTTTCGTTCCATGAGCGATGATTTTCGTTAATAAATGCTGTAATCATGGTTTTGACTGTCCGGTTTATCCTTTCGACCGGGTTTGCCTGTGGGTGGTACGTTGGAGTAGTGTTATGACAAATACCTGTTTCATTTAGATATTTATCTACCATATGATTCCTGAACTCTGATCCATTATCAGATAAGAAAATCTCAGGCGCACCATACCTTAGAATAATCCTTTTTCTTATTGCTTTTAAGATCGTGGGTGCATTTGCTTTTCTAATAGGTATGCACTTCACCCATTTTGCAAATGCGTCCTCAAAAATTAAAGCATATTCGTAACCTTGCTTACTCCTTAGAAAAGGACCTGTTACGTCACCAGCAACGACCTTCCATGGGCCTGTAATTTTTCTTTTACCCATTAAGCCTGCAGGTAATTTTTGCTCTACCTTGCACTGCTGGCAGATCTCGCAACTCTTAACGTATTGTGCCACTGTTTTCTCTATATATGGCCAGTAATAATATAGTTTTACGCGAGCTATTGTTTTATCACGACCTAAGTGGCCAGCTGTTGGCTCGTCGTGACATTCATGCAGTACTTCTGCTCGGTTTTCACTGGAAACGACGAGTTTCCATGCGTCATCGTCTCCCATTGTTGCTTCAGTAAATCTATCTGGTACATAGCGGTACAATTGATCTTCAACTATCTTCCATCTTGGATAGTCATCAGGGTTACTCATAACCTGTTGCAGCAGAGACTTATACCACACATCATTAGTTTGCGACGACCAACTTAGTGCACTCAAGTGAGTGTCGCATTCTACTGAGTCTTCATGCATGCGTGATAACGTATCAGGCACATAGTTTAATGCACCTTTTCTGTGCTCAACAGTGTAAGAGTATCCTTGTAGCTCCAGCGCCCATCGCGCTAGCCTGCCTGTTGGATTATGTAAATTACATAACCAACGTAAACTATTATGATCAAATATGACTTTAAAGTCATAACCTTTAATGTAGCAACGAAACTTTTTGACAGCCCATATAACAGCTAGACATTCTCTTTCTGTTACGCTGTAGTTTCGTTCTGCACTGGACATTGTACGACTAGCGAATTCCAATACTCGCTCTTCGTCGTTGACTACTTGTAGAAGTACTGCTCCTAGGCCTGAGTCACTAGCATCTGTCTGTATAACGAATTGCAAACGGTCGATGCAATAACGGAGCAGATGCGATTAAAGCTTTTATTTGATCAAAGGCGATTTCCTGATCGCTTGACCATACATATCTGCGGTCTTTCCTTGTAAGTCTAGTTAATGGCTCATCTAACGTAGCGAAATTTTTCGAGAATTTTCTGTACCACGAGGCCATATCCATGAAACGCCTTGGCTGTTTTAAATTCTTAGTAGCTGGATATTCAATAATGGGATTTATCTTTTCTGGGTCTGGCTTAAATCCATCTCTATTCACCAGAACACCCAGATATTTGACTTCTTCTCTGCAGAATATGCTTTTTTCGTGACTGATCGTGAGACCTGTTGCTTTCATGCGCAGTAATACCTTCTTCAACCATTTCATATGTTCAGCAAAAGTCTCAGTTACTACGATTATATCATCCAGGTATGAGAATGCATATAGCTCGAGTTCTGGGCCTATAACCTTGTCGATCAATCGCTGGAAGGTGGCACCAGCGTGGCTCAGGCCGTACGGCATACGTTTAAACTGGAAAAGACCCATACCAGGCACTGTAAATGCCGTTTGAGCACGTGAATTTTCTTTCATTCTGATTTGATGGTAAGCACTGCTCAAATCCATTGTAGAAATCTATCTTGCTTTCTGTAATTTACGCAAGATATCATCCATTCTTGACAATGGATAGGCATCAGGTTTGGTAACTGCATTAACCTTCCTAAAGTCAATACAAAATCTGAATTTGTTATTTGGTTTCTTAACACGAACCACCGGGCTTAACCAGCCAGTCATTGAAGGTTCAATAATGTCTGCAACTAGCATCTCTTTAACCTGCTCGTGCATCCACTTTTCGACTTTTTTAGAAACAGAATAATATTTCTGTTTAATAGGTCGTGCAGAGCCTTTATCGATCTTATGTTCGATTCAGTCTGTACAGCTCATAGGAGTATCATCTTCTCCTAATATTTCTGTAACTAGTCTTTTTACCTGAGCACGATCGGTTGCTGGTAAGTCAGCCAAACCGACTGAGCCTAATTTAGCAACGTATAATTTCCTGAGCGCAGCGATTTCTAAATTTACTCTTACATTTGTACCTTTGAAAGAAAGTTTATTTTCACACGGATCGAAGATAGCCTTAAATGCTCGTATGAAGTTGCCACCTAGATAACATTTTTCGTCTAAGCTAGGCATAATTGCAGAACGGATCGTTTTTGTAACTTCGTCCACAGTAAACGGTGAGTCAACATAACCTACTAGTGAGCATGATCTACTATCTGCTACTTTAGCGAATCTGCCCGTAGCTGGTATCAAAGGCACATTACATGCAGCTGCCAACTGCAAACCTATAGAATTCATCACCGTGCGTGATGCACCTGGATCATACAAGGCCCTTATACGGTAATCTCCGATCACTACCGTGAGCCATCATCGAGCTTCATCATCGATATCTGATTGCAGATGTTCTTCCTGATCACTTGTCTCTGTCTGATAAGTGCGAGACTTGCTCTGCTCTGCTACTAGGGTCTCCGGTAACTTTTCTTCTACCATCTTACTAGTAGAGAGTTCTGAGGTCTCGTAATCCTCATTGGGAACAGTAGGTACCTCGTCTTCTTGTACCCTTGCCCTTTTCCCGCACATTGTGGGCAAGACCACTGTGTGTAGCCAGCTAGCCCGCAACGGTAACAATTGAGGTTAGGATTTCGGTTTTTTGTACCACTTTGCTTCCCTTCATTGGTTTTACTATTACTTGAGTTTTTAGTCTCATTTTCTTTTTGGCTTTGGCTTTGTTACTCGAAGTTACCATGCCCTAGATTGGGTTTACGAGGTGGTCTCTTAAAATTTTGCCACCTCTTAAAAGAATTTCCCCGTGATGAGTTGTGCAGTATAGATTTCTGTGCGTTGTCCTCATT
Organism: Anastatus disparis; assembly: GCA_017163975.1. Classification (NCBI taxonomy): domain Eukaryota; kingdom Metazoa; phylum Arthropoda; class Insecta; order Hymenoptera; family Eupelmidae; genus Anastatus; species Anastatus disparis. Next base: position 1,430,946 of record JAFFSR010000233.1, read on the forward strand.
AGGCCTTTGCTGCTTTACAAAAGCCTCTCTAAGTTCGCGCATTTCTTTTGCTAATTGGGTTAACACCTTCTCAAAATTTAACTGCTCAGTAGATGCCTGCTTATCAGATACGGTTGACACTTGTGGCCCACTGTCTCTAGGCTTGCTTGATGTACAGGTGGAGGCGGTGGTCTGTAGACCCTCTCCGCCTCAGGCGTCAGTTCAGCTTCTGCAGCTTTTTCCAATAATGATTCGATATCTACTATTTTATCTCTTCTTACCATTCTCTGAATTTTCGGTAATAGGTTACGATGCAGTAGATCGAGCTGTTGGTTTAGATCTGGCAAAGGCACTTGCTTTAAGACTATAGACTGTAGACAAGTAATATAGTCACGCACAGGCTCGTGTTGGCCTTGCGTGCGTGCGTTAGCTTTTGCTAACAATCTTTGTTGAAAACGTCTGCTGTGGCCATACCAGCGTAATGCTGCTTCTTTGAACTGAGCCCATGTTTGCCACGAGTCTCTATTATTCTTATACCAAGTGGCAGCAACTCTTGTTAGTAGTTCGGAGAGCGAGGATAGTAAGTTGCTCTCGCTGAGTTTAGCCAGTGCTCTGCATTCTTCTACTCTTGTTAAGAAGAGGTCTATGCTTTGGCCTCGTTCACCCGAGAATGTAACGTTCCAGCAGCGCACTATATGACCCACGTCTGTGGTTTTATTTGCGTTTGCTGTTCGGTCACTGTGCCGGGTCTGATCAACGTTAACCGTCGCACTGTTTACAGTGTGAGGGGTCCCCCTCCCCGACTGTACGTGCACCTGTAGTACCAGTTGACAAATTATTTCGGCTCCCATAGCTTAGTGCATTTGCACTTGCATTGTTATTTTCTTGGTTATCTAATGGGCTGCTACTGTTAGCGTAATGTACGCTTAATGTATCACAAAAGTTGACATGCTGTTCGGTACTTTTATTTCCTTGGAGGTTTTCCCGTCCAGGTGTTACCTCACCTGTAGCCTGATCGAATAGCTGTGTGCTCGAAAATTTCGGCTGTGACAGCACTTCTACTTTTAGTGATAGGGAATCCACTGTAGTTGCCGTTTCTTTTACCTTAGACGATACGTCTTTTACTTGGTTATGTATTGCAGTAAGGTGGTCTAGTAATTCTTCAGGTATATTCGTGACATTTACGGCTATTTCTTGTCCTTGTTGTTCTTGGCGATTTTCGAGTGGTACCTGATCGTTACGCATTTGGCTCAGCGTAACGTTACTTAACGTAGCATTTAAATTTCTCACCACCGTTTCGTCATTACATAATACGGTGAGTGGGTGCTCCTCGTTTGGGTCTACGTTTTCGTCCAAGATCGTAGACCCTGTTTTTTCGAATATTGTCTTTTCTATAAATTCTTGCCTGACCAAAAGGCGGTGTTGTCGTGTCGCCTTTTCGTTTACTGCAGAGCTTGATTCCTCAAAGTCTACTGCTGTATAATTACCTAACAGTCATCGTATTATTCGATGTGACTGTTCATAAGGTAATCCTTCTTGCTTTCATTCCAATGCTTGGGGGGATTCTTAAATGAAAACCTCGAGAAGAAATTTTTTGGATTTTTTTTATGACACACACTGCGCTGCTTGATTGCCACGCTACGGGCTGGCAATTTTTGATGAGAGAGAATTTGTAATTTGTAACCAAGATTATAAATTTTGAATTCTATTAAAGCATGCACACACGAAAAAAAATTTTTCAGACCCTTTATATATATATATATATATATATATATATATATATATATATATATATATATATATATATACATATATATATATATATAAATATATTTTAACTTTTATTTAATTCAATTTTATATTAATATATAAAAAAAGGATTTTACTTTTTGCTCTTATGGAGGTTAGATTCTTATTATATTAAAGAGCTGTTAATAACTAATCTAATTTCAACTTTCACGACAGTTGAGATTAATATTTCTCTCTCACCATTAAAGTCAAGCAACTATGACTAACGACCTAATCGGCAATAGGGTTATATAACTAACGCAGGTTTTTATTTTAAATAAATTTAAATCCCTGTTCGCTTTTTCACTTAAAGCGAACAAAAGCATGCAGAGTTTTTATCTCTTGAACTTTGTGTCTAACAAACGTCGACAATATTTGCGCGTTATTTAGAGAGAAGAAGAAAATTTTCGCTGGGACACGTGGGGACGCAATTTTATTTTCAAAGAAAATTTTGTAACATATTTCCGAAGAAATCACAAAAAGGAAAGAAAATAAAAATTTTTTTCCAATTTTAAATTCAATAAATTTTTTGTAACAATAATTTTGTTTTACAAATAAAATTTTTATTTAACACGTGTTGTACTTAATGTTTGCTATAGGCAAACGCCATCTTTAATACAAAAATTTTCAAGCAACGCAAAGCCTGTTTGCTTCGACGCCGGCTACTTGCTCGACGCCATTTGCAAATTTTTGCTTTATTATATGACGCGTTGAAAAAAAACCTGATCCCGTTGACGCATCTATACATTGGGCGCCATTTTGTAACGGTTATTTAGCACACATTACAAAAAGAAATAGCTATTAATTTAATATTAAATTTTGCTTAGTCAAGAAATTTTATTATAGATAGAGTTGCCGACAACTCGTAAGAAAATAATCATAAATATATTACACGGCAAACTCTATGGTGCTAGTTAGTCAAACGTATATTGACTAGCGACAAGACTTCATACTATATACTCGTCGCTGAGCATCTCTCTCTCTCTCTTACCTGATCAAGAGACGCGATGCCGGCAGCACAGCTTTCCTTATTTCACACAAAAATATATATATATATATTATATGATATTAAAAATAAGGACCGTGGAGGCGTCGGAGTAAGCAAATTGATACAGATCTTTAAACTTAATGTGAATTTATTAAATATGTAAAGAAAGAAATAGAACAAAATGAATTTAGATGAAAAAGTAAGAACAAGAGTTAATAATGATAATTCTAAGGGGGAACGCGACGCGAACTAAATTTTCTTAAGATATTACAATGAACGCGCGCACTCTCTATGCTAAGATTTCCTTGAGGAAAGAAATCTTAGCCAAGTAGATATAATAAGATAAACTTACAAATACGCATAGAAGCTTCTATGATAATAGCAATACATACACCGGAGATATACTGTCGTTGGCCAACGATATGGATCGGACACCGCAACCTGGTCGTTAAGGCTCTTGGAGAACAGCCGATATAGACTGGACACTTAGAAATGTTGATTCCTACGGGGAGCACTACAATAGAACCCGGGATTTCCTTGTGCCAGTTGTCTCCTCTGAACGACGTAATGAATCTCCACTATCACTCTTAATACCAACTATAAGAGATAAAGCAAGCAACCACTACGATGCGTGTATCTCGAGCACCAGAAAATGTCTGCCGCGCCGAGGCTTCTCTTCCTTCTTGCTCGCTTAGATTGACTCTTACCATACCAGCCTACGACGGCACTCGTGACAGCACGCTGAGCAGTTTTAAGTACTAGAGCGTGCGGGATTCGAATATGGTAATAGAAATACCGTGACAACACACATACACAATGTCCCTCATTCCGTCTCTCTGTCTCCGTTTATCCCTCACCGTCTCTTCATTTACGTCTCTTCGTCCCTGTCTCTCCATCTCTGTCTCTTCCTCTTGATCTCTCTGTCACCAACTCTCCGTGGCCGCCTCTCCACCTCCGTTTCTCCATCACCGTCTCTCCGTCTCCCCATCTACGTTTCTCTGTTTCCGTTTATCCATAATTACATTACTACTTGCATATATATTATTATATTTATTATATTAAAATAAAAAATGGAGACTTTTTTTTTCTTATGTGAATATCTTTCACAATATTGTCACATGCATACATACACATACATACGCATATACACACACACATACACACATACAAACATTAACACACACACATACACAGATGCACATACACACATACACACATTTACAATATCCGTTATACCGTCTCCGTCTGCCTTATCGTCTCCAACTACGTGTCTGTCGCTCTGTCTCCGTCTCTTTGTCTCCGTCTCTTTCTCCCTGTCTCTCTGTCTCCATCTTCCTGTCTGCGTTTCTCCGACTTTCCGTCTCTGTCTCTTCGTCTCTAAGTCTCCGTCTCTCCGTTTTTATTTCTCCAACTCCGTCTTTTCGTCTCCGTCTTTATCTCTCCATCTTCGCCTTTTCGTCTTCGTCTTCGTCTCTCCTTCACTATCTCTTCTCCGTTTCTCCGTTTCCGTCTGTCTCCGCCTCTCCGTCTCCGTTTCTCAGACTCCGTTTCTTGTTCTCCGTTTCTCCGTAATTACATTACTACTTATATACAGGGTAACCCATCTTAATCTATGGACCGAAATTTCTTTGCAAGTACGTTATATAAAAAAAATGGTTTCGACATAAGTTGCTTAAGATAGAGGGGTCCATTTAACGGTACCATAAGTTTTGACCTTGAAGTCAATTTTAAACGTCATTTTAAGGTCAGGACGGTTTTTTCAAATAGAAACCTCTGTTTTTGCTTTCTCATAGAGAAAGCATTGTATCATTAAAAAAAATTTTTTTCTATTTTTTCATTAATTTGTACATATTTAGACTCAGGGAGTCGAAAAAAGTGGTTTCCAGAAAATGTCTGTATGTATGTGTGTGTGTGTGTATGTATTCAGTACGCCAATAAGATCTCGAGGACTACTCGATGGATTAACTTCAAATTTTGCATGCAATTTATTTTTTTGCCTAACTGGGGGGAAGCTATTGAAAATTGATCTTCTTAGTTCAGTTTTTTTTAGAGCCATTTCAAGAATTTTGAAAAAATTTTAATTTTTCACTTTTTTGATATTTTACGTAATCTACTCGAAGAATTTTCTTGAAAATTTGTATGAACATTATTTGCGACTGCCAAAAGAAGAAAAACTTTTAATAACTGATTTTCTTAGCGCACTTTTAATTTTAGAGCATTTTGAAAATTTTGAAAAAAAATTTTTTTTTTCATTTATTTTTTATTTTACGACAACCATTCGATAAATTTGCTTCTAAATTTGTATGCAAGTTATTCGCTATTGTCTAAAGAAAACAAGCTTTGGAACACTTATTTTCTTAGTATAGTTTTAATTTTAGAGCATTTTGAAAATTTTGGAAAAAATCTCTATTATTCATTTTTTTTCTATTACACAAAAACCATTCCATAGATTTGTTCGAAAATTTTTATGGAAATTATTTGCAATGGCCTAAAGAAAACAAGCTTTGAAAAACTTATTTTCTCAGTGCAGTTTTAATTTTAGAGCATTTTGAAAATTTTGAATAAAATTTTTCTAATTTTTTTTATATTTTACGTAAACTACTCGATGAAGGAGCTTCAAATTATGTATGGGAATTATTTATAATTGTCAAAATAAAATGAACTTTTGAAAACTAATTTTCTTCAATTTTCTTAGCGCACATTTAATTTTAGAGCATTTTGAAAATTTTGAAAAAATTTTTTATTATTAATTTGATTTTTATTGCACAAAAATCACTCTATAAACTTGCTCAAAAATTTTCATGCAAATTATTCACTATTATCTGAATAAATCAAGCTTTGGAAAACTTATTTTCTTAGTGCAGTTTTAATTTTAGAGCATTTTGAAAATTTTGGAAAAAATGTTCATATTTCATTTTTTTTCTATTACACAAAAGCCATTCGATAGATTTGCTCAAAAATTTTCATACAAATTATTTGTTATTGCCTAATTAAAGCAAGCTTGGAAAAACTTATTTTCTCAGCGCAGTTTTAATTTTAGAGCATTTTGTAAATTTTGAATAGAATTTCACTTATTTTTTGGTATTTTACGTAAACTACTCGATGAAGTAGCTTAAGGACGTTGCCCTGCTATGATTATTTTTCAGCAGTAATCTGAATTATCGATATTTACTTGAAACTTGGCAACATTATGCGTTATTCACTTTTTTCCTTCACAATGTAAACATGTTTGATTATAGGCTATAGATATTTATACACTATCTCCGTATATATCCGATTCGTGTGTAATGCTTTATAAATTTTTATAAATAAAAATGCTACATTTTTTATAATAAAATGAATGCTTACCCTATTAAATGATTTCAGAATAATTATAATACTTTTATTTTTGTTGATAAATTATTATTTAGAATGTACAATGATATGTAACCTACATTTTTGACATGTCGCGGAATATCGTTCTCTCTCTCTCTCTTTCTTCTATTACAGAAAACGACGTTGCCAAGTTCATTTTAAATGTATGATTTTGACAATGTTTTATTGAATATTTTAATGAAAAGCCTTATAACATGTGTTGAAACTTTGAGGGTTAAATCATCAAATATTTTTTTATTTATTATCAAAAGATTATTTGAATGTGTCATTTCTAAGAGCTTTTATTGATGATTTTAAACGTAGTCCCATATAACCACGTGTTAAACCTCCAATTTTTTTTCTTATATTTCTCAGTTATTAGTATTATAAGGTAGGTCGAAAAAACGCGTGTGAGTTCAAAATACACTAAATTATGATAATTCCAAATTTCAGCAATTTCTGTCATTATTTTATTTAACAGGGCAACGTCCTTAAAATTATGTATAGAAATTATTTACGATTGCCTAAATAAAATGAACTTTTGAAAACTGGTTTTCTTAGCGTAGTTGTAACGTTAAAGCGTTTTGAAAATTTTAAAACAATGTTTATTTTTCAATTATTTGGTATTTTTTGTAAACTATTCGATGAAAATGTTCCAAAATTTGTATGCAAGTTATTGGTCATAGTGTTAAGAAGACAAGCTTGGGAAAATTAATTTTATAAACGCATTTTTAATTTTAGAGCATCATAAAATCACATTATGCAAATGGCAAAAGTAAGAAAGAGTAAAATTCATATAGTTTTCGTAGGTATTAAGACAGCCTTCAATACAGAGGATAGGGACATTTATATTAAAATCGTATTTAAAAAAATAAAATAAAAATACTCTAACTCAATGCGCTCTATGAGAAAGCATTGCGCCAAAGCACTTGGCAGCGTTTTTAGGGTGGATTTGAAAAAAATCGGAAAATTTTGCATCAAAAGTGCATTATGCAAACATTGTTTTAGTGACCTTGGAAAGGTAAAAAATAAAGGTCACATGTCTGAAAAATTGATTTGTCGTACTTTTTCGAAAATTACGTGGTTTTCTGGGTAACATTACCGATCATAATGCTTTAGAAAGTTTAATAAATGGTAAAAGTGTAAATTACTTTGATGAGTTTGACTTTGAGATCAATTTTTGAGGTTATTTGAAGGTCAGAATACATTTTTTACTGATAAACCCTGTTTTCAACAGCAATTTTTGTTTTTTGATATTAGGTGCTAAATAAATATTACTTTTTACATGACCATAGAAATTTCGTGATTTTTGAACTTAACCCTTAAAAGGTCGTATCGCGGTCAATTAAGGACGTTTTTTTCAATTGTTGATTCTTATTAAGTGGTGAGTAGCATTTTTTAATACGGAAAAAGTAAATTAAAAGTACTTTTATCTTACTTTCAGAGTTACCCAGAAACAACGACGTGGACGTAGTAGGTTCTGTTTGCTTTGGGGTGCTAGATTATCCTGAGTCCCCTTGCCTCTCACTTAGGAATGCTTGATTATCGTGAGTCCCCTTGCCTCTCACTATAGCTGCAATTAGCCACGGATATATCGTTTGAAGTTTTCTTCGTTGGCTTGAATTTACATGCGTATACGTCTTTCAAAACTGTCCATAGTCCTGAGCAATGTTTCTCTAGTAATGGCTGCGCAAGCTGTTCGGATTTGTTTCATCATATCTTCTCTCGTTATTGGCCGTTGTGCGAAAACAATATTTTTCACGTATCCCCTCAAAAAAAAGTCGAGTGACGTGAGACCTGGTGAACAAACTGGCCATTTAATTGGGCCTCTCCATCCAATCCATCTGCCATGATAACGTTTGTTTTTAAACTTTCGTACAATAAGTGCATAATGAGGCAATGTCAATGAATACCAAGTCAACATTTTCCAACAGACCAGGTAAGTGATCCCTTATGAATGCTAAGTAGCTTAACCTGTCTGCATTTCGATAAAAAAAGTACGGTCCAATCAAATACCCATTTACGATTCCGCACCAGACCATCAGACTCCATCGATTTTGATGGTCTACAACTCTGAATCAGTGAGGATTTTCGTATGACCAATAGTGACAGTTATGTTTGTTCAGCTACCCGTCACTGTAAAACTTAGCTTTATCAGAGAAAAGTACATATCCAAAAAAATGAGGATCATTTTGTATGATTCGCAAAGCCCGTTGGCAGAAAATTATTCGCGCTAAAAAATGACGTAGCTGTAAGGCTTGCATTAGAGTAATATGGTAAGCATGATAATTTAAAAATCTTCAAATTCTCGAAACTGTACTTTCCAGTATACCCGTTCCTGTTTCGATCTGTCGAGTACTAATGTGTGGATCTAAATGGACAGCTGCAAGAATTGTTAGTGTTCGCACATCGTTATTTTCATAATCATGAAGTGGGCGTTGGCGAACAAGATGCCCTTTGCGAGCTCTTTAAGTTGAGGTTCTTATTGTCATATCAGTAGGGTGTCTCCTGTCTGGAAACCATTCAGCATACAATCTTGATGCAGTGGCGTAATGGCTGTGACATTCTCCTTAAAGTAATATCATATCAACAATTTCTGTTGATAGATAATCAGCCATATTACAAAATTTTTTTTGGATCAAGTACAAGAAGTGTCAACAGTAATTTAATAGCAAAGTGAAATTTAAATAATAATTAATATTACAAAAATATCAATGTTTAATATAAGCTTAATATTTTTTAATTATCAAACTAACATAAATGATACAACTAGTTAACTTGCAAACATTTAAATTTGGTCATCCAATGAAAATCGATTGAACCTTGAAATTTTATTTTGGCGACAAATTTAAAAAGAAATCATTTCAAGTACATTTTAAAGGCTGAATCAGACCCTCCAATCCGTTATTATTTTAAAGTAAAAAAAGTCAAAATTGTATTTAAGCATAAAAATATTTTATTCTATTTTTAATTCTAGTATGGTGTTTCGTTCAAAAAATTTGGATTTAAAAAGAACTTGTGTATTTGTTGTAAATTTTCTAATTTATTTTATTTTACGAAAGATAAAATTTTACAGCCCTTGTTTTGACTGATTTTTATATGTCGTAAATTCAAACAATGTTTCCATTACAGTAGCTGGTTTAGCTAATTTTTGTTTTAAGTTTTTTTAAATTACACTCCAAAATCACTTAAATCCTAATTGACCGCTTACACTAAGCTCACCACTATTGGATTCATTTTTTTAATTATTTATTGATGTATCAATAAAAACAGAATTCAAGACAAAATGTTCATAGCTAATTAATACAATTAAATTTTACTAATAATGAAATTTTTTTTCAAAAGCTTAAGGATCTTATTTCAACAAGCTAAATGTTTCAATTTTTTGAAAACTTTCTTGAAACGTTTTGTTCACAAACCTTGAAGCAACTAAGAAATTTAAAAAAAATAATTTTAATTTTTCCCGGAAATATCTCCGTTGTTAAAATGTTTTAATAGTATCAATTTTCGCAGCTATCCATTTAGATCCGAACAGTAGTACTCGACCGATTTAAGCACCCCAAAGGAAACGAAACTTACTACGTCCACGTCGTTGTTTCTGGGTAACTCTGAAAGTAAGATAAAAGTACTTTTAATTAATTTTTTCCGTATTAAAAAATGCCACTTACCACTTAATAAGAATCAACAATTCAGAAAAACGTCCTTAATTGACCGTGATACGACTTTTTAAGAGTTAGGTTGAAAAATCACGAAATCTATAAGGTCATATAAAAAGCAATATTCATTTAGGACCTATTATCAAAAAACAAAAATTGCAGTTGAAAACAGGGTTCATCAATAAAAAATGTGTTCTGACCTTCAAATAACCTCGAAAATTGATCTCAAAGTCAAACTCATCAAAGTAATTTACACTTTTACCATTTATTGGACTTTCTGAAGCATTATGAACGGTAATGTTACTCAGAAAAACGCGTCATTTTCGAGAAAGTACGTCAAATCGGTTTTCTGACATGTGACCTTTATTTTTGACCTTTCCAAGGTCACAAGAACAATTTTTGCATGCTACACTTTTGATGCAGAATTTTCCGATCTTTTCAAATCCACACAAAATAGGGGTTTCTATTTCTAAAAACCATCCTAACTTTGAAATGACCTTCAAAATTGACTTCAAGGTCAAAACTAATGGTACCGTTAAATGGCCCCTTCTGTCCTAACCAACTTATGTTGAAACCATTTTTTGTAGATGACGTACTTTCTAAGAAATTTCAGTCCATAGATTAAAATAGGTCACCCTGTATATATTATTATTTTATTATCGGTCTATCTCCGTCTCTCGGACTCCATCTCTCCGTCTCTCCATCTCTGTCTCTTTATTCCTGTCTCTCCATCTCTGTCTCTCCATCTCTGTCCCTCCATCTATGTCTCTCCGTCTCCATTCCTAGGACTCCATTACTTCGTCTTTGTCTCTTTGTTTCTATCTCTCCGTCTCTGTTTCTCCGTCTCCATCCCTACATCTATGTTTCTCCGTCTCCATTCTTACGACGCCGTTTTTTCGTCTTTGTCTCTTTGTCTCTCCGTTTTCGTCTTTCCGTCTATGTCTCTCTGTTTTCATCTCTCTGTCTTCTTCTCTCCGTCTCCGTCTCTGTATCTTTGCCTTTGTCTCTCTGTCTTCGCTCTTAAGTTCTCGTTTTTTCATCTCCATCCCTCTGTCTGAAACATATGATTAAAAAGAATAAATTACTATCATATTTTTTCATTAATTAAAATGGAATTCAGTAAAACGAATTTTCAATTTATCATGATGATAAGATTTTTATTTAAACATTTTTATGCATATTGGAACTTTAATTAATTTTTTTTCCTTTAAATATATTAAAACTGAATTTTAAGCCGAACTGCAATATAAAATTTATAAATCGAAGCAATTGTTCTTACTTTAAACTTGGCTAATTTATACATATCAATATAATATATGGAAATTTAACCGAGCGACGTTAGGAGGTAAATTAAGCCCGTTTTCTATTATAATTGAAAAATTTTTTCCAATATTCAATTACAATACATACAAACTTAGCATGTTTTATTTTATTTTATAGAAAACTCAATTTATATTATATCTTAATCTATATCGAACTTACAAAATTAAAAACTAAGTCTATAACAAAAATAGAAACTAAAAATTTTACAGTCGGAATAAATTAATTTATTTGAAAAATTAACTGAATAATCTTCATACTACAAATTTAGCGATAAAATGAAGGAAGTTAATATTTATAAGTACAAGTGTAATGTCCGTTTCACATCTCCTTAAAATTAAAATTTTATAATTTACAGTAGCACAAAAAGTTCATAAATATGTTAACGTTCATTAAAAAATTTTTCTAATTGAAATTATTAAAATTATTTAAATAAAACTACTACTTTATATTTTATACAAAAATTCATAAATATGCTAACGTTAACTGATAATTTTTTCTAGTTGAAATAATTAAAATTATTTAAATGAAACTTCTACTTCAATTAAATAAGGAATTTTTAACTTACCATCTTAATCTCAATATCCTCATAAAAAGAAATATAATAATTTTCTATTGCCTTCGAAGGTAGTGGAAAATCCATCTTTTCTAGGAATTCCTCGAGTTCTGAGAGATGTTCCGTGTTTGGGCTCATTGTTAATAATACATAATCATTAAGCTTATTTTCGTTATCCTCTTGAAGCAGCGTTGTGATTTTGTCGAGCAGGATATCGATGTTATCCATGCTTGCACTTGAGTTCACTCGACTCATCACACATGACTGACTCTCTAATAATGAAAAGCAACTTGCTTTTATAAAGTCCAAGGTTGTCAAGAATTTTCCCGAATTATTTATTTTAAAAAAAAGTTTTGGCTTATACAAATAAGCCTTTGTTTTAGAGGAAACGTATTTTCACTGAAAAACTGCTTTTAATATTTGTTTTTCTTACACTATATTTAAGCTATTTTCATTCACTTGATTATTAATTCATAAAATTTAAAAAAAAAACTCTTTATTATCGAATGATTTGTTTTTCATTACGTAAACACGTTTAAACATGCATTTTATACACTTACAGCATGTATTTTAATAAATTGCATTCTCAATACAGCAAGACCACTTAAAAATTTCACTTTAGGTTGAATATTTTTATACACCTATAAATGTACGCATGTATTTATAAACAAAATTAATACACGTTATTATAGTATTAAAAACCCTTTATTATAGCATCAAAAACACGTTATAACTTACATTTGAAATACATGCATGCATGCACTTATACGAATACTACACTTATATACACATTTAGTTTACATGAATTTCACTAACACTGAATAATTTTACACTCTATATCTTTATACGAATACCACACTTACATTTAATTTACATTAACACTGAATAATTATCACATTTCATTATCTATTGAATATTTAATTTACACGAATTTCACATAATAGAATATTCTTTTATAAAAATAATGTACACTATATTTTTTATATAAGAATAATCTATTATTCTCACATTTTTAACTAATAAAAGATTATTTTACACTATACACAAAAACTTATTCCACTACGAAGAGAATCATCTTTTACGTAGAGCAATGCCCTCATTCATGGGTGATGTATTTTCCACTTTGTGTCTTAGAGAACACACACATAGGTAATAAAATTTGATATTTCTCTCCAACATTTTCGTTTTTTTTTAACTTTTTTTCTTGCTTTAAACACGAACACATTTCCATTTATTTCACTAACCTATGTACAGAATACTCTCGTAGAATGAGAAAAAACACGATACGTCCAAACAGCTGCACGTGCGTTTGTTTATATTTTGTTTAAAACCGGCACATGCGTGATGATGCTGTTCTACTTTACCCGTAACCAGACAATTGCTGCTCAACTACTTTCAGTTATTTTCGGAAACGTTCGCGCCGCGCTATATATAGAAGTTCATATATACAGTTTACCGAGGTAACTGATCAGCAGGTATTTAACATTTAAAGAAGAGTCGTTCACCTTAATTAATGCAGCAGCTGTACTAAAGCTATGGGACACAGTAGCAGTACAAAAAATTTTTCCTTCTACACCGAGAAAGTTTCCCATCATAAAAGATAGTGCGTTTTTAAAATGCTCCACAAAGTGGCTCGCATGCACGATAAATATCGAACATGCATCAAGTTTTTCGATGCGGCGCCACCGTAGGCGACGAAATACAGTGCGCCGCCTCCTCGCGCATTGTGTTTCGGCGCTTATGCACTACAAAAAGTGATGCACGAATTATGAAATGCGAAGCATCATTCGTGATTCACGGTGCAAAAGGCATCACTTTTTTTAGTGCGACGTGCATCGTCTTTATTGAGGCAAAACTTTCTCCGTGTATATACCAGAGATATTTCAATGTCATACAAATAGTCGATTATTGCATTTTCATCAATATTAACTAGCTTGATGACTGGTAAATAGAAGCAATTAATACTTCATACAAGTAATCAACGATCTACTTTATCGATAAATTGAGTTGACTGGCTTACCATGCAGTTACGCAACATAAAAAAGGTAACCGATTTACTTTATCGATAAATAGATCGATAAATAGATCGATAAATAGGCGCATCTAGCGCGCCATACAAAGCACCCAGCAAAATCTATCAATATGCATCTAAAATGCCTGTAAGGATTTTGGAACAGGGCGCGATTGGCACACTTTTTGTGCTAGTAGCGCCTTGTTCCAGAATCCTTACAGCTTACCTACTCCAATTAAATATTATTTTAAGATTGAAACCTTTTGATAAAAAAAATCATGAGTTAAAACAGCCCAAACTTCTTTAAAGTTATAAAGAAATGAAAATAGCGCACATAATTAACTAAAAGTATGCATACATAATAAATACTGCATTTCAGACTTAATTTCATTTGAATTATCTCTTACTACTTTTAAATAATTTGAGCTTTTTGAACAAGTTTTTATTTTAATTGATAAGTTTTAATATCAACTTTAATATGCATTTAGTAGAAACCTTATAGAATAAGTACTTCGAAAACTCTAAAGCAAATGCAAATATTTTAACAGAATAGATGAGATTGTTCATAACTCTAAAATAATCAAACATTTGACTGAATGGGTGTGGCTATATTCATATATTTATATGAGAAAAAATATCTCAGAGTTATAAGAAGTTCCGAGACCCAAATACAATACACTCTGCTTGTTAGTAAACAAAAAAATATCAAGTTCCATTTATTATTATTTATATACTGCAAAAAAACCCGAATCCAGCGTTACGAAGTTGATCGTACTAGCTGGATGCGAACAACACTCGAAGCATAAGAATACATAAAATCGTAGTAGGTTAATGCGTAATCATATTGCAGTCAATCATTGTGACTGTCTATACAAGATAGTAGCGTGAATCGGAGTAGAGCGCTGCGACTGCATTGCCGGGTCAATCGCTTTGACCCGTCAGCATCTCGCATGCCGACAGCCAAGATCGGGCACAACTATTAGCGTTGCATGGTTGCTTGCTTCGACTCGTCGGCATTTCGCATGCCGCAAGCCGAGATTGAGCTCAGAGACAACGTTGTGAGTTCGCATGATTCGACTTTTTAGATTCTAATACTGCGAAAGTCGATATTAATGATTCATGTCAATTAATATTATGTGTTAATTAAATTTTTATCTATCGATTTTCACAGCAAATGTTTTAATTCTTTAATATTATTTAGATTAAATTTTATTTATTAACATATAATATAAAACGTTTATTGAATTAAAGTAGGTAAGCTATAGGCATACTGGCTCAGGTTCATTCTGGATCACCCCCTCTCTCCTCAAAGTGATCTAAAATCTAATGTGTGTATAAGCCCATAAGAGTATCCCCTTCTTCGAGTGATTTTTTGAATTTTGGTTTTTATTTACGCCCACCCTTCCCTACTCCATGTGATCGAGAATCCGATGTGTGTATAAGCCCATAAGAGTATCCCCTTCTTCAAGTCATTTTTTTAATTTTGGTTTTTATTTACTCCCACCCTTCCCTACTCCATGTGATCGAGAATCCGATGTGTGTATAAGCACATAAGAGTATCCCCTTCTCCGTGTGATTTTTTGAATTTCAGTATTTTGTTCACGCCCACCCTTCCCTACTCCATGTGATTTAGAATCCAATATGTGTATAAACCCATAAGAATTACCTTTATTTGTTTGATTTGTAGGTGGCCCCATACGGTAGGGAGTCCCAAGATGTTTTTTTCTTTTGAAAGATTAATGTTTACGATTGCATGTTTTCCTTTTTTTTCATCTCCATGACTTTTGTTCTTTAAGTCACCTTCTTTTGATCGATAGATATTTTTCCTTTGGTCAAGGAATATTTTTCCTTATCTTTCACAAATAAGAGTTCTCTTTTTTTTTAAACAAGATGAAAAAAGATAGCTGACCCTTATAATAAATTTTTTTCTCAAAAAAGATTTTCTTTCAGAAAGATAAAGACAGTATTATATCTTAAAGGTTGCATGATTCATTATTTTCATGCACCTGCGACTCAAAAAAGAACACACACAGTGTACTGCATTAAGAGAAAGGACATTCTTTTCCTTCTCTCTTAAAAGCAGGTAAATTTTTGTGCAACGTTCAAGAAAATGCATAGTGGGCAGCGCTACAAAAAAAGACTCTCCATCCGCCGAAAAAACTTTATGTTTGCTAGTGACCCTTTCGCTTCCCCGCAGCGCCACTTAGTCGGCGCAATCAGTGTGCTGAAAACGGACTCTGATTACTCCGATAATCTTAATGCAAAGACTCTCCATTCACAGAAAAATTTTACGTTTGCTTGTGACCCTTTCTCTTTCGCTTCCCCGCAGTGCCACTTAGTCGGTACAGTCAGTGTGCCAGAAACGGACTCTGATTGCTCCGATAATCTTAATGCAATCGGCGCTTTACGCAATGCTGAAGGATACATGTGGCGCCTAATGTCTTTGGCTGCAGGTATACACAGAAAACCCTCGGTCTCGTCATTGTTTTACCACTGCATGTTTTTTCTTTTTCATCTCTATGACAGTTTCTTTAACCCACATGCTTCTGATCGATAGATATTTTCCCTTTGGTCACTTTCACATTACTTTACTATTCAAAGTCACTTTCTGCTTGTTATGATAATCTTAATGCAATCGGCGCTCTACGCTACGCTGAAGGATACATGTGGCGCCTAATGTCTTTAAGTGCAGGTATACACAGAAAACCCTCGGTCTCGTCACTGTTTTACCACTGCATGTTGTTTTCTTTTTCATCTTTATGACAGTTTCTTTAACCCACATGCTTCTGATTGATAGATATTTTCCCTTTGATCACTTTCACATTACTTTACTATTTAAAGTCACTTGTTTTCATTTTGTTGGGAAGAGACCTTTTTTTTCCTTTTCGTAAAAATATGTTTTCTTTTACTGAGAAAAGAAACTTTTTTTTTGGTTTTCATGTTTATAATCTTACAATCTTTTTTCTTTTAAAATTGAAACTTTTATTGTGCCCATTCTATATCCATGTATTAAGTTAAAATAAGGTTATTGGTGAATTTTTTTCTTTTCAGAAAAGGTTTTCTTGACAGGTTTATATTTTTGAAAGTCACCTGTTATCTTATTTTATCTTTTTTTTTGAGAAAAAAGGTCTTTTACTCTTTTCCTAAAACGATATATCGGTCATTTAATTTTGAAAACCAAGCCCTTTGCGAATGCATTCTTTTTAGATAGAAAAGAGGGCGTGGAAAATACTTGGAGGTTTGTCAAAAAATTTTCTTCCGCAGGTAGGTAATTTTTGTAAATTTTTTTGTATAAATACTGTGCTGCATGCAATGTTCAGTATTCAGTCTCTCAAGCTTCCTAAAACAAGATTGAAAAATTTAAGTTTTGATTTAAATCGTATTTAAAAAAAATAAAAAATGGCAAACGGAAAAAAAACCAAGAAAACAAAACTAGTGTGGCCTCAAAATAATTAGGGATAGAATCCAATGGATAATGAGGAACGGATCGTTGATCTTGATCACGTCACATGGGCGATGGATGCAATAACATCGTGTAAGTAATATTTGATAATTTTTTTCTTTTTTCATAATTAATAGTTTTTTATATATTTTTTCAATAATTAATTATTTTTGTTTCCTTTTTTTAGTACCACCGATGCCGCAGTCTGCTTCAATGCAGCAATTATATCAAGGCTTCGAAAATATGGAAACACCGAGGGCAAGCCCGAAGCGCTTGAGAAGAAGATCATCGAGCTCGAGTTCGAGTTCAAGTTCGAGTTCCAGTGGAACTTCATCGAGTTGCTCTTCGTGCAGAGCAACGCCCAAGAAAGTTCCCAGAGTCAACAACGAAGATGTAAGAACTCCTCTTCGAGAGAACTCGCCGCAACCAGGGCCCTCGGGTACAAGTAAGTTGATATAAAACAAAAAAAATATTTCATTAAAATATAAAAAGAAAAAAGATTAAAATATTTATTTTTTCTGTTTCAGGATCACAACTTCGGGAGAAGTCTCCGCAACCAGGGCCCTCGGGGACAAGTAAGTTAAAAAAAAAACAAAAAATATTTCATTAAAATATAAAAAGAAAAAAGATTAAAATATTTATTTTTTCTGTTTCAGGATCACAACTTTGGGAGAAGTCTTTGCAACCAGGACCCTTGGGCACAAGTAAGTTAAAAAAAACAAAAAATATTTCATTAAAATATAAAAAGAAAAAAGATTAAAATATTTTTTTTTTTCTGTTTCAGGATCACAACTTCGGGAGAAGTCTCCGCATCCAGGGCCCTCGGGTACAAGTAAGTTAAAAAAAACCAAAAATATTTCATTGAAAAAAAAAATAAAAAAAGAAAAGAGTTTAAAATATTAATTTTTTTTTGAAAATAATAATTTTATCTAAATAAATAATTAATTTTTTTTTCCTTTTTTCAGAAGAGAATGGCAGCGCTACTTTCCAGGAGAATAGACCTCCTCCTGCAAGACGAATCTTGCAGCTTAAACATTCAGGGAAAAAGATTGTGATGAATACAAGGCTTCCTAAGTCTAACCAGGAGAATGAGAATGCCAGATTCCCTAAATCAACGCAGGAGGATGAGGGAACAGTTTCGTCATGCAGTGAACTCATGATAACAGAAGACATCACATATCTTGATTAAAAAATAAATTTATGTACATGTATTTTTTATATAAATATAAAAAAGAATTTTTGTAACTGGCGGAAAAATATGTAATAAAAATTTTAATTCAATAAAAAAAAAAATAGTAATAGTTCATAAAATCTTAATCTCGCTTATTTGATGAGCCTTCCTATATATATGTAATATAATCTATTTTATAAAAAAAAATTTTTTTTCACTTAAATAAATTATTATAATTAAAAATAGTAGTTGGTTTTGGGAATATTAAATTAAATTATAATAATCATTGATAAAATTTTTATTTTTTAAAATCACATATAATTATTTTTTTCATTTTAGAAATACAATTATTTTTTTCATTTTAGAAATACAATTATTTTTTCATTTCAGAAATACAATTATTATAGTATTTTAATAAGATAATAATAAAAAAATTTTAAAAATTTTATTCATTTGCAAAATATAAACATGTACATTTCATTTTTTTGTTTTGTTTAAAATAATTATCAACCTCATCTTTATCATTAATATTTAAGTAATTTTGTAGCCATGCTCGTATAGCAATCGTATTATTGACTGCACACACGGGTCTTTTTCTTCTTATACAGAAAACGTGGTTCAAGCAGAAGTGGTGCTTATCACCTATTATTTCTTCTAATGCTGGACAGCCGAAATCTTCAACATTTGAAATTGACCTGCAAATAAAATAAACAGAATAATTAAACTATAATATAAAAGTATAAGAAAAGTATTAAAAAGTATGAAAAAAGTATTAAAAAGTATGAAAAAAGTATTAAAAAGTATGAGAAAAGTATGAAAAAGTATAAAAAGTATAAAAAAAAGTATAAAAAAGTATAAAAAAAGTATGAAAAAGTATAAAAAAGTATAAAAAAGTATAAAAAAGTATAAAAAAGTATGAAAAGTATTAAGAAAATGATTATTTTGAATATAAAAAATTTAAATATATTTTTACTTACACACTTGGTAAAAGATTTTTCAACCATTGCACTTTCTGCTCTCCTTTGACAAATAATTTTTTGATTCCTTGCGAGCAGATTTGGAAAACACGTTGTAGACGATGATATGGAATATCTCCGGAATTCCATGCTATACCGTGATGGAACCTTTCCACCCACTGAGCCATGCATTTTTCTTCTGTATTTAGTTCCTCCCATGTAATTGGAGATTTGAAAACATAGACTGTAGGTAAAGCTGTTTTTCTAAAATTGAGGAAACTAACTTCTTTGAAAATAAAAGAATCCTCTGATATTCTTTGAAATCCTTGAATATCACATATATAAATGCTTTCTTCTTCCGCAGACTGCATGATATAATTTTTGAACAGCATATCGTAATCACGAGTTCTAGCCATCTCGTAGCGTTGGATGTTTCAGTATGAATTAATATCGGGAAATGAGAATAGAAAATTTTCAAATCGTAAGTTTATGTCAAGCAGTTTCCCCTCTTACTTTTTTAAGGTTGGACGATGGAAAATAGCTCAGTTTTCACTGGTTAAACTAAAAGATGATAGTAACTCCGCCTCTAACTTTTTTAAGATTGGACGATGGAAAATCGCTCAATCCTCATTGGTTAAAACTAAGAAATGATTCTGATAGGTTAAAAAAGGTAAAAAATTCATCCCTACCCGTGAAAACCTCTCTTTTTCTGAAAAACTTGCACTCCGTTTTACTATTGGTTAGTTAATTGAATTTTCTATCTCTCCTTTTGTTAACTTACCTTTAAAAAGGACTGAAGGTTTCTGGATGAGCATACTTCGTCAGAGGAGTCGTGAGTGTACATAGTCATCGGGACTAAACTTTACCTATCGTGAAAGTTTGTGTTTGTGAAAGGTTATTTTAAATAAAAAGAAAAAAAAATGTCTTCAATTAATTTCTTTGAACGTCTTGTGCAACTACTCCGTGATGCTTTGCAAAATGTAAATGAACTGAACAATACCGATCTCCATTATTGGATAGATATGTGCAATGGTAGTTTAGAGAAATTAAATGAAAAAATTGTCAATGCTGATCTTACAAGAGGAGAAAAGCAGAGATGTCAAACTTGTGTGTTACATCTTTCGGGTATTCAAGTTCAATTTGAACATCATCTTCAACGAGGAGGTGGTCTGCAATCTGAAGAAATAGAAGCTTCTGTTGAATGGCGAGATGTGCAGTCAGCTTTCGAAAACAGAATTAGAACTGGCGTAGTGGTAAATATAAATCATGTGGATATTTTAAGTTTTTTGAACGACGCCCAAGAACTCTTTAAAGTACATGTACAGTCATGCTTAGAAGAATATAGTGCTCTCAAAGTGAATTCAGATTTCACCGCAGAATTTTCTATACAGAAAAGTAGTGAAGAATTGACAGATATTAAATATTTTACAACCACAAGTACTTCAATTTTCATGTCAACGAATCTAGAAGAATGGTTCAAAATAAATATCAAAGATTCTATTTTGACACAGATAGAAGAATTTCAGGAAAAAGATTCTGGCTGGGCTCTAAAAAGCATTATAAGTCTGAGTATAAATATGAAAAAATATTCTCCGATCAAGGGCAGTTCGTACATTCCTTTACCACCTTTTATACAAAAGAAAAAAGCATGTGTCAATGTTCGTAACAATGACAATCAATGTTTCAAGTATGCTATCCTCTCAGCAATATATCCAAGTGAAACTAATACTAATAGAGTTAATCAATATAGCATGCATGAGAACAAGTTGAAATTTAATAACATAGAATTTCCAGTGACACTTAAAAATGTTCCAAAATTTGAAGAACTGAATAATATTTCAGTAAATGTGTACATGTTGAAGAAGTTTGGACAAAAGTTTGAAGTATCACCTTGCCACATTACATCGGATAAAAAGGAAAAGCATGTCAATCTACTCATCATCCAAGACTTTTACATCGATGAGTATGAAAAAGATAATCATTCTGATGATATTAGTTTACCCAAATACCACTACGTTTGGATAAAGAATATGTCTCGTCTTCTGAAATCTCAACTATCTAAGACACATGTAAAATCATTCCATTGTGAAAGATGTTTACAAGTCTTTTATAATGAAGAAAGATTGCAAGTTCATGAAAATGATTGTAAGAATTTGAATTATTGTCGAATTAATCTACCTGACTCGCAGAACAACATTCTGAAATTTGAAGATTATTATAAAAGCGAAAAAGTTCCTTTTATTGTTTATGCTGATTTTGAATGTTTACTGAAGCCTACAATGAATGAGATTGCCTTCCAACTTCATGAAGCATATAGCATAGGATATTATATAAAATGTAGCTTTGATGACAGCTTATCTTTTTATAAGTCATATAGAAAAAATATCGAAGATGGACAGACTCCTGCACAATGGTTTGTCCCAGAATTAAAATCAATCAGTGAGGAAATTGATAAACTCTACAAGAATCCGAAACCATTAAAACTTACGGATTTAGAAGAATTATCTTTCCAAAGGTCAACCATTTGTCACATATGCCGAAAACTAATCCGTGATGAAGAACTCGCAGTACGAGATCACTGTCATCTTACAGGACGGTAAGATATTAATTATAGTTATATTTCAATGAAAAAAAAATTTACTTTATCATGCAAATTTTTTTAAAATATCTATTTTTTTTTACATTAGTTTCAGAGGTGCAGCACATAATTCATGTAATTTGAATTACAAGTATTCAAAATTTATTCCTGTGGTTTTTCATAACCTCAATTACGATACACACTTTATTTTGAAAGAGATAGCCACATCTTCATTGATGGGAGGACGAGTTACGCTATTGCCATATAATAAAAAAAAATATATTTCTTTCACAAAATACATAGATGGCAGTGACCTAAGTTTTAGATTCATAGATTCTTGGCGTTTTCTTCCTTCGTCATTAGAAAAACTTGCATCATACTTGGAAAATGTGCCGATACTGATAAAAGAGTTTCGAACTGATGGTTTTACAGATGAGAAAATTGATTTTCTCAAACGTTAAGGTATATTTCCATATGATTTTGTAGATGGATTGGATAAATTATTAGTTACGAAATTGCCAGAGAAAAATCAGTTTTATAACCAACTCACCGATTCTCATATTGCTGATGAAGACTATAAGCATGCTATTCAAGTCTGGAGTAAGTTCAATATAAGGACATTAGGCGAGTATTCGGATTTATACTTAAAAACAGATGTTTTACTATTGGCGGATGTATTTGAAAGTTTTCGAGAAACATCTCTCAAAGCTTACGGTTTATGTCCAGCTCACTTTTATACGTCTCCAGGCTTGACATTTTCAGCAGCGCTAAAAATGACGAAGGTAGAACTGGAGCTTCTTACAGATATAGATATGTTGATGTTTATTGAAGCAGGTATTCGGGGAGGAATAAGTCAATGCTGTAATCGCTATGCCAAGGCGAACAATCCATATATGGGCTCTCCGTATGATGAAAAACAGAAAATGAAAACACTTATGTACTTTGATATTAATAATCTTTATGAA
The DNA here is from genome assembly GCA_017163975.1 of Anastatus disparis. NCBI lineage: Eukaryota > Metazoa > Arthropoda > Insecta > Hymenoptera > Eupelmidae > Anastatus > Anastatus disparis. Next base: position 1,453,710 of record JAFFSR010000233.1, read on the forward strand.
TGGGCAATGGTTCAATATTTGCCAGTCGGAAAATTCAAATGGGTAGAATATGAGACGAATTCAAACTTTTACAACGCATCGCCAGATTCAGTTATTGGATATATTGCTGAAGTAGATTTGGAGTATCCCGAGGAAATACACGATGCACATCGAGATTTTCCATTCTGCGCAGAGCATAGTGCGCCACATGACTCGAAACAAAAGAAACTTCTCACTACTTTGAAGAACAAGGAGAGATATGTTATTTACTATCGAACACTCAGACAAGTGTTGGAAAATGGACTTCGACTGAAAAAAGTGCATAGAATTTTAAGTTTTGAGCAAAAGGCATGGCTTAAACCTTATGTGGAATTGAATACTCAAAAAAGAATGCAGGCTATGAACGAATTTGAAAAACTTTTTTATAAATTGTTAATCAATGCTGTCTATGGAAAGTGCATTGAGCGAGAGCGGTCTCGAGTTGATGTCCGATTGGTAAATAAATTTACTGGTAGATATGGAGCAGAAGCACGCATAGCTCTACCAAATTTTCACAGCTGTGCTATTTTTGATGAGAATTTAGTTGCCATTCAAATGAAGAGAACGAGCATCACAATCAAGAAACCAATTTATGTTGGATTTTGCATTTTAGAATTATCAAAAACATTAGTTTATGATTTTCATTATTCGTATATGAAAAAGCGAGTTGGAGACAAATGCAAACTTTTGTATACTGATACTGATAGTCTCATATACGAAGTTGAGGATGTTGACATGTACAAATTAATGAAAGAGGACATACATAAATTTGATACTTCCGATTATGAAGAAAATAATCCGTTCGAAATTCCTCGAGTTAATAAGAAAGTTCCGGGTTTGATGAAAGACGAATGTAATGGTAAGATAATGACAGAATTTATAGGATTACGAAGCAAAATGTATAGTATTTCAATCGATGGAGGAGAAGTTATAAAGAAAGCCAAAGGTATAAAGTCCAGTGTTGTTAAAAAATTAATTACTTTTGAGGATTACCGAAGCTGTCTTCAGGATCTCACTATTATATACCGTGAACAGTGCAATATCCGTTCAAAATTGCATACTGTGCATACTGAAAAACAGAGAAAAATTGCTCTAAGTCCTCACGATGATAAGAGATTTTTATTGCCTGATAGTACAGATACTTTACCTTGGGGACATTATAAAATTGAAGAAATACAGATGGCGCAAGCTGCACTTGAAGTAGAGAGGGAACATGCAAGAAAAATGGCTGCTGAAAAAATAGAAAAAGAGTGGGAGGTAGAAATGAGGAGGGGAGATACACGAGTGGAGATGGATGCTACAGAGAATGAAAGAGAGAGGGAAATCGAGAGAAGGGATGAAGCCACCAATGAAAATAGTGCAGAGCGAGTGGGGATGTCACTTTATGAAGGCGAGCAAATTATCATTGAGTATGATGTGTTAGAGGAGTTCATGAATGACTGGCATCCATCAATGAAGGGGGCAAGTTCCCAGGAAGGAGAAAAAAAGGATATATTACGAGTAGCAATGGAAAGGGCCGACATCGAAGTGGGGAATGGGCTATATCAACCAATGGACCACAATGAGGAGCGCATTCAAGTAATCGAAGAGCTTGAGGACGATCAACCTTGCACAAAGAAATCTAAAATCGACTAACTTTTTAAGTAAGTTACAATTTATTTTTTTTTACCAAAAAACATTATTTTTTTCCATCAAAATTTTTTTCTAACAGAAATTTTTTTTTTTTACTTTTTCTTGTTTTCAGAATGGATTTATCTGCACTAAACAAGATTGCTGGAAGCGACTTCCTGCCAAGGAAGAAAGTCACAGACTTAGAAAAAGACCAGCAGTACATGGTGACTTCACTGAAACAAGTCAAGACAAGATTTGGAACCAAGGTCGTAGCAGATTTCGACCAAAGCTTCCAAGTCTTCTTACCAGAGAAGATTTCATCTGCAATCTTAAAAGATGAAGAATTTTTCTACAATCTCTGTGATAATGCAAATAAACTGCGTTTGATTGCAATATACCTGGAAGGATCTTCTTTTAAATTCGATCGGGCTTAAAATAAATAAAAATATACTCGTCAAATTATTTTTCAAACTATTTATTGTAAATTGTACATAATAAGAATACATGAATAAATGAAAATTATTAAACATTATATAATTGTTTTTATTTATCACCACAATTTATAATTATTATATTTATATTGAATCATAAAAAGAAAATTTTAATAATAAAAATATTTTATATATAACTTAAATTAATGAACATAATAAAATTAAATTTTTTTTCTTTTATTTATTACACTGAAATACGTGGTAAAATACATCTTAGCTTATTCAAATAATCTCATTTTTATCTATCCAACTATTATGCTTGCTATTTAGACCTAACCACTTAACATATACACGTTTACCACTTTTCTTTAAAACTTTTTCTACCAAATAAATTTCTGGATACATAGTCTTTTGAATTTCCGTTTCATAAAAGCCGCCGGAGACTGGTTCATCATAATAATCTTTGACATGGTAAGTTATGGGATTGGTTTTTACAACTCTTGTTATTGTGAAAATTTCAGTTGACCAATTTGGTGTATAACCTTTTTCAAAAACTTGTTTTATCTTACTTATTCGCACTTTATCTCCTACTTTGAATTTTGGTTTTTTACAGGTCTTTTTTCAGTTGGGTAATTTTTCTTGATTTCTTTTTCATTTACCTTCGTAACGTTTTCAGGCTCGATTCCTATTGTCCGATGTTTTCTTGAATTGTATGCTTTCACTAACTCAGGCAGAATATCCAACCATTTATAACTTCCTTGTTTGCTGAATTCTAACCACATTGCATTTTTTAAAGTTCTATTAAAGCGTTCACATATGCTTGCATGAAGATTACTATGTGAAGAGTAGTGATTTATTTTGTACTTTTTCATAAGATTCTGAAAGTTTGAATTGTAGAATTCTTTTCCTTGGTCAGTTTGTAAATTCGATGGCACCCGTTCTTGTTCTAATATTGACTTCATAGCTAGAGTAACATCATTGCCACTCTTCAAATTGACTGGTACAGCCCATGCATACTTTGAAAATATATCTATGACAGTTAGTAAGTAGCGAAAACCTTTGTTTTCCTTGAAATAAGGTATCATTTCTACAAGGTCAGCTTGCCAAGTCTCATCTAATCCGCGTATGTCATATTTTCTTCGCTTGTACCTTCGACGTGCTGGCTTGTGTAGCTCTTCAACTACTCTTTGACGTTCCATCTTAAACTTCAACTTTAGCAATATCCGATCGTCTATTCATTTCTTTAATTATATATTCAATACTTGCAAAATTTCGTTGAGTCATATCATAGACATAAGTTAATTTTTCATCTATTTCTGCTTTATATATTTCAACTTTGTTCTCATATTCTTGTATAGCTTTAGCAACTTCTATAATTTTAGAAGATAAGTAATCAACTTCTTTCTGTAGGATATTATTTAGTGAATTCAAACTAATGGCATCATTTGGATCATTAGCCTCTCCAATATTGCAAAGCCGCTTATTTTCTAAATCAAAATCACCATCTGATGTAACATTGAATCCAATACCTCGAGGACCACGACTCACTTGCGAGCCCTCAAGTTTTCTTCCAAACACATCGAGACTCATGATACTACTATTGATTTGAAAATTGTGTACGTCAATATATATGCCCAGCTTCACGTAGTTCCTCTATGATTGATTGGATTTCATTGTTGTGATTATTATTTCCAGCAGATCGTTCGGCTATCAATAATCGCAGTCTTTCGACAAGCTCATTCGGATCATCCCAGTAGACTAGATCTATGGAAGTATTCTTTTTGCTATTTTATATTTAGGTATGAGACCCCTCCGCTGGTAGACATTCTACTACGATCACTGCGGAACATTGGTGCTATGATTTTTGAATATTTTCTACTCTTCGAAGAGCGTATATTCTCACTTTTGCTATGTCTTTTTCTATGGGCATTTGTTGCTTCCAGGATAATGCGATAGTTCTTGCGATCTGTTGTACTCAAAAGATTATCATCTGGTTCTTTTTTGAAAAGCAATTCCATTAGACCATTGCTTTTAGGAAAACTTAAATCTTTCACTTTTATCATTTTATCATCAAATTGAATTTGTGAATCACCCATCATGTATACCCCACTGACTTTTCTCACTCCGTATATGTTATCGATTTTGCTGCGGCTTCCATTTAGCATTGATAAAAAGTCTGTCGGTTCAGTTTCTTTATGCGCAGATACAAATGGTGAATATATAGATTTGAATGATGAATTTGCAGAATTGAATGATGAATTCATCATTGTGCTATTTATCGGAGAAAAATCATCGCCATTAGAAGCATCATTATCAAACGCCGAACCCGAGTTATTAATATCGTTTACAATATAACTTGATTCATCAAATCTCAATCTTTTTTTTGCAGATTTTCTGTTACTGTCTATGGCCTTAATGTGATTAGAACGTGACACACTTTCAGTTGTCGAATCGACAAGCTTTTCAAGTGGTTTAATAACTGGTTTTAAAGTATCACCAATAACCTTTTCAAAATCATCTCTCTCCTTTTTTAACAAAGAGTATTTTTTTTAATAGCCTCGCGTGCTCGTAAGAGCTCGCTAAGAACACTTTTTTCTTTCTTAAAGTCAGGCATGCTGACAAGATGCTGTCTACAATCAAACTGCAAAGATTAAGATTTATACTTCCTTTTTAATGGCAAAACAGTCAAATCCTTTTCTATATCTACCATCATTCATTGCTCTATCTTTGTCAATAACAACAAATCCATACTTGTCATTCTTCCAGCATTCTGTACAAAGATTTCGAAATTCATTTAAAGTTAAGTCAGTATTCACATGGTCTTCATAGATATGTTTAAGATTAACATCATCTTGACGATAAATTACCATCAAATTAATATTGTCCCTGATGAGATGTTTCGGTATATGAGCATATGACTGACATAGATAAAAGCTATCTACACTTTTGTGTCTCCCCATACAGAAAAAAGCTCTGACGTTATCCTGCTTCTCACAAGCCACATCATCAAAAATCATAATTGAATTAGGTAGGGCTTCATCTGGAGACACTAGAGATGCATGTTCACTGAACGGTAGATATGATATACCTTCAATTGGTTCTAAAACTTTTTGAAGAAATTGATATTTCGGTTGATTTAAGGATTTAGAGTATACATACAAATTTTCAAATCTAAGACCATTAGGGTGTGTAATTAGAGCTAATAAACTATTAGTTTTTCCACAGTTCGATGGGCCACAAAATACTGCTCGTATATTATCTGGAAGTAACTCTCCATGTCGCTTTTTTCTTTTCGTTTTCTCAAAATCAAAGTTGCCGACGGGAAGTTTGACGTTCTGCTCAGTAAAATCCATGTTTACGTAACAAAGTCAAATCTAAGATTGACCTTTTCTAAATATAAACGCTTGTTTTATATTTTGATCATCAGTTGTAAATCAGCACTCGAAGAGAGATGCTCGTACACAAATCACAGAAGCACCCTAAGGGTAAAGGGTTACTTGATAAAGTAATCAATAACTTACCTATTGAAATGCATATTCCTGGATATCAATATTGTGGTCCCGGAACAAAACTGAAAAAGCGTCTAAAAAGAGGTGATACAGGTATCAATCCACTTGATCAAGCATGCAAAGAACATGACATATCTTATTTTGATAAAAATGCTGATCGAAAAGTAGCTGACATGAAGCTCGCTGATAAAGCTTGGCAGCGTGTTAGAGCCAAAAATGCAAGTCTTAGCGAAAAAGCAACTGCTTTTGTTGTTGCAAATGCTATGAAATTAAAAGGAAAGACAGGAATGGGCGTAAAATTGAGTAAATTAGTAACTGCAAGTAAAAAATCATTAAAACCAAGTAAACATTCTCGCAAAGTTATACAGTCCGCTTTAAAAGGTGCACGTGAAGCTCTCAAGATCGTTGGCGGTAAGAAAAAAATTATCATTCCACGTATTCTACCTGTTCCATCAAAAATAGGTGGCGCTCTGCCTTTTCTCATACCATTGTTCGCAGCACTAAGTGCAACTGGTGCTCTGGCTGGAGGAGCTGCTGGAATAGCTAAAGCAGTAAATGAGGCTAAAGCTGCACAGAAAAATTATGAAGAAAGTAAGAGACATAATAAAACTATGGAAGCTATTGCTCTAGGAAAAGGTCTCTATCTTAAACCATATAAAACTGGAATGGGATTATTTATGAAACCTCATATCGGTAATGGTCAAGTTAAAAAAAAAAAACTTCGATTTAACTTTGCCAAATCGTGCACTGACTGACTATGATCTTATAAAGTATGCTCGTATGATGCAAATCCCATATTTTCGAGGTGTTTTCATGAGAAATAATCTACCTTCTGATGGCCCATGGCATAACGAATCTGCTATAGTTAACTTAGATGATTTTCAAAACAAAGGCACTCACTGGGTATGTTATCGAAAACGAGGTTCTGAAGTGATTTATTTTGATAGTTTTGGTGATCTTAAACCCCCTATAGATCTCATGTTATATTTTAACGTGAAAGAAGTGAAATACAACTATAAAAGATATCAAAATTTTGACTCATTTATTTGTGGACATCTTTGTCTTCAATTCTTGTGTGAAAGACTATAAAAGAAGAGTTTTCAGACAAGCAGGATCATTCTTTTTCAAACAGTCATGGAAGATAGTTTCACTTTGAGTCTTTCAGGCAAATCTTCTATCTTAGAAGCGCAATATTTTCCTTCAATAGAACTACCACAGCATAAGAATTTTGTTTTGGGTTTAGTTGAACTTTTAACATTCAACTCGATTCCCAATGTTGACGATTCGAATAATAAACTTCATATAAACGGAGAGAAAATTATTATTATTCCTACTGGCAGTTATGAAATTGATGCTATTAATCAATTTTTGCAAAAAGATTTGAAATCTAAAGACATCGAGTTTTCCTTGAAAGCTAACAACAATACTCTCAGAAGTGAAATTTATTGCAGCCATCAGATAGATCTTAGTCCTCGCGATTCAATAGGCAGTCTTCTCGGTTTCACTCGTCGCGTTCTTCATGAAGACATTCATCACAGCTCTGATTTACCTGTGAAGATATTACTACAGGTGCTTACATCAACGACAAAAAAGTTCACACGATCCATGAGTTTTTCCCAAAAGTTCCTCCAGGATATAAAATCATAGAAGTTCCATCGCATGTCATATATTTACCACTCAATGTTAAAAGTATAGATCATCTTCAAATCCGAATCGTTGATCAAGACGGAAATTTAGTGAATTTCCGAGGAGAGGAAATTACTGTTAGACTTCACATAAAATCTGTATAATGGGAATCGTTTATAATTCAAGTGTGCATGTAAGTCAGCCATCATGTCAACCCACCATCAGTCGTCCAAAGGTACTCAAACCGTTAACACGGAAGAGCATCCAGTTTCTCAAAAGCATAGGTCTCAAAGTACGTGGAAAAAGATAAATTGTATCATTCTCTGCTGCTTTCAGAAAAATGGACGAAATTCTAAGCATTCAATCAGGTGTCGCATTCGATGAGTCTATTGCTCATTATGAGGTTCACGCACATCAACCATACTCCACATTAAGTTTCAATAACAGTGATGAAATCCGTATTTCTATTCAGCATCAAGATTTATGCCTCTTACCATCGTGTAGTTACATCCATGTATGTGGAAAATTACAAAAACCGGATGGACAAGCACTAACTAAAACTAATTTCGTTAACAATGGCATTTGTCATCTGTTTGATGAAATTCGATATGAAATTAATGCTGTAGAGATAGATAAAAGTAAAAATGTTGGTCTGAGTAGTCTCATGAAGGGATGCACTTCATTTAATCCAAATCAGACTTTAACATTCGAAAATGCAGGCTGGCTTGGTGTTGAAGAAGCAAACAAAACAATTGTAGATGATCATGGAAATTTTGACGTTTCTATCCCTCTAAGTATGATTTTAGGCTTCGCAGAAGATTACAAGAAAATTGTTGTTAATATGAAACATGAACTCATTCTCACAAGATCAAGAAATGACCTGAATGCTATAATACAGGAAGGTACTGTAGCCAACAATGCAACCACATATGAAACTTATCAAATAAAAATATCAAAGATAGAGTGGTTAATGCCATATGTTATTGCATCAGATAAACAAAAAATCCAGCTGTTAAATTTCATTGGCAAAGATAATCCTATTTCTATGAGTTTTCGTTCATGGGAGTTATTTGAATATCCTCTTCTTCCAACAACAAATAAACACGTCTGGACGGTAAAAACTTCAAATCAATTGGAGAAACCACGTTTCGTGATTCTTGGATTACAATCGGGAAAAAAAGGTTCAAGATCTAAAAATAATATTAAAAATAAAAAAAAAACTTTTTAATGTACCACGTTTTTATAATGAACCAAAAAGTATAAAATAATGTGTAATAAAATGAAAAATGAATAATGATTTGAAATAAAAAAAACGTGGGGCGCATGTTTATTATTATGTATTGTATGCGCCCCACGTTTTTTTTATTTCAAATCATTATTCATTTTTCATTTTATTACACATTATTTTATACTTTTTGGTTCATTATAAAAACGTGGTACATTAAAAAGTTTTTTTTTTATTTTTAATATTATTTTATACTTTTTAGTTCAATTAAAAAACGTGGTAGATTGAAAATTTTTTTATTTAAATATTATCTTATACATTTTGGTATTATTATTATTATTAATAATATTATTTATCGTGTTGTCCAACAGTGCATATTATATAGCATATATATTGTTGTCAAGGGACTAAAACGTGTTTCATCTATTTTTTTAGAGAACACGTAATCACATGGTGAGTTTCCCGCCATTTTGACGATAATGACGCCATTAGAAATTCAACCAAGATTTATTGTTTTATGCATTGTTAGACCATAAAATGAATAAAATACAGTCTCCAATTTTATATGTATAATAGAAAATGCTGTAATTTATGTCTAATTGCAATACATGACAAGTTAAAGAATTTTAAAAATTTTCGAAGATGGTTAGACACTAATGTTAAAAGTATATCTATATATAAAATCTTCAAAATTTCAATTTTTCCAATATCTCCGTACATAATTGTATTAATATATTTTTCGGTGGGAATATATATTTAATTATATTATCCAACAATGCATGCAAAAATATAATATTGAATATATTAATATATTAATATATTTGATATATTAATATATTAATATATTTGATATATTAATATATTAATATATTACTATATTAATATATTACTACATTTGATATATTAATATATTAATATATTAATATATTAATATATCAAAAGAAGATTTTTAAAATTTTCGAAGATGTTTAGACACTAATGTTAAAAGTGTATCTATATATAAAATCTTCAAATCTTCAATTTTGCCAACATCTCCGTATATGATTGAATATATTAATATATTGTTCGGTAGATATATATATTTTTTTTATAATATTGCATTGTCATCCAGTTCCGAGCTATATTTAAAATTTCAAGTCTCTAGCTCATCAGGAAGTTAGTTTACAATCGGTTGCAAAATTCGTACCGAACAGACAGACAGACAGACAGACAGACACCAAAGCGAGTTAATAAAAACGTAGTAACGTAGTAAAATGCCAGTCGCTTCGACCACTGTAATATTAGTAATGTGAGACTTTTCTTGAATTCGCAATATTATCCGTACAACAATCTCAATCTTGACATAGCTAAGAATCAATTTGCTATTCTCTATGATATGTATGCTTATTTTCAGAAAAGCTATTACGGAAGAGATTCACAGCCATTGTTGACAAAGTCTCAGTTTATCAACTTTGAACCACTCATAGTTATTGACTGTTCACGACAAAACGAATCTCTAAAGAGCGCTCCTGTCGATGTACGTCTAGAATTTGAGTCTCAAAATGACTTTCCAGCTAATACTTCAGCTTATTGCATGATCTTACACGATCGCATCATTCAGTACAATCCTATTAGTGGAGATGTTCGAAAGCTTGTCTGAATTATCTTAACTTTTACGTAAAAAATTAACATTTCGAAATGGAATATGCGGTAGACATGATTGGTTTTAAGCAAATGGGTGGTGAATATGTTCTAAAGGAAATAGCAATCATTCCTCTCAACGACAGTGGTGATCCTATCGTTCATCTATTCAAAAAACCTTTTTCATGGAAAAGGCTCTCTGACGAATTACAAGAAGAAAACATTCGCCTCAAACATAATCACGGAATAGCTTGGAATACTGATGGGCTTGACTACTCTCAAATTGCAAACTTACTTCGTGAATATTTACATGATGCTACTAAAATTTTTGTTCTGAATGAATTCAAACGTAAATGGCTGTTACGATTCAAATTTCCTGCTTATAATATCAATCAATACGGCTATCCATCAAAACCATCTTTCAAGTGTGTTACCATATGCACAAACCATAATCCAATTTATAAAACTGTCTGTGCACTACACAATGTCAAACTCATGAAATTATTCTATCTCTCAGAAAATCATTTGTAAGAAAAAAAGACAAAAAAAAAAAAAAAGAAAAAAAAAAAGTAGTAGAAAACGCTATAGGCATTCTGGATCACTTTCGGATTCTAGATCACTGAGGTGATCTACAATGCGTACTTTCTGGATCACTTTGAGGAGAGAGGGGGTGATCCAGAAGGAACCTGATCCAGTATGCCTATAGCTTATCTACTTATCAGGCAATAAAAATCTCTTGTCATCGTGAGGACTTAGAGCAATTTTTCTCTGTTTTTCAGTATGCACAGTATGCAATTTTGAACGGATATTGCACTGTTCACGGTATATAATAGTGAGATCCTGAAGACAGCTTCGGTAATCCTCAAAAGTAATTAATTTTTTAACAACACTGGACTTTATATCTTTGGCTTTCTTTATAACTTCTCCTCCATCGATTGAAATACTATACATTTTGCTTCGTAATCCTATAAATTCTGTCATTATCTTACCATTACATTCGTCTTTCATCAAACCCGGAACTTTCTTATTAACTCGAGGAATTTCAAACGGATTATTTTCTTCATAATCGGAAGTATCAAATTTATGTATGTCCTCTTTCATTAATTTGTACATGTCAACATCCTCAACTTCGTATATGGGACTATCAGTATCAGTATACAAAAGTTTGCATTTGTCCCCAACTCGCTTTTTCATATACGAATAATGAAAATCATAAACTAATGTTTTTGATAATTCTAAAATGCAAAATCCAACATAAATTGGTTTCTTGATTGTGATGCTCGTTCTCTTCATTTGAATGGCAACTAAATTCTCATCAAAAATAGCACAGCTGTGAAAATTTGGTAGAGCTATGCGTGCTTCTGCTCCATATCTACCAGTAAATTTATTTACCAATCGGACATCAACTCGAGACCGCTCTCGCTCAATGCACTTTCCATAGACAGCATTGATTAACAATTTATAAAAAAGTTTTTCAAATTTGTTCTTAGCCCGCATTCTTTTTTGAGTATTCAATTCCACATAAGGTTTAAGCCATGCCTTTTGCTTAAAACTTAAAATTCTATGCACTTTTTTCAGTCGAAGTCCATTTTCCAACACTTGTCTGAGTGTTCGATAGTAAATAACATATCTCTCCTTGTTCTTCAAAGTAGTGAGAAGTTTCTTTTGTTTCGAGCCATGTGGCGCACTATGCTCTGCGCAGAATGGAAAATCTCGATGTGCATCGTGTATTTCCTCAGGATACTCCAAATCTACTTCAGCAATATATCCAATAACTGAATCTGGCGGTGCGTTGTAAAAGTTTGAATTCGTCTCATATTCTACCCATTTGAATTTTCCGACTGGCAAATATTGAACCATTGCCCATTCATAAAGATTATTAATATCAAAGTACATAAGTGTTTTCATTTTCTGTTTTTCATCATACGAAGAGCCTATATATGGATTGTTCGCCTTGGTATAGCGATTACAGCATTGACTTATTCCTCCCCGAATACCTGCTTCAATGAACATCGACATATCTATCTGTAAGAAGCTCCAGTCCTACCTTCGTCATTTTTAGCGCTGCTGAGAATGTCAAGCCTGAAGACGTATAAAAGTGAGCTGGACATAAACCGTAAGCTTTGAGAGATGTTTCTCGAAAACTTTTAAATACATCCACCAATAGTAAAACATCTGTTTTTAAGTATAAATCCGAATACTCGCCTAATGTCCTTATATTGAGCTTACTCCAGACTTGAATAGCATGCTCATAGTCTTCATCAGCAATATGAGAATCGGTGAGTTGGTTATAAAATTGATTTTTCTCTGGCAATTTCGTAACTAATAATTTATCCAATCCATCTACAAAATCATATGGAAATATACCTTTACGTTTGAGAAAATCAATTTTCTCATCTGTAAATCCATCAGTTCGAAACTCTTTTATCAATATCGGCACATTTTCCAAGTATGATGCAAGTTTTTCTAATGACGAAGGAAGAAAACGCCAAGAATCTATGAATCTAAAACTTAGGTCACTGCCATCTATGTATTTTGTAAAAGAAATATATTTTTCCTTATTATGTGGCAATAGCGTAACTCGTCCTCCCATCAATGAAGATGTGGCTATCTCTTTCAAAATAAAGTGTGTATCGTAATTGAGGTTATGAAAAACCACAGGAATAAATTTTGAATACTTGTAATTCAAATTACATGAATTATGTGCTGCACCTCTGAAACTAATGTAAAAAAAATAGATATTTTAACAAAATTTGCATGATAAAGTAAATTTTTTTTTCATTGAAATATAACTATAATTAATATCTTACCGTCCTGTGAGATGACAGTGATCATGTACTGCGAATTCTTCACCACGGATTAGTTTTCGACATATGTGACAAATGGTTGACCTCTGGAAAGATAATTCTTCTAAATCCGTAAGTTTTAATGGTTTCGGATTCTTGTGGAGTTTATCAATTTCCTCACTGATTGATTTTAATTTTTGAACAAACTATTGTGCAGGAGTCTGTCCATCTTCGATATTTTTTCTATATGACTTATAAAAAGATAAGCTGTCATCAAAGCTACATTTTATATAATATCCTATGCTATATGCTTCATGAAGTTGGAAGGCAATCTCATTCATTGTAGGCTTCAGTAAACATTCAAAATCAGCATAAATAATAAAAGGAACTTTTTCGCTTTTATAATAATCTTCAAATTTCAGAATGTTGTTCTGCGAGTCAGGTAGATTAATTCGACAATAATTCAAATTCTTACAATTATTTTCATGAACTTGCAATCTTTCTTCATTATAAAAGACTTGTAAACATCTTTCACAATGGAATGATTTTACATGTGTCTTAGATAGTTGAGATTTCAGAAGACGAGACATATTTTTTATCCAAACGTAGTGGTATTTGGGTAAACTAATATCATCAGAATGATTATCTTTTTCATACTCATCGATGTAAAAGTCTTGGATGATGAGTAGATTGACATGCTTTTCCTTTTTATCCGATGTAATGTGGCAAGGTGATACTTCAAACTTTTGTCCAAACTTCTTCAACATGTACACATTTACTGAAATATTATTCAGTTCTTCAAATTTTGGAACATTTTTAAGTGTCACTGGAAATTCTATGTTATTAAATTTCAACTTGTTCTCATGCATGCTATATTGATCAACTCTATTAGTATAAGTTTCACTTGGATATATTGCTGAGAGGATAGCATACTTGAAACATTGATTGTCATTGTTACGAACATTGACACATGCTTTTTTCTTTTGTATAAAAGGTGGTAGAGGAATGTACGAGCTGCCCTTGATCGGAGAATATTTTTTCATATTTATACTCAGACTTATAATGCTTTTTAGAGCCCAGCCAGAATCTTTTTCCTGAAATTCTTCTATCTGTGTCAAAATAGAATCTTTGATATTTATTTTAAACCATTCTTCTAGATTCGTTGACATGAAAATTGAAGTACTTGTGGTTGTAAAATATTTAATATCTGTCAATTCTTCACTATTTTTCTGTATAGAAAATTCTGCGGTGAAATCTGAATTCACTTTGAGAGCACTATATTCTTCTAAGCATGACTGTACATGTACTTTAAAGAGTTCTTGGGCGTCGTTTAAAAAACTTAAAATATCCACATGATTTATATTTACCACTACGCCAGTTCTAATTCTGTTTTCGAAAGCTGACTGCACATCTCGTCATTCAACAGAAGCTTCTGTTTCTTCAGATTACAGACCACCTCCTCGATGAAGATGATATTCAAATTGAACTTGAATACCCGAAAGATGTAACACACAAGTTTGACATCTCTGCTTTTCTCCTCTTGTAAGATCAGAATTGACAATTTTTTCATTTAATTTCTCTAAACTACCATTGCACATATCTATCCAATAATGGAGATCGGTATTGTTCAGTTCATTTACATTTTGTAAAGCATCACGGAGTTGTTGCACAAGACGTTCAAAGAAATTAATTGAAGACATTTTTTTTTCTTTTTATTTAAAATAACCTTTCACAAACACAAATTTTCACGATTAGTAAAGTTTAGTCCCAATGACTATGTACACTAACGACTCCTTTGACGAAGTATGCTCATCCAGAAAACTTCAGTCCCTTTTAAAGGTTAAATTATGATAAGGAGAGCTGGAAAATTCAATTGACTAACCAATAGTAAACCGTAGTGCAAGTTTTTCAGAAAAAAGAGAGGTTTTCACGGGTAGGGATGAATTTTTTACCTTTTTTAACCTATCAGGATCATTTCTTAGTTTTAACTAATGAGGATTGAGCAATTTTCCATTGTCCAATCTTAAAAAAGTTAGAGGCGGAGTTACTATCATCTTTTAGTTTAACCAGTGAAAACTGAGCTATTTTCCATCGTCCAATCTTAAAAAAGTAAGAGGGGAAACTGCTTGACATAAACTTACGATTTGAAAATTTTCTATTCTCATTTCCCGATATTAATTCATACTGAAACATTCAACGCTACGAGATGGCTAGAACTCGTGATTGCGATATGCTGTTCAAAAATTATATCATGTAGTCTGCGGAAGATGAAAGCATTTGTATATGTGATATTCAAGGATTTCAAAGAATATCAGAGGATTCTTTTATTTTCAAAGAAGTTAGTTTCCTCAATTTTAGAAAAACAGTTTTACCTACAGTCTATGTTTTCAAATCTCCAATTACATGGGAGGAACTAAATACAGAAGAAAAATGCATGGCTCAGTGGGTGGAAAGGTTCCATCACGGTATAGCATGGAATTCCGGAGATATTCCATATCATCGTCTACAACGTGTTTTCCAAATCTGCTCGCAAGGAATCAAAAAATTATTTGTCAAAGGAGAGCAGAAAGTGCAATGGTTGAAAAATCTTTTACCAAGTGTGTAAGTAAAAATATATTTAAATTTTTTATATTCAAATTAATCATTTTCTTAATACTTTTCATACTTTTTTATACTTTTTTATACTTTTTTATACTTTTTTATACTTTTTTTTATACATTTTATACTTTTTTTATACTTTTTTATACTTTTTTATACTTTTTTTATACTTTTTATACTTTTTCATACTTTTTTCATAAGTTTTTTTTACTTTTCTCATACTTTTTAATATTTTTTTCATACTTTTTAATACTTTTTTCATACTTTTATACTATAGTTTAATTATTCTGTTTATTTTATTCGTAGGTCAATTTCAAATGTTGAAGATTTCGGCTGTCCAGCATTAGAAGAAATAATAGGTGATAAGCGCCACTTCTGCTTAAACCACGTTTTCTGTATAAGAAGAAAAAGACCCGTGTGTGCAGTCAATAATACGATTGCTATACGAGCATGGCTACGAAATTACTTAAATATTAATGATAAAGATGAGGTTGATAATTATTTTAAACAAAACAAAAAAATGAAATGTACATGTTTATATTTTGCTAATGAATAAAATTTAAAAATTTTTTTTTATTATTATCTTATTAAAATACTATAATAATTGTATTTCTAAAATAAAAAAATAATTGTATTTCTAAAATTAAAAAATAATTGTATTGCTAAAATGAAAAAATTATTGTATTTCTAAAATTAAAAAATAATTGTATTTCTAAAATGAAAAAATAATTGTATGTGATTTTAAAAATAAAATTTTATCAATGATTATTATAATTTCATTTAATATTCCCAAAACCAACTACTATTTTTAATTATAATAATTTATTTAGGTATAAAAAAATTTTTTTTTATAAAATAGATTATATTACATATATATAGGAAGGCTCATGAAATAAGCGAGATTAAGATTTTATGGACTATTATTATTTTTTTTTTATTGAATTAAAATTTTTATTATATATTTTTCCGCCAGTTACAAAAATTCTTTTTGACATTTACATGAAAAATACATAAAATTTATTTTTCAATCAAGATATGTGATGTCTTCTGTTATCACGGGACCACTGCATGACGAAACTGTTCCCTCATCCTCCTGCGTTGATTTAGGGAATTAATGTTTTAAACTTTTTTCTTTTTTTATTTTTTTTTTCAATGAAATATTTTTGGTTTTTTTTTAACTTACTTGTACCCGAGGATCCTGGATGCGGAGACTTCTCCCGAAGTTGTAGTCCTGAAACAGAAAAAATAAATATTTTAATCTTTTTTCTTTTTATATTTTAATGAAATATTTTTTGTTTTTTTTAACTTACTTGTGCCCGAGGGTCCTGGTTGCGGAGACTTCTCCCGAAGTTGTGATCCTGAAACAGAAAAAATAAATATTTTAATCTTTTTTCTTTTTATATTTTAATGAAATATTTTTTTTTTTTTTCAACTTACTTGTCCCCGAGGGCCCTGGTTGCGGAGACTTCTCCCGAAGTTGTGATCCTGAAACAGAAAAAATAAATATTTTAATCTTTTTTCTTTTTATATTTTAATGAAATATTTTTTGTTTTTTTTTAACTTACTTGTGCCTGAGGGTCCTGGTTGCGGAGACTTCTCCCGAAGTTGTGATCCTGAAACAGAAAAAATAAATATTTTAATCTTTTTTCTTTTTATATTTTAATGAAATCTTTTTTTTTTTTAACTTACTTGTCCCCGAGGGCCCTGGTTGCGGAGACTTCTCCCAAAGTTGTGATCCTGAATGAGAAAAAATAAATATTTTAATCTTTTTTCTTTTTATATTTTAATGAAATATTTTTTTTCCGTTTTTTTTTAACTTACTTGTACCCGAGGGCCCTGGATGCGGAGACTTCTCCCGAAGTTGTGATCCTGAAACAGAAAAAATAAATATTTTAATCTTTTTTCTTTTTATATTTTAATGAAATATTTTTTGTTTTTTTTAACTTACTTGTGCCCGAGGGTCCTGGTTGCGGAGACTTCTCCCGAAGTTGTGATCCTGAAACAGAAAAAATAAATATTTTAATCTTTTTTCTTTTTATATTTTAATGAAATATTTTTTTTTCGTTTTTTTTTTAACTTGCTTGTACCCGAAGGCCCTGGTTGCGGCGAGTTCTCTCGAAGAGGAGTTCTTACATCCTCGTTGTTGACTCTGGGAACTTTCTTGGGCGTTGCTCTGCACGAAGAGCAACTCGATGAAGTTCCACTGGAACTCGAACTTGAACTTGAACTCGAGCTCGATGATCTTTTTCTCGAGCGCTTCGGGCTTGCCCTAGGTGTTTCCATATTTTCGAAGCCTTGATATAATTGCTGCATTGAAGCAGACTGCGGCATCGGTGGCACTAAAAAATGAAAACAAAAATAATTAATTATTGAAAAAATATATAAAAAACTATCAATAATGAAAAAAGAAAAAAATGATCAAATATTACTCACACGATGTTATTGCATCCATCGCCCATGTGACGTGATCAAGCATCATCAAGATCAATGACCCGTTCCTAATTATCCATTGGATTCGATCCCTCATTATTTTGAGGCTCGCACTAGTTTTGTTTTCTTGGTTTTTTTTTCCGTTTGCCATTTTTTATTTTTTTTAAATACGATTTAAATCGAAACTTAAATTTTTCAATCTTGCTTTAGGAAGCTTGAGAGACTGAATACTGAACATTGCATGCAGCACAGTATTTATACAAAAAAATTTACAAAAATTACCTACCTGCGGAAAAAATTTTTTGACAATCCTCCAAGTATTTTCCACGCCCTCATTTCTATCTAAAAAGAATGCATTCGCAAAGGGCTTCGTTTTCAAAATTAAATGACTGATATATCGTTTTAGGAAAAGAGTAAAAGACCTTTTTTCTCAAAAAAAAAGATAAAATAAGATAACAGATGACTTTCAAAAATATAAACCTGTCAAGAAAACCTTTTCTGAAAAGAAAAAAATTCACCAATAACCTTATTTTAACTTAATACATGGATATAGAATGGGCACAATAAAAGTTTCAATTTTGAAAGAAAAAAGATTGTAAGATTATAAACATGAAAACCAAAAAAAAAGTTTCTTTTCTCAGTAAAAGAAAACATATTTTTACGAAAAGGAAAAAAATGGTCTCTTTCCAACAAAATGAAAACAAGTGACTTTAAATAGTAAAGTAATGTGAAAGTGACCAAAGGGAAAATATCTATCGATCAGAAGCATGTGGGTTAAAGAAACTGTCATAAAGATGAAAAAGAAAACAACATGCAGTGGTAAAACAATGACGAGACCGAGGGTTTTCTGTGTATACCTGCACTCAAAGACATTAGGCGCCGCATGTATCCTTCAGCGTTGCGTAAAGCGCTGATTGCATTAAGATTATCGGAGCAATCAGAAAGTGACTTAGAATAGTAAAGTAATGTGAAAGTGACCAAAGGGAAAATATCTATCGATCAGAAGCATGTGGGTTAAAGAAACTGTCATAGAGATGAAAAAGAAAAAACATGCATTGGTAAAACAATGACGAGACCGAGGGTTTTCTGTGTATACCTGCAGCCAAAGACATTAGGCGCCGCATGTATCCTTTAGCATTGCGTAAAGCGCCGATTGCATTAAGATTATCGGAGCAATCAGAGTCCGTTTCTGGCACACTGACTGTACCGACTAAGTGGCGCTGCGGGGAAGCGAAAGAGAAAGGGTCACTAGCAAACGTAAAATTTTTCTGTGGATGGAGAGTCTTTGCATTAAGAAGGGGCCGAACTATCTGTCTTTGTCTAATAGCGTTTTTCATCATTTATTTAAACACTATCCGGTATAACAAGAAAAAAATAGCAGCCCCTGTTAGATATTAGTATAATAAGTAAATTTTGTAATAACAACCAAATTTTTTCACTGCGTAGTTTTTGAATAATTAGAGACCTACCAAAAAAAGATAGGTTATATTCTAGATTGCTAGTAGGTCTCTAATTAGTCAAAAACTATGCGGTAAAAAATTTGGTTGTTATTACAAAATTTACTAATTATACTAATATCTAGCGGGGGCTGCTATTTTTTTCTTGTCATACCGGATAGTGTTTACATAAATGATGAAAAACGCTATTAGACAAAGACAGCTAGTTCGGCCCCTTCTTAAGATTATCGGAGTAATCAGAGTCCGTTTTCAGCACACTGATTGCGCCGACTAAGTGGCGCTGCGGGGAAGCGAAAGGGTCACTAGCAAACATAAAGTTTTTTCGGCGGATGGAGAGTCTTTTTTTGTAACGCTGCCCACTATGCATTTTCTTGAACGTTGCACAAAAATTTACCTGCTTTTAGGAGAAAAGGAAAAGAATGTTCTTTCTCTTAATGCAGTACACTATGTGTGTTCTTTTTTGAGTCGCAGGTGCATGAAAATAATGAATCATGCAACCTTTAAGATATAATACTGTCTTTATCTTTCTGAAAGAAAACCTTTTTTGAGAAAAAAATTTATTATAAGGGTCAGCTATCTTTTTTCATCTTGTTTAAAAAAAAAGAGAACTCTTATTTGTAAAAGATAAGGAAAAATATCTATCGATCAAAATAAGGTGACTTAAAAAAAAAAGTCATAGAGATGAAAAAAAAGGAAAACATGCAATCGTAAACATTAATCTTTCAAAAAAAAAAACATCTTGGGACTCCCTACCGTATGGGGCCACCTACAAATCAAACAAATAAAGGTAACTCTTATGGGTTTATACACATATTGGATTCTAAATCACATGGAGTACGGAAGGGTGGGCGTGAACAAAATACTGAAATTCAAAAAATCACACGGAGAAGGGGATACTCTTATGTGCTTATACACACATCGGATTCTCTATCACATGGAGTAGGGAAGGGTGGGCGGAAATAAAAACCAAAATTCAAAAAATCACTCGAAGAAGGGGATACTCTTATGGGCTTATACACACATTACATTCTCGATCACATGGAGTAGGGAAGGGTGGGCGTAAATAAAAACCAAAATTCAAAAAATCACTCGAAGAAGGGGATACTCTTATGGGCTTATACACACATTACATTCTAGATCACTTTGAGGAGAGAGGGGGTGATCCAGAATGAACCTGAGCCAGTATGTCTATAGCTTATCTACTAATTAAATAAGGACTAATGTTTCGTTATACTTTAATATTTACTCAAATTTCAAAAATTATATCTTGTTTAAGTATACTCATTAATTATTTAAAATAAAATAAAGTTAATCAATTTTTACATGAAAATATTTAATAAATTGCCCTAATCAGATCTAATGAATATCTATCTAAATGATATCTGATAAAAAATGTATTCATATGTTTTATTCAAAATTAAGAAGAGAAAAAAGATCATATGATCGTTTATAAAATATGTTTTTCTGACTCTTTTGCAATTTATGAAGTTTTTAGTTATTTCCCCGTTGAAAATGAGATAATTAATCAGGCAAGTTTTCTATTAAGTTTTTTGTATATTAAATATAGTAACCTTTCACCAATCAGGTAAGCTAAAAAATTTACATATTGTGATTTTCAAAAATTCAATTACATTCTATATGTAATTTATAAGAAAAATGGTTCTATTAAATTTTTACTTAGGTTTGATAGTTTTGATTGAAAAAATTCAGTGTCAGTGAATATGAAATATCTCGTATACATACATAAAAGTGTATTATTTAATTAAAAATTCATTAAATATAATAAAATAATATTTGAATAAAATTGATATCAATAGAATTCAAAGATTTAAAGATAAATCTTTAAACGTTCTAGCTTTGTATGTAACTTTTTTAGAACAATTTTTAAATACACTGTTAAAAAAATATTAAATTTAATGTAAAATATGAAACTAGCTTCCAATCCATGTCATTATTTTAAAAATTAATTCTTAAAATTACGATAAAATTATTAATTTTTATGCAATTTTCTAGTAAAATTAAGATAAAATTATTAATTTTAAGAATTAATTTTTAAAATCAATAATACGGATCGGAAGCTGGTTTCAGATTTTACATTAAATTTAATATTTTTTTTAACAGTATAGTTACCATTCTTTCACATTAGAAAATACACAACTGTGTTTACGAATAAATTGGCCGTTTCGAAAACAACAAACAAAATTCATTTTTTTTAAAGCTATATTGTACAATACCTTCAAAATTTCATAGAGAGTATCAAATATTCAAGAGAAATAACGGTTTTTATATAGAAATATTTTGTAATTATGACAGCTTTCAAATCAATAGCACTAAATGATTTTTTATTTGATGTCATAAATATGCTAGTGGATAACAAATTTATGAATTTTTATTTTTATTTTGAATCATACTTTATAAAATTATGTAAGATTTCTTTTCTAATTATGCAATTATAAATTTATATTTTAAAATTTAAGGGAATATTAAACGAACACTACACCTGTACCCATGAATCTGTCCTATCTTTTCATTTTATTGCAAAACTTGAGGAAAAGAAATGCTTTAGCTTGTAATATTTACCATAAAGATTATTAGTCAAATTTTCAAATAAATTCATTCATTAGTTATTCAGAATTTTGAGTTCCAATATTTTATATTAAAATTTTTTGATTTGTACAAGAAATCTAAAATATTTGAAAAACTAATGTATGGATTTATTTGAAAATTTAACTGAATGATCTTCATAGTGCATACTGTACAAGCTAATGCATTTCTTCTATTAAAATTTTGCAATAAAATAAAAAGATGGTCAATATTTATGAGTACAGGTATAGTATCCGTTTACATCTCCTTAAGGTATCGATGATTTTAAATTGAAACTTATGTCTCTAAATAAATGATATTTTATTAAAATTATTAATAAATTGTATTTTTTCAAATGAAATAAATATTTAGCACTGTATAGTAACCTATAATTTTAATAGAATGTTTAATGTCATTTATATAACAAAACAGTAATTTATAAGTCTCTTTAATTTAATTACATGACAATCCCTAACAACACAAAAACGTTTCAAAAACGTTTTTGAAACGTTTTTCGTTAAACTTATATACGTTTGTAAATTTCGACAAAAATACATATTTAAAACGTTTTTAAAACGTAAAATATGTCCGCATATTTTAGATTCTCAAGAGTAATGTAACGTTTATGGAACGTTTAAGAAACGTTTAGAAAACGTTTTCTCGATGAAAATTTACGCAAGCTCAAATATCCAAACGTTTCCTTAACGTTTAAAAAACGTTTTATTTGGTAAAATTTTTTTCTCTATATAATAATTTTTTAGAATAATAAAATAAAACGTTTAAAAAACGTTTTAGAAACGTTTGGAAATTTAAGCCAATGTATTTTTTCACCGAGAAAACGTTTTCTAAACGTTTCTTAAACGTTCCATAAACGTTACATTACTCTTGAAAATCTAAAATATGCGGACATATTTAACGTTTTAAAAACGTTTTAAATACATATTTTTGTCGAAATTTATAAACGTATATAAGTTTACCAGAAAACGTTTTTAAAACGTTTTTGAAACGTTTTGTGCTGTTAGGGAATATAATTTATCTCATACACTTGTGTAGATATTTAATTTTCAAATTAACCTACTAGGAGAGCATCACATCTTTGAATCACGGATTTTGCGCAATCTTTGTCATAAGTTTAAAGAGAACAAAATACAGAAAAAGCTAAATTTATAGTCAAAAGCGCTCAATATTTCACTAATACCTGAAATTTTAAAATATAAATTTAAAATTGCATTCATAAAATAAAGTTTTAATAAAATATTTGTTTAAAATTAGAAAAGAAATCTTACATAATTTTATAACGTATAATTCAAAACAATAAAAATTCATAAATTTGTTATCCACTAGCATATTTATGACATCGAATGAAAAATCATTTGATGTTATTGATTTGAAAGCTGTCATAATTACAAAATATTTCTATATAAAAACCGTTATTTCTCTTGAATATTTGATACTCTCTATGAAATTTTGAAGACATTGTACAATATAGCTTTAAAAAAAATGAATTTTGTTTGTTGTTTTCGAAACGGACGATTTATTCGCAAACACAGTTGTGTATTTTCTAATGTGAAAGAATGGTAACCACACTGTTAAAAACAATATTAAATTTAATGTAAAATCTGAAACCAGCTTCCGATCCGTATTATTGATTTCAAAAATTAATTCTTAAAATTAATAATTTTACCTTAATTTTACTAGAAAATTGCATAAAAATTAATAATTTTATCGTAATTTTAAGAATTAATTTTTAAAATAATGACATGGATTGGAAGCTAGTTTCATATTTTACATCAAATTTAATATTTTTCATAACAATTTATTTAAAAATTGTTTTAAAAAAGTTACATACAAAGCTAGAACGTTTAAAGATTTATCTTTAAATCTTTGAATTCTATTGATATCAATTTTATTCAAATATTATTTTATTATATTTAATGAATTTTTAATAAAATAATACACTTGTATGTATGTATATGAGATATTTTATATTCACTGACACAGTTAAAAAATAAAAATTGATAATATTGAGGGAGTTCTCTACTGAAAAAAGCCAAGTAATTAATCACTTGATTTAGCATCTGATTTATCATCTTATTTATTATATGATTAATCACCTGATAAATTACCTGACTTTATGACATGATCTGACAGGTGATTAATCAAGTGAAAAATCATGTGATTAATCAGATGAAAAATCAGGTAATGAAATCAAATAAAAAATCAGGTGATTAATCAAGTGAATAATCAAGTGGAAAATCAAGTGATTAATCAGATGAAAAATCAGGTAATGAAATGAAATAAAAAATCAGGTGATTAATCAAGTAAAAAATCAAGTGATTATTTAGGTATCACGATTCATTCTATAAATTTTATTTGTATCTATATTATTTTTTAATTAGTTGACCAATATAACATAGTTTTAATAATTGAGGATTCCAATAGTAGCAATCAAAGATACAATTTTAAATGTTTTCAACATCTATTGAATTATAGAACAGATGCAAAAACAATACATAAGAATATATACAATGCCAATACATTTATCATATTCATATCACCAAGTTTGCATTAATTTTAGGGAATAATTGGGTACATATACACATGAAGAAAGCCAAAATTTCAGACTTCATTATTACCATGGTAACATCGACTTTCGCAGTATTAGAATCTAGAAAGTCGGAGCATACTAACTTGCAACGTTGTCTCTGTGCTCGATCTCGGCTTGCGGCATGCGAGATGTCGACAAGTCAAAGCAAGCAACAGTAGTATATAGGCAGGTATAGCGGGACATTTCTCCCTTTCCTTCCCCCGCCCCTCTTGTCTCCCTCCCCTACCTGTTTGGGGGCTGTTATAGCGTATATGGGCAGGGATAGCGAGACCTACCTCATTTACCTGTCTCGGGCTGTTATAGCGTGCATAGGGTGGTATATCGAAACATTTTCCCCTCACCCGTCTCCCCTACCTGTCTGGGGCAGATGTAGCGTACGTGGAGTGATATAGCGAGACATTTACCCCTTGCCTTTCGCCTAGCTGTCTGACATTTCCCCCTTCCCTTCTCCCAGACTGGGTATTATACACTATAATTTTATTTATTATATCCTACGATTAAAATATTTGTTGGTCCTGAAAAGGACCGTATGTAAATATACACTGCCGCCGAGATACTTTTGCCCCCCTTCGTCTAAAATCGACTTATCTAAAAAGTTTTATAACTCTGGAAAAAATGGTCGTAGCCTAAAAATTCCAACAAGATTCGAAAGATTGTTGAAAATAATTTCAAAAACTATTGGTTTGATATAAAAAAAAACATTTTTTTCGTATCTCTTATCCTTGTTTAAAAAGAAATTTTTTTAAAATTTGTTTTGACTTTGTAAAATAGTGTTCAATTTTAGTAGAAATCGTTACATTAATACAAAACCAAATAGGTTTTAAAGCTTATATTTCAACGATGAAAATGCAATGTTGAACGTCTAGATTCGACCTTTTAAACTAGAGTTATAAGATTTTATATTTAAAAATAAGGTCTTTTTCGATGTATGAATATCTCTGAATTTAAGAGGAATAGAGAAATTTGTCAGAGAGAAAAAATGTTCCTTTTTGGTCAAATAATAATAATATATAATAAGAAATTGATTTCAAAAAAAATTTTTTTTTTTTGTTGGAATGTTATGAAATTTTGATATCTTTAAAATATTGAACAACGTGGATAAAAAAGGCAAAAAAAAATTTTTTTTCCGAAATCAATTTTTTATTATATATTATTATTATTTGACCAAAAAGGAAAATGTTTTCTCCCTGACAAATTTCTCTATTCCTCTTAAATTCAGAGATATTCATACATCGAAAGAGACCTTATTTTTAAATATAAAATCTTATAACTCTAGTTTAAAAGGTCGAATCTAGACGTTCAACATTGCATTTTCATCGTTGAAATATAAGCTTTAAAACCTATTTGGTTTTGTATTAATGTAACGATTTCTACTAAAATTGAACACTATTTTACAAAGTCAAAACAAAGTTAAAAAAATTTCTTTTCAAACAAGGATAAGAGGTACGAAAAAATTGTTTTTTTTTATATCATACCAATAATTTTTGAAAGAATTTTCAACAATCTTTCGAATCTTGTTGGAATTTTTAGGCTACGACCATTTTTCCCAGAGTTATAAAACTTTTTAGATAAATCGATTTTAGATGAAGGGGGCAAAAGTATCTCGGCGGCAGTGTACAAATATTTTCTAGTTTAAAATTTTTTATATCCTTTTCTTTCAGGAATAAAGTAAGTGTAAGTTGAAAAATTTTCAGAATATTGTTTCCATGTTGATGATGGTTGATTTTCTTTCTGTTTCATTTTGTCACCTTGTAGTAAAGATGTTCTGGGATTGCTGGAGCTGTTTTGATCTATTTTGATATGTATGCGTTAGAAAAATATAAGATATTATACATAAAAAAGCATTTATTGTGAAAAGTTATTATTTAAATTGATATTTTCAAGAGTATTATTTTTTTTATTATATCTTTGAAAATGTTCTAATTTTTCTGTTTCTTTTTCATAATATTCTTTACGTCGTTCTCTCTTTATTCCACTGCCCTACTGCAAAATCTCACGTGAGATCTCACGTGAGATCTCATGCCAAAATCTCATGTAACTTAAAAACGTGTAAAAATGTCAAAATAATATAAACTTTTACTTTTACAGTCATTTGTATGCTTTGTAGAGCATAT
Organism: Anastatus disparis; assembly: GCA_017163975.1. Lineage (NCBI taxonomy): Eukaryota > Metazoa > Arthropoda > Insecta > Hymenoptera > Eupelmidae > Anastatus > Anastatus disparis. The sequence continues at coordinate 1,480,326 of JAFFSR010000233.1, forward strand.
TTCTTCTCAATAAAATATTTAAATGCAATATTATAATTGAATTTCAAGGAAAATTTTGCATTGAAAATTTTTATGCCAAATTTTTTCTAAGTCCATACATGAAATCTCACCTGAGATCTCACGTGAGATTTTGCAGTAGGGTGTCTGTAGAACGTAATGAAGCAATCTTACCTGCGCATTGTCCCATGTCTGTTTCGACCGATTATCGTAAAATAAATAAAGGATAATTGAAAAGGTTGATTATATTTATAGAAAGAAATAAAGTCTAATATACCATTTAAGTTATTTATTTATATTAACACACATTTTTATACATGAATTATTTTACATAATAAATATTTCACAATCATAGATTAAGTATATAGTAACAAATTTTATTGATATTAACACGTATTTTTTATACAGGGATCATTATATCTCGTAAATCTTTTGCAATCATAGGTAAACTAAATGCTGAAATTTTAGATAAAATAATTTTTAAATACAAGCTTTTATAATGATCCGTATCATCTACGATCTTTTTCATTACATAAACTTTTAAGGGCACAAAACACCTTTTTTTTGGTCCCACCATCGAATTTAGGTTTATTGCTTTTTTTTATAGGAAATTTACTGTGGAATGAGCTCCAACAAGTTTTTTTGCTCTATCTCATTTAGTTTCGTTTTTATGAAGAAATTAATAGGATAAACTTTTAATTGATTTTTTTGTTAATTTTGCTATTTTGAGTTTTTTCTCAAATTTTTAGCTAATCTTATTAAAACACTATAAGAACTTATTTTTTATTGCTTGATTCAATAATTCATAAATCATTAATTATTCTCCAAAAAGTTTTTTTTAAGAGATTTAATTTGGTTTTTATTTATTAAGTCTATAATGATATAATTTTTACAAATCTAAAAAATTTTAAGAATTATTTTAAATTAAATTTTTATTGATTTTTCTTAAGTTTAATTGAAAAAAAAGAGTTAATTTTTTTAATTTTAACAGAATATTTATCTTAATTTAAGCTCTAAAAAGTTTTACATTCATATTTTATTCCGTTTTGATTTTGTAAGGAAACGAATGGCACATAGTTGTTTATGTAATTTTTTATCAATTTGAATTCCGCGCGTTCGCGCTTTCGACTCGTATCATTTCGCTACATGACTTTATTGCTACGATGAAAAAAAGATGAGTATTAACAAAGTATCCTATAATAAGATAAATTATTATTATTGTTTATTTTACTAACTTATATCTTTTTGCATTCCAGCTTGATCGAGTCGAATAACAAGGTTCTTTTGCCTGGTATCTCTTTTTTATATTGAAGGCCAATATAAATAAAAGATACCAGAAAAAAAATTATTCTATAAAAGATAAGTATAGCATTAATAATTTTAAGATATAATAATTCAAAACTTTAATGCTATTTTTCTCAAATAGTGAATTTTAAAAATTTTAGGTGCTGCCCCGTAAGATTTGAGCTGAACCGCTGGATGGATCTGACTTTTCCAAATTAATTTAACTTCAGTATTAGCATCATTCTCGCGTGATAGAAGGGTTTTGAAATTGAATGACTAGAAGTTGTTAAAAAATCCAAAAATAAGGTAAAAAAATTAAAATTTATTTAATAAATTAATATTTTTTGTTGAAAACTAAAAAATTTTTTGTTTTTCAGGAATTCCCTCATTCACGCGAGAATGATGCTAATACTGAAGTTAAATCAGTTTGGAAAAGTCAGGTCCATCCAGCGATTCAGGTCAAATCTTACGGTGGAGCCATTATAAGGACAAGAATTCATCGAATGATTACGGGACTATAGCTAAAGCAAAATAAGCTTATAAAAGCTTAAAATAAACGTATTTTAGTCTACTGTTAAATATTATTTTCATTTACAAAGAATTTGATTAAATCTAATCAATACATTTGTTTTTTTACTAGCAGGGGGAAAAGGTGTTTTATGCCCTTAATTCAGTATTAATAATAGAACAATATTGTTTAAATGGTTAATAGTCTGTAAGAATTACTTTTGCGTTGTTCAATCCTTCTTGTCCAAGTTTATTTTTTAAAAAGTCAAGTATGATTAGTAGTACGATTGACCTCACCGGCACGTTCACTTAGATCGTTGAGAAGATCTACCAAGAGGCTTTGTAGAATTCAGGAATGGATAAGACTTACACGAGGGTGTTAAGGGCGATGTAAAAACATATCCTATATAATTTGCAACTCCTAATTTTTTGTAGACTCTGTTCCAGGATGGTGCAAAGTTGGCCAAAACAGGCTTTTTAATTCTTGCAACCAACGTATTCATTGAAAAAAAAAGGATTTATAAAAGTTTTAGAAAATAGTCGAAAAAACCATTGAAAATGGCCATTTTTTGCACATCGATTATCAATTGCAAAAATAACTTTTAAAATAATTTTTTGCTTTTAAAAGAAAGCCTTTATGATTCTCAATAAAAAGAAAGGTTTTGGAAGGGAATTGGTTAATGTGTTGCTGAGATATTATCTTTTGTTTATCCCAAGACATAATCTTCAAATCTAAAACTTTTTGTTTGGCCAACATATCGAGTTGCATAAGGTCGCAATCTCTTCATGAAGGTTCAAATTTTCATATCTCATTGAGAACCAACGAGAAAATTGAAATCCAGCCCTTTATATATCGCTTTCAAAAACGGGTGATTTTTTTTATAAATAAATGAAGCTGGAGCTTTGTTTATAACTTTTGTGAAATTCTAATTCAAATATTTCAAAAGCTTATTTGAAAACGAAAATAAAAAAAAAAGCTCTGTATGACCAATAGGAGCCGAGATAAGATTTTTTTGATAAAAATTTATAACTGCTTTGTTTATAATAATTAAGAAATTAATGACAGTGCATTTTACAGTTTAAGAGGAGGCCGTATCATTCTGTCCTTGTCTAATCTAAATTTTCGTTCTTATAAATGAATAAAATATTTTCATATGAAAGTAAGACAACCGCCCAATAGAGCAAAAGACAAGCAAACGATTTTTTTCTATGAAAAAATATGAAATTCTGATTATTTTTCGAGTGAAGTCTGGAACGGAAAAAATATTGAATCAACTCAATCAAGTTCGATGGTTTTTCCGTTCCCAGGACAGAATGATACGGCTGCCTCTTAAGACTTATATTTCCAAAATCTATGATCAGATTCTTGAACGTGCGACTCTTTGATATAAAAATTCATATTATAAAGTAGCACCAAAAAACCAGCAAACCGGGAAGCGTAGCAAAGATGACTTCGTTAGACTGTGAGAAAATTGAGCGCGCGTCGTCTTGAAAGAAAAAACGAAAAAAATGACCGTATCTCGGGAACTGATGAGCCCCATGAGGTGTTCTTTAAAATCTGGGATACTTTGAAAAATTATGAATAGTGATGTTATTTTTTTTTTAAATAAGTTTTATTTAATTATTAATTGTGACTATAGCGTAAATGGGTACTCTAAGCGCAAATCGTTACTGTGCCTTGCTAAATCAATATTTCCAGACGTATAACATTTCATTTTAAAGCTTGCAATAATAGCTTTCAAATGCGGTATTATACGTTTTATAGCGATCAACCAGACAGTAATGGTAGGGAATTTACAAAAATTTTATAAGTAAACTTATTTTATTATTCCCGGTTTCAAATCTTAGATTAATTTTTATTCCAATTTTTATCGATTTTATATTATAAGAAAAACTCAAAACTCATTTATTATGATAAAAAATTATTATAATAAATCAATAAAAAGATAAAATTATCAATAATTGCAAATGTTTAAAATTTAATAATAAGAATTTCATTTAAATTTTTTAACTTTCAATTTTTTTTTATGCAATATGATTGCTTCAATATTTACAATTCTTTCATTCATTCTTTAAACACAATGGGCTAAAATTTATATATATATATATATATATATATATATATATATATATATATATATATATATATATATATATATATATATATATATTACAGATTAAATTTTAAATTAATTTTATTATATTTTATTAAAATAAGAACTTATGATTTCTTATCATTCTTTTTTTATGAAATATTTTATGTAACAGAAATATTTGATATTTATATATATATATATATATATAAATCATTCTTTTTTTATGAAATATTTTATGTAACAGAAATATTTGATATTTATATATATATAAATATCAAATATTTCTGTTACATAAAATATTTCATAAAAAAAGAATGATAAGAAATCATAAGTTCTTATTTTAATAAAATATAATAAAATTAATTTAAAATTTAATCCGTAAGATTTGGTTATGTTATTATTATATAATTATAAAAATTTTCATTATTCAATTAGATTACTAATTATGATTGTTTTCATTTTTATTTTAGAGTTTTGTTAATAGTGATTTGTTAGCATCGTTTCACTGATAATTATTCACTTTTAAGACTCAGCACAAATTAAATTTTAAAATAAAGAAATAATATAATCGAACGGTAATTACTTGTGTAGTTGAATAATAAAAATTATAATTTTATCATGATAATGCAATTAAATTTTATGAATAAAATTTTTTAATTGAATTCGTAGATTTAAATAGACCACTAAAATTTATTGTGCGGTTGTTACTTCTGTTACTGACCAGTACTGACAGCAATTTTTGAACTATGTGAGACCATATGGTGGAGGGGAAAGGCGTCTAAAGGACAGATGTATATGGTGAAGTAAGCAAAACCATTAGAAATCCGAAAGTTACGTTTCTGCCTGCGAGGCGTTGTTTTCTTTCTAAAATATATTTCGAACAAGCTGAGCTATAACACAATAAATATAATTGATATTTGTCTATACAATTTGTTAATAATAGTGAAAAATAATTTTCATTTTACTAAAAATAAATTAAAGATCCAACACGATTTTTATAATCATTAGTTTCGAATGACAGTAGTGATTAGTGGCAATTATAAATATACAAAGAAATAGAAGTTATAATACGATTATGCCCATTGTAAGTAGAATAGTTTATATTTTATATATTCTATCAAGAAAATAGGAATGTCAAGCATGATTTCTTGATTTTATAACCCTTAGAGCATATACTATTGGAGGAAGCACGCCTGAATAAAAAGTGTAGACGATATTGAGAGAGAGGGCAATAGTTTGGGTAACTGCTTTCTCTTAGAAAGAAGTGGCGTCAACCAATCATGTGCCTGCACGAGAGAGAAAGGTGGTAGCCAAACTGTTTCTCTTTCTCTCGCTCGTTCGTCTACACTCTTTCCATAAACGTGCTTCCTCCAGTAGTATATGCTCTTGTTGTAACCACACTACACTGAAAAAAGTACGGGAACTCTCCGTTACCGCAGCGTAGTGTCGCTGTACGAAACGCACATTTGTCTGTATGTTTTAAAATTTAGGACCGTTGATATACCTTTTTAAGCGAGTATATGTATAAACAACTGAAACGCGACGACGTACCGGCCTTTGAGAAGTCTGCTGTTAGAATTTAGGAAAGCAGACGACCTACGACGTATAGTTGTCATCTTAGCAGTGTATATTAGATTCCCCTCTTAAGCGTACGCGCTCTAGGTTTAATTTTTGAGATAGCAGACTTCCCAAAAACGTAGCAAGGATCTCTGTTATGCGTAAGACGGCTGTGCGTTGGCATTTAGTACAACTGTTATCCCCAACTTTTTTCAGTTTACGATTGATTTGAACGGTCTGAATGATTAAATGTTCGATCAGTTTTTATAAATAAATTTATTAATTGATAAACGTAATATCAGATGTATTTCGAAAAGTGAAGTTTTATAAAAATAACAGTATATAACAGTTATTGGCACTGTATTACAAAAGTAAAAAATTAAATTTGCAAAATGTACCGGCTGTGACAATGACAGTGTTTGATGAAGAATAAGATGATGAAATCGGCGGGAGAATTGATGCACAAAGCGGTACAAAGTTCTACCTATACCCTGGTATTGGTATATAAATAATTTCTTATACATCAAAAGTTAAAGCTAAATATAGTAATGATTTAAATGACGAATGTTATTCGAAAAAGAAAAAAATAATGAAGAGCATATAAGGATTGTTCAAATTGCTGCGAACATAATATTACAAGATGTCCGTGCACATCATTATGATATTACGGCTTATAAAGATCCTTCCTATTTTTTAAACGATGCAGAATCTGATATACCATCAACTTTATTTTTTGTTATTAAATTATTATTACAAACTCATAAAAAATTCAAGTCAGATATTACCTCAAAGAAATGGAATAACCCATTTATCACGTTCTCTCACATTTTAATAGCGTCTATTAGGCCAAAATCTTTCATATCTCCAATTCTATTAGGATTATCTGCGATGATGCATGGAAAGCATGCATCAAAATCTCTTATTGATTCTCTGTCGAATTTAGGATTATGTTCAACTTATCACGATACTACTCAATTCGAAACATCTATAGTTAAAAACATATCTAATTTTGAAATCGACAAAGATGCTTTTGTTTAATGTATTTATGAAAACGCAGACCATAATACTGCCACTTAAGATGGACGAAACACGTTCCATGCTGTGGGTTGGGTTGTGGCTGTAACTGCATCATCAGCTGTTTCGACTACTTCTGAAATCACAAAATTTAAAAAAATTCCTGTTGCTATTGAAATTGCCGAATCTTTTTCATTCCTACCTATTACCACGGTCAATTTTAATTTATCAGGACTGCAAAAAATAAAAGTTGAAAAAATTTATTATTCTGAATCTTTGATCAATATTTCTTCTTTAGGTTTTTTTGGCTATTCAAAAAAAATAAGTCCCCTTTAAATACTAAAGGATGGCTTGGATTTAGAAAAACACAGTCTAAAGTCAGTGAATTCTGTGTATCTAAAATTTTACCGTTAACATTTGTAAACGCGCCTCCTAATAATGAGGATACAATATTATCTGTTTTGATAGAAGCAGTCGCAAAAAGTAAATTAAACAAGCAAAATTATACTTTTGTTACTTTTGACCAACCTTTATATTTGAGAGCTAGGACAATGCTTCTATCGATCCTCAAAATGATGCTTATGGACTTTCTAATGTTATTGTACGATTGGGCGGTTTCCATACACTCAAGTCGTATTTAAGATCTATTGGCTACTTCATGGATTAAAGCAAGTCTTTACTTTATTATATGCAGAACTTTTAGCTAAAAAAGCACTCTCTGGCCATGCTTTTTTAGGATTATTAGGGGTCATATTTTAAATGTTGTTGCAATAAGTCGACAAATAATAAATAAATGCTCTTTTACAGACGAAGAATTGCAATATCTTAATAATGTCGAAAAAATAGAATTGAATGAAAAGAAGATCGCTGCTGTAAGGAAACACTAGCATCATCCTCTGGTTGTGCGTAATTAGTCTTGGCTGTCTTCGACGAGTCGCAGCGATCAAGAAATCGTTTATCTATTAGCCTGACTTCTCCAAGTCTCAGCGATCAGGTGCAGTGTATAGTTTCTGCGTTGGCCAACGTCGGTTGATTCTCGCAACACGTGTTAGTAAGCTTCCACACGCTACTGTAAGTTCTTTGTAAGATTTTTTCAATTAGAGGTTTCTTGCCTCAAAGAAGCTTCTAGTTCTAAATGAATACGCGTGCGTTCGAACATATAAAATATTTTAGTTGGCGTCGCGTCCTTCCCTATATCTAACTCTTTCTAAAGAATAGCTTTATCATATATAGAGTATTGTAATATTAATTTTTATTTTAAGTTTATCACTTAGATTCCAATTCTTTATTTTGTAGTTGATTTTATCATTTTTAATAAACTTACGTTGAATGTGAAGTCTCTATTTTATCTATATTGCATGTGAATATTACACATAAAGCCTGTATCCTTTGCTTACCCCGACGCCTCCGCGGTCCTTATTTTTAATATTGCATAGGATATATATTTTTTATGTAAAGTATTGGGTAGGTTTAACTGAAAGAGTTGAACTTCATAAAATAAGGAAAACTGTGCTAGCGGCAACGTGTCTCTCGATCAGTTAAGAGAGAGAGAGAGAGAAAGAGAGAGAGAGAGAGAGAGAAAGAGAGAGAGAGAGAGAGAGACGCACAGTGACAAGTAAAGGACAATACATCGTCGCACATCACTCAAATCTACTAGCTAGCATTAACGGAGTTTGCCGTATAATAAATAGTAAATTTCTTAAGATTTTTAGCAACTCCACGTATAATAAAATCCTTAGACTTAGCTAAAGTAAAATTTAAGTAAAAGCTGATTCTTTTTTTTTGTAACGGGCACAAAATAACCGTTACATTTATTTGAATAGAAAAAAGTATAAATAATTACCTTTGATTAAAATTAAACTTAATGATGGATTTTTAACTTAATCATTGCTAAGAATAATAAGTGGTGTATCAAATTTATAGAAACCAATCGTATTTAATAAACTTTTATTAAAATAAGAACTTATAATTTTTTATCATTCTTTTTTTATGAAATATTTTATGTAACAGAAATTTTTGATATCTATATATATATAAATGAAAATATTTTAAATAATAAAGTAATCATATTGCACAAAAAAAAGTAAAAAGTTAAAAAATTAAAAAAAAATTTTTATTATTAAATTTTAAACATTTGCGATTATTAATAACTTTATGTTTTTATTGATTTATTATAAAAGAAATGAGTTATGAGAATTTCTTATGATATAGAATCAATAAAAATTGAAATAAAAATTGTTCTAAGATTTGAAACCAAGAATAATAAAATAAGTTTACTTATAAAATTTTTGTAAATTCCCTACCATTACTGTATGGTTGATCGCTATAAAACGTATAATACCGCATTTGAAAGCTATTATTGCAAGCTTTAAAATGAAATGTTATACGTCTGGAAATATTGATTTAGCAAGGCACAGTAACGATTTGCGTTTAGAGTACCCATTTACGCTATAGTCACAATTAATAATTAAATATAACTTATTTTAAAAAAAAAATAACACCACTATTCATAATTTTTCAAAGTATCCCAGATTTTAAAGAACACCTCATGGGGCTCATCAGTTCCCGAGATACGGTCATTTTTTTCGTTTTTTCTTTCAAGACGTCGCGCGCTCAATTTTCTCGCTGGCTAACTGAGCCATCTTTGCTACGCTTCCTGGTTTGCTGGTTTTTTTGTGCTACTTTGTTATATGATTTTTTGTATCAGAGTTTTTTTCAAATAAGTTTTTGAAATATTTGAATTAGAATTTCACAAAAGTTATGAACAAAGCTCCAGCTTCATTTAGTTATAAAAAAAATCACCCGTTTTTTAAAACGATATATAAAGGGTTGGATTTCAATTCTCTCGTTGGTTCTCAATGAGATATGAAAATTTGAACCTTCACGAAGAGATTGCGATCTTATGCAACTCGATATGTTTGCCCAACAAAAAGTTTTAGATTCAAAGATTATGAGTCTTGGGATAAACATAAGAGAATATCTCAGGAATACATTAACCGATTCCCTTTCAAAACCTTTCTTTTTATTGAAAATCTCAAAGGCTTCCTTTTAAAAGCAAAAAATTATTTAGAAAGTTATTTTTGCAATTGATAATCAATATGCAAAAAATGGCCATTTTTCATGGTTTTTTTTGACTTTTTATAAAAACTAATAAACGAAAATAATCGCGACACATCTAAAATTATAGATTTTTTAATCTCTAAAACTTTTATTGATGACTTTTTTTCTATTGCATACGTTGGTTGCAAGAATTAAAAAACCTGTTTCGGCCAACTTTGCACCTTCCTAGAGCAAAGTCTACAGAAAATTAGAAGTTGCGAACTATATGGGGTATGTTTTTACATCATCCTTAACACCCTCGTGTAAGTCTCATCCGTTCTTGAACTAATGTATTCAAAAAGTCTTTATTGATTGGACTACTAGCCCGTTTACATCTTTTGTATTTGATTTTATTTAAAATTCTTTTATGAAAATTTTCAGCTATTCGATGATTTTTTCCGTGTTATCTGAAAAGAAGCTACAAAACGCGCGTAAACTAGCACCGCTACACATATGATCATATGATATAAAAACATAATATTTTATTGACCACAAGACGTTGAATCAATGCTTTGCAGTTTCTTGGTATATCATCGAAAAATTTTACAGTTCCTTTTGAGTCGTTCGAAATGGTATTTTGAGATAAGTAAGAAACCGTAACTATCGAAATACGTTCCGTATCCATTTTTATTGATATACATTGTCACCTAGTACGTACCAGGTCTTGAATGATCATCGGTATAACATATGTTACGTGGCAAATTCCCCGGACCTCCGAGTGAATCCCCGAAGCCACGAACTTACCTGGGTTCACAAATTTTATAATTATTTTTAATTGAGCGCCAGTGAACCCTGCTCAGCTGGCTGTGTAGAGCAACTGCAGAAGGGGTCAATACTTACTGGCCTACCTCGGGTTGTAGGCTGGTTCTATAACGATCAGAGTGGTCCAAAAAATCTCAATATAATTTATGATTTTAAAAAGAAAAATTACGAAGTTAAAATTAACAACATTTAATAAATGAGGAGTAAAGTAAATTTTAAATTTAAGAAAAACTATTGATATTGAATGACTCTAATGATAAAAAAGAAAAGAATGGATAATATATTTAATTTTCTTCAACTTATAATTTTTACCCTGAAAAAATAAAAGGGAAAAATAACTATTTGACTCTCTATTTAACTCGAATTTCAAACTTCTTATATTATCAATTTAAAAAGGGGAATTTTTCTCACAATACGCAATGATATATAAAAAAAAGAACGCCGCTTAATTAATTTCTCGCACTTGGACCGTGCGCATGCGCAGAAGACAAAGAGAGCACTTTCTTTCGTTACACGTGTAATTAGTTAATCACTTATTAGATTGAATAATAATTGTTGAAGATTTTAATCACGCGACGCTCTCTTTTCTTACTGCGCGGTCGCACAACCCGGCACTTATAATTCGCACTTGAGATATTAAAAGAATTAATCTTAGTATCACTCGCGCTACTCTGTACAAAAAGAAAGAACTCTGAATTTAAGTAATAGCTAACGTATAGCTATCTCGCTCGCACAATTTCATAATGGCCGCCGTGTCGTATATTTATTTCACTTTAACTAATTTTCAGTAATATAAGGATTCACAATCAGAATTTAACAAAAACAAATTTCTTTGACTTTAATAATTACGAATTTCTCACTTAATTTATAACACAAAATAGCGTCGCGTCGCTAAGCATAAACGCCTTTGCACGTGGTTTTCTCTTTTCTCTTCTCTTTTATTTTTCACTTGTTTATTCTTATTAAGATATTTATTCGCACTTTCGTTAGACCGCACTGACTCTACGTGTAAAGATAATGTTAAAAGAAAAACAAAATTTATCTCTTAAGGAGAACCGAGAAAGGTATCGAGAAAAACCAACAGAATTAGAAAATACTATTTCTTACTTGCTAACCCGCTGGTAGAATTCCATTTACAGTTGCTTTGCTGCAGATTCCCTCTCGGTAGTCGAAAATGAAAAAAAAGAACGTGACACTGGTCGAAGAAGAAGACAATGGCGTGGTCGAAGGACGGAAACGATGTTGGTTCTAAGAGATGGTCGCACCTGGTCGTCGAGTCGTCGTCTCTGGAGATGTCTCACCACAGCCTTCTTTCATTCCCTTTATTTCTCCTTTTCCTTTTACCTAGCCCACGACTTCTCTGCTCTGGTTTCTCTTTTTCTTTTCTCCTTAATCTCTCCGATATTCTCTCAAAAAAACAGATTTAGCACTACTATCAAGTGCACTCGAAGGCGGCTGATACAAGAATCTTAAAAAAAAAACTCTGCACGTGTGCTCCCAATGCCGGCTCAGTCAAGAATTACTTGTACGTGCGCTCTCGTTGACGGCTCATGCAAGAATCATCTTCTTTCAAGAAGAAGGAAATTACATTCTCCTTCGCTCTGTTGTCCATCTCTGTCACACCTAGTCACTCTCCATTTTCCATCCTTCTTTCTCGTCGCGTCTTAGTTTCTACTTTGATCTCTTCAGTTATGAGTTGCTATCGACAGCTTAATCGACTTTTGGTCGCGGATCTTCTATCTCTATCACTCTAGTAAAATTTGTACTGTATTCGAAGTTGCTATGTTGCTTCACGCAGTAGAAACATCGATTATCGAAAATTTCTACTCGTAGCTATTCCTCATTAGTCGATTCCACATGTGTATGTACAGCTATATGGTGCGCCGTTGAAATATCTAAGTATGCGTATATATCTATAGGTATATATACACATTATCTCTATATATCTGTACATATCCCCTCTTCTCTCTAACTCAGCGGTTCCATGTCTTGTACGTTTTATTCTATTCTGTATATATATATATATACATATATATCTAATGTACAGACTGCTCCTCTTGTGTGTTGAGCCTGAATGCGTTTGTGCTATCTATCCTTCTCGCTCCTATGTAAATAACTATTAATTACTTTATTTTTTTATTTTTTGCTTTCCTCAATAATTTTCTCGACTCTCCCTTTACATCTGTCTATTTGATACACTTAAAGAAAAATCATTTTAAAGGACGTTAAAAAAAAGAAAACCTAAAACATAAGATTTATGAATTAAATAATAAGTACGCTCGCTTGTTATAATTTCGCTTTTCATAATTTCGCTTTTTATACTTAATAACTAATCTATTTTAATTCTATTACTTGTGATGTATTTTATACATCACAAATTCCCCCTCCCTTAAGCGGGACACGCAGTGGACCGTTTAACTCGCTTCTATCGCTGAATTTGTTGTTAATTATATCGCTATTTCTAATTTTAATTTAAATATAGTTCACTCGTTAACCTATCCTATATCACTTTATCTACGCAAAAAAAAATTTTACAGTTCTATTCTATCACCCATTTTATCATACTTCAAAAAAAAAACTTGCACTTTAAAGCATTAAATATTTATAAATTTAATTCTACTGTGGTGCCTGGTGGTCGCCTGTTTGTTAGAATTTTAACTTGTTTAAATTTTACCTTATTTAAGGTTTCGCGGTGGTATATATCGCTTTAGATCATTTACGTGTGCCTTCGCTATTTGCTTATTTGTTCCCGTCTCTACTATATAAACCGTACGTGACTTCACCTATAAGATTTTGTATGACCCTTCGTATTTAGGTGCTAGTTTCGCGGAAAAACGTTGTACTGCATTTGATAACACGAAAGCGCGTCGCATCACTAAATCTCCCACGAAAAACCTAACGTCGCGTTTCCCTTTATTATATCTATTTTTTTCTTTTCCTTGAGTATGATCTATAAATTTGGCCACTAAATCCCTTGATGCATCTAGCCTCCTCATTCTATCTTTCCATCTTTCTGGATCTATTTTTCCTATCGGTTTGGTCGCTTTCATTTCCACCTGGTCAATAATACTTACGATTTTATCGTAAGACTTCCCCACCCCTAAATCTCCCATAGAGGGTGCATGATGAGCATCTTGTAATACTAGTTTATTAATCTTCTTTCTCTGGGTGTTATTAATTTCACTAATTTCTGCGCATTCTCCAAATAACTGCACTTCTTCATTTCCATCTTCATCATGGAATTTATGCCACTCTCCTTCATGCACTCTCCATAATCCTCTTGCCAGTCGTGTATCAACGTCTCATAGATTGCAAAAATCCATCCCTAAAACCATCTCCTGATCCAGTTCTTTGAGTGCTCTAACTGGTAGAGTGTGTACATGACCATCAACGTCTAATTTTAGTTTTATGGTTCCTAGTGGTCGCACATGTCCTCCTATAGCACCATAGATTCTGGTCTGAGAAGGTTCTATCCTATCTTTGAACTGTTCTGCAATTTCTGCTCCTACTATTGATACGGTCGCACCTGAGTCGAATAAAGCTTTTCTGCAACGGCCTCCGATGACAACGTTGAGCATATGTCTATTTTTACTTCCGATTGCGGCGACTGGGCTTCCTATAAAATCCTCATTTCCTATCTTTTGATTTATTTGCACTTTCTCTTGGTGGTGCTCTATTTCTGTTTCCTCTTTTCTGTCTGTCTCTGTTTGACTTTTATTCTCGTTTTCTCTTGTTGTATCCGTTGTTTTGTTTTTTTTTTGTATATTTGCTCTTTCTTTATCTTGGCCGTTAAGGAGTAAATCACCATGTGCAAGATTTTTATGGAATTTCAGTCTTATAGTCCCGTTGACTTGCTCGTTGTCTTCTTTTGTCTGATTTACTATACGGTTGCTTTGATTATCTGCTTCTTCGTCAGATTTTGGAAACATGTCAACTATTAATTTGTTAACTATTTTTCTCACTTCATCTGGTGTCGCAAGTCTTACGTTTTCCAAAGCTTTTGTATTAATCGACGTTTGATCGAACTGAGTGGTCGCTGGTTTTTCAATATGTTTCCATTGGTTTTCTGCACTTACTGGTGATTGCTCTAAGCTTGGCCATGCATATATCGATGGAGAGTCACTCTTTGCTTGCAATGCAATTGTTTGAGCATTTGCTCCTTCCATATTTGGCAATTTAGAACTAGTTACCCCCTCCCTAGCCCCTGTACCCACTCTTTTTCTTTTTATTTCACTCTTGATTTCTTTATTCTCATACTCTTTTTCTACTATTTTATCTCTTTTATATATTTGCTCTCTTGTTTCTTTACTCTTCTCTATTAAATTTTGACTCTTCTGTATTTGCTCTTTACTCTTAGTTATTGCTCCTCTATTGCTCTCTCTCGTTTTAGAATGCTCGCTTTCTTCTATTGACTCTGGGTCGCGGCGCTGCATTTCTGGAGGAACAGCTCTTGAATCTGCTCCCCCGCTTGCCCGTTTCCCAAACTTGCTCTTAGCTGTGCACAGTTGTTGCAGTTTTTGAATATTGTACCTTGTTGTCCACACACCTGACAACTTATTTTGGCCATTTTATTTGGACACTCATTTGCACTATGACCTATTATGCCACATGAATAGCATGTTCTTTGTGGACATTCTGACGCCCTGTGTCCTACTCTTTGACATGTGTAACATGGTCCATAGAATGGTGAACCACTTGTTGGTGGTGTGCGCCTTTCTCCTTGTGGACTTCTAGCTGGTCGATTATTACCCCATGGTCGCGACGAATAATTCCTATTGGCTGGGTTATTATCCCACCTTCTTTGCATTGGAGGTGTATTTGGTCGATATTATCTCGGATTCGACCAAGCTTGTTGTGTCTGAGCTGTCGGATAATAGTTTTGCCTATAAGCATTTTCCACCGCATTCTGTGCTACATTATTAGCTGTTACTGTTGCGTAGGTCGTTTGAAGTCCTATAAATGGCTGGTCTACTCTCGATTGAATTGGTTGTTCAGTGGGAATGTTTGCGTTAATTTTTGTTGCTTGTACTACTGCTATAGGCTCCTCTTTTACGCTTGTTTTCTTCGTTCTGTTTCTCGTCTTCTTTTGCTCTCCACCTTTCTTTACACTCTTATTTTCTGTTTCTTCTTCGCTTTCGCTCTCTTGTTTTATAGCAGCCACCTTATTTTGTTTTATTGCGCCTTTATACGCAGCTCCAGGTATTTTAGAAGACTCTTTCGGTGGTGGTGGTGTGTATCGCTTATCTAAGTCTTTCTGTCGCTCTAACCGGTGTCCATACTTCTCGATTGCGATAAAGGAATCTATTGTTTTATCTGCCATATGTTTTCCGTATTCTGGCAGCAAATTACAATAAACTACATCCAATATACTTCTGAGCGACGGTGGTCGCTTGAAATGTCCAATTATTATTTTTACGCAATCGAGATAGTTGGTAATTAATTCTCCTCTTGCTTGTGTCCTTGCTCTCAATTCTTCCCAGATATCTACTTTATGTAACTCACCAACGAATCTATGTCTGAAAGCTTTCTTAAACTCTTTCCAAGTATGAATCTCTTTTTCTGCGCCATCAAACCATCTACTTGCTGATTCTGACAGAACTGAAGGTAGTGCATTCAGAATTTCTTCAGTTTTTAGTTCTGAATTCTTTTTGCACTTACCTAATCGTCTTAGAAAGTCTTCTGACCCTTCTTTGCCTTCACCTGAGAACTTTAGGTTCCAGTCTTTTAGAATTCTAACGCATCTTTCTCCACTACGTTTATGTGAGCTCTTCTTACGTTTACTCTTCTTTTTGTGTCTTCTAGTCGGCGCGTCGCTATCACTGCTGTATGTATCTGAGTCTGACGGCCGTTTCTTACCATGACACCTCTTTTTCTTACTTGTATATTTATCTTTTGGCGGCGTAGAGTCCTCATCACTATCGCTAGATTCGTAGCTTGAGCTCTCACTTGAAGTTTCATCTTCTTCGCTGTAACTCTCATCCTCAGGTCTTCTATGATGACTATTTGTTGAATTCGTAGATGTTTCTGTCCCTTATTTGTTACGTGTTGTCTCTCTCGTTAATCGTTCTGTCACTCTTCTTATTTTCTGTTGCAAACCCTTATCTATATTTGACTTCGCGTGCTTACTTCTCTTGGGTGTTTCGCTATTTAATCTACTTCTCTGCATCATTTTCAGTAAGTGCTCGTACGTTTCTTTCATCGCATTATCGGAATCCATTGGTTCTTGTTGAGGTCGCGGCGGAGGTCTCTGCTGTCTATTAGCGTGCGCTGTCTGTCTTGATAGTGTTGTTCTTCTATTAAAGTTTTCCGTTCCTTGGTTCTCGTTTTGCGCTTCTATTATCTCTATTTGCTCATTATTTTCCGTTGTTTCGTTTTGAGCCTGTATCTCTGGGTTACTCGAATCCGGCGATCTCATACTGCTTTGTGGAGTAGTTGTATATTGTGACATCATTGCCACTTTAAAGTCTGCTCTCTTCAGAAATTCTTGTAACCCAGGTATCATAGCCAACTTAGCCAGAGATGCTTTAAGGGTAACCGTTGTTCGTCCCAAGTTCGCTGAAGGTGTCGCATTCATTGGCAGAGGTATCATTTGTCCTGTTGCGCTAGTGCTTGGGCTATGAATATTAATAACTCTTTTCTCCGAAACATCAAGCTCACTTTGTGAACTGGTTTCCCACGCCTCCGATTCCGTAGCTTTTTCTTTTGATACTTTCTTGGGTGGTCGGCCTCTCGTTTTCCTAACGTCTACGTCTGGAACTTCTTCCATTATATTCAATGCTGCAGTGGTCGCTGGCATCTCCAATCCCCTTTCATCAATGAATGGATTCCACCCAACATCAATTTCTGGTCGGCACTTACTAATGTTGTACCTTATCATTCTTTCTTTCAATACATCTATGTCTCCATGGGTACTAAGGTCCCTTTGGTCCAGCTGTTCTATTAATTCCTTCGGCTGCAGCGCTCTTATACACCTGGCTAATTTTCTCAGATCCCTATTTTCTTTAAGGAGACCTTTCCATCCTTGGCCCTGTTTGCTTGTGGTCGCGTCAATAGCAGCACAACGTTTCATTTTATTCTAAATTTCTTGACGATAAAACCGAATTATAAGAAAAACAAAAACGGGTTACTAACGAGCTACTTCGTGTCTCTAGATACTTCAAATAGAGACGAAAACGACACGAGCAAAGGTACACAATGATCTTAATTTTGGTCGCCTTAAGGGTCGAATAGGGATAACCGTGCTACCAGTGATGAAAAAATAATGTGTATATATATATAAAAATATGATATAATAAATAAAACAATTGTAGGTAGGAATTTTGGGATAAGGTTTTAAATATAAAATTTTTCTTATATTACAATATTTTGAATATCTCTTGACTCTTGAGTTATAATACTATCTTGAAATATCTTCCTGAAAGAAATAACGCAAAAAAAGTACGACTCTTTAAAGAAATTATATATTGTAACACTGGTAGCAACGATTAAATGTAACTAAGGGTAATACCATGACTCTTAAACCACCTCTTTTAAATTTTCAAGAAAAAAAAAACTACTACTTATGCAAATTACAGGATTTTTGCAATAATTATATCTAATAGAAATCAGAATTTTTACTAATTATCCTGTAATCTACTCACTTTGGGGACAAAATGGGTGCTCACACTTGTGATTTACAATTTTATCAATTGCACCTATATCTAATATCTCTTAACAATTTGAGTTTCTAGATATATGAGCAGAAGAGAGATAAATACTATTTATTTTATATTTAAATATGTTAAAAATATTCAATAGATATGTTCGCAATTATAAATAACGCACGCGCTAACACCTGTTCTCAATGCGCAATTTCTTTCACCACTTTAATTAATTGCACTCTCTCTTAAAACTTTAATTTTATGATTTTCTATGAATTTACGCAGCAATTTTAAATATGAATTTAAACACGAAGCTAAATCTTTATCAAACACTGAGCACAGGTCTTCTGTTGGTTTTCTTTAAGCACAAATCACGGAATTTGAAAATTTTTCGAACCTAACCTCGAAATCGCGTCGCGTCGAACCACGTAATTTTGTATTTGATAGCCCCACGTTGGGCGCCAGTTCGTTACGTGGCAAATTCCCCGGACCTCCGAGTGAATCCCCGAAGCCACAAACTTACCTGGGTTCACAAATTTTATAATTATTTTTAATTGAGCGCCAGTGAACCCTGCTCAGCTAGCTGTGTAGAGCAACTGCAGAGGGGGTCAATACTTACTGGCCTACCTCGGGTTGTAGGCTGGTTCTATTTAACTTAAATTTCAAACTTCTTATATTATCAATTTAAAAAGGGGAATTTTTCTCACAATACGCAATGATATATAAAAAAAAGAACGCCGCTTAATTAATTTCTCGCACTTGGACCGTGCGCATGCGCAGAAGACAAAGAGAGCACTTTCTTTCGTTACACGTGTAATTAGTTAATCACTTATTAGATTGAATAATAATTGTTGAAGATTTTAATCACGCGACGCTCTCTTTTCTTACTGCGCGGTCGCACAACCCGGCACTTATAATTCGCACTTGAGATATTAAAAGAATTAATCTTAGTATCACTCGCGCTACTCTGTACAAAAAGAAAGAACTCTGAATTTAAGTAATAGCTAACGTATAGCTATCTCGCTCGCACAATTTCATAATGGCCGCCGTGTCGTATATTTATTTCACTTTAACTAATTTTCAGTAATATAAGGATTCACAATCAGAATTTAACAAAAACAAATTTCTTTGACTTTAATAATTACGAATTTCTCACTTAATTTATATCACAAAATGGCGTCGCGTCGCTAAGCATAAACGCCTTCGCACGTGGTTTTCTCTTTTCTCTTCTCTTTTATTTTTCACTTGTTTATTCTTATTAAGATATTTATTCGCACTTTCGTTAGACCGCACTGACTCTACGTATAAAGATAATGTTAAAAGAAAAACAAAATTTATCTCTTAAGGAGAACCGAGAAAGGTATCGAGGAAAACCAACAGAATTAGAAAATACTATTTCTTACTTGCTTACCCGCTGGTAGAATTTCGTTTACAGTTGCTTTGCTGCAGATTCCCGCTCGGTAGTCGAAAATGAAAAAAAAGAACGTGATACTGGTCGGAGAAGAAGACAATGGCGTGGTCGAAAGAACGGAAACGATGTTGGTTCCAAGAGATGGTTGCACCCGCTCGTCGAGTCGTCGTCTCTGGAGATGTCTCACCGTAGCCTTTTTTCTTTCCCTTTATTTCTCCTTTTTCTTTTACCTAGCCCACGACTTCTCTGCTCTGGTTTCTCTTTTTCTTTTCTCCTTAATCTCTCCGATATTCTCTCAAAAAAACAGATTTAGCACTACTATCAAGTGCACTCGAAGGCGGCTGATACAAGAATCTTAAAAAAAAAACTCTACACGTGTGCTCCCAATGCCGGCTAAGTCAAGAATTACTTGTACGTGCGCTCTCGTTGACGGCTCATGCAAGAATCATCTTCTCTCAAGAAGAAGGAAATTACATTCCCCTTCGCTCTGTTGTCCATCTCTGTCACACCTAGTCACTCTCCATTTTCCATCCTTCTTTCTCGTCGCGTCTTAGTTTCTACTTTGATCTCTTCAGTTATGAGTTGCTATCGACAGCTTAATCGACTTTTGGTCGCGGATCTTCTATCTCTATCACTCTAGTAAAATTTGTATTGTATTCGAAGTTGCTATGTTGCTTTACGCAGTAGAAACATCGATTATCGAAGATTTCTACTCGTAGCTATTCCTCATTAGTCCATTCCACATGTGTGTGTACAGCTATATGGTGCGCCGTTGAAATATCTAAGTATGCATATATATCTATAGGTATATATACACATTATCTCTATATATCTGTACATATCCCCTCTTCTCTCTAACTCAGTGGTTCCATGTCTTGTACGTTTTATTCTATTCTGTATATATATATATATATATATATATATATATATATATATATATATATATATATATATATATATATATATATATATATATACATATATATCTAATGTACAGACTGCTCCTCTTGTGTGTTGAGCCTGAATGCGTTTGTGCTATCTATCCTTCTCGCTCCTATGTAAATAACTATTAATTACTTTATTTTTTTATTTCTTGCTTTCCTCTATAATTTTCTCGACTCTCCCTTTACATCTGTCTATTTATTACACTTAAAGAAAAATTATTTTAAAGAACGTTAAAAAAAATAAAACCTAAAACATAAGATTTATGAATTAAATAATAAGTACGCTCGCTTGTAATAATTTCGCTTTTCATAATTTTGCTTTTTATACTTAATAACTAATCTATTTAAATTCTATTACTTGTGATGTATTTTATACATCACACATACTACAGCGACCGGTGTTATCATTACATTCGGAATTCGATCTGCTGCGTATGCGCCAATTGCTTAAGCTTTCCGCCCTTCCAGCGCCCCCATTATTTGACTGGTATTCATTTGTACGCTGGGATCCGGAGCCAATTCTTTTGTATGAAAAAATCCGTCAATGTTCTCCCCTTGTAAATCTTGTAACTCATATGTATAAAGATTTTGCCTGATAGAAAAGCGTTTGACTTTCAATACATCCTCACTATAATTCTTCTCGAACCCTTCCGTAAAAGTTCCTTTAGAGCGACTGATCCTCACGTAGTCACCAATCTTGTATTTATGGACTTTTATTTGCCTTTTGATTTTTTTGTTGATAAAGAGCGTACTTCTGTAGATTCGCCCGTGCCTGAGCTGCAATATACAAATTACCCTCTGAAGGTCTTATTTTTATACTTGAATGTACTGTATTGTTGTAGGCGTAAACTATCTTTTGTATTACATCAATATACCTATGTGTATTGCGATGTGCGAAATATCTCCAAACACGTTTTTCACGAAATGATCTTTTTTGAGAAAAAAAAAGACACCCCTTTACTACCCAAGTCACCCCTCTTGCTACCCCTCGTATGTCACTCACCCTCCCTCAGATAATTTAGCTAAATTTACCTTATTTCATCAATGTATTTGTTACTTATTCTCTATACCACTACTATCACTCTTTCCACTACTACCCCATCACTCCTACCCCTCATTTTTTTTCTCCTCCAAAAAAATCAAAAGTCACCCCTCAAAATAACATAAAAATGTCTCTTGAAATGTCTTTTTGAAAAAAAAAAGATTCCCCCCTCTACCCCAGTCACCCCTCTCCTACCCAAGTCTACCCCTCAGTCCACAAATCACCCCCTCAATACCCAAGTCACCCCTCTTGCTATCCCTCATGTCCCTAATACACTATTCATAATCATTTAGTGTTTATTTTTATATCGTTAAATAAATATTTAAATTTTACCAATATTTTTTTAAAAAACCTTCTTGTTTGATGACTCCAATACTTTAGAGACCAAAGTTGGTTATGAAAAATATTGGTATTTAATTATCTTAAATATATTGATTCTTTATTTTATTTTTAAACGTTAATTATTTATTTAAAATATAAACTATTAAGAAAAAAGTTTTTTAATATTATATTTATGAAATACTTGTTTAAGGCTATATAATGGAATATATATTTAATACATACTTAATAATATTATAGATTATTGATATAATTATTTTTTAACTATCAAATAATAACTACGTTTGTTAGACAACTTTCCACATCACCCATACTGAGACAAAAAAAAATAAAAAACTTCTACTTTCAACATTTACGCTTACTTTTTTTTGGGTCCAAGCTGTATTTGCCTAAAAGTAAAGCACATTTTACTTTGTCTTGATTGTCTTGGTCAGGAAAACTTATTAAAAAATTTCCTACATCTAAAAGATTCTTCTCTCAGGTCAGCTTAAATTTGTTTTCTTGTTGTCTTGAGTTTATCTTGTGAAAGTTTTAAGTAGAAGTTTTTATTTTTTTTATCAGTTTAACGAGGTATTGTCAATGGCGCGTTGAGTTCTTTTGTTTTCAAAGAAAACTTAAACAATGAAAGTGGTACCCTTCGCCAGTAGCCCTACAAAACCACTTTTAAAATAATATAAATTTAAAAAATTTTTTCACATTTCTTTAAATGTCAAAAGTAAAAATGTTATTGTAAGTTTTTTATTAATTAAAAAGATAAAAATTATAATAATTATTAATTCATTTATTTATAAAAAAGTAAAAATAAAAATTATATTGTTAATGTAAAATTTTATCTTTTATACTCTTTATACAAATAAATAAAGTTATATAATTCTTATTTTATTCTTCTCTAATATTTTCAATATTTTAAGGAATATATTGATATCCTTTTCGTTTGTTTATATTTAAACAGTTATAATATAAATTATATAACAAATTATAAATTTTTTATATAAAGAGTGTGATATTAATTTTTTAATATTTAAATAAACAATTTAATTATATTTAATTTTTTTAAAAACGATTTCACATAAATTCATAGTATATTTTTAATATATTTATTTTAAAATTATAACTCTAGTTATTATGATTTTCTCACCTATTTTATTGTTTTTAATATATATTCCAATCAATCTAAAATAAAATAAATCATAGTTAATTAATTTATAAAGAAATATTAAATTGTAAGTATTTTAAATTTTAATTATATATTATTTTAAAATATAATATTAAAAAATAAACTTAATATAAACTGATTATAATATAATTAAAAAATATACTTATCTAAAATTTTAAAGATTTACGAACTCATGAAAATGTAACTTATAATACTTATAAAGAAACTGCTCTTGCAATGAATTTAATCGAACACGAAAAACAAATTTATTATATTTTTGAAGAAGCAGGCCATGTTATGTTACCAGTGTAATCACGTAAATTTTTTGCATTTTTTTTATTATATGAAAATATTCAAGATAACATTATTTGGAAAAAATATAAAAAATTTTTTATTGAAGATTTTAAAGAAAGTAAAGAAAACAAAGCTTTATCCCATATTAATCAAATATTAAATTCAGAACAAATGTCATGTGAAAATTTTGGTTTACCTGAACCAAATGAAAACTATATCTAGGAAAACGAAGAAATTAATGATGAAATTATAATTTTTAGTAAAAAAAAATCTGAGAAAATGTATAAACAATTAAATAACGATCAAAAACATATTTTTGAACTAATAATAAATAATAATCATAAAATTTTTCTCATAGATGGACCAGGAGGTTCTGGAAAAACATTTTTATATAAAACATTGATATATTATTTTATAACAATCAAAAAAAAAAGTTCTTATCAATGGCTTGGACAGGTATTGCTTCAATTTTACTACCAAAAGGTTTAACCAGTCACCGAACTTTTAGATTACCGTTAGACTTAAACAATATTGAAAGTGCATTTTTAAAATTTAATCCAATTAAGAAAAAATTAAGAAAAGCAAATGTAATTATATGGGACGAAGCATCAATGATTCTTAAAAAAGCTTTAGAAATAGTTGACAAAACATTAAAAGATGTTTGTCATAATAATGAAATTTTTGAAGGAAAAATTATTATTTTAGGTGGAGATTTTCGTCAAATTTTACCTGTATTAAAACATGGAAATAAAAATACAATTATAGAACAAACTATAAAATATTCAACCCTATGGCCCATGTTTTATATTTTTAAATTGAAAAAATATATAAGATCTAATGATAAAATTTTTCATCATTCTTATTAGATATTGGAGAAGGAAAAGTTGATACATTTATTATACCAAAAAGATGGAAAACTAATAATGTTTGCAATAAAATTTATCAAATCATTAACAATAATTATTGTTTTTCGAAAAATGTTATTTTAAGTACGCATAATGAAGATGTGAATATTTTAAATAATAAAATACTGAATTTAATTAATAATGAAACAATGACATATTATAGTATTGATTATGCAACATATAAGGGTGTTGATCAAACAGATGATAATATTCATTT
Organism: Anastatus disparis; assembly: GCA_017163975.1. NCBI lineage: Eukaryota > Metazoa > Arthropoda > Insecta > Hymenoptera > Eupelmidae > Anastatus > Anastatus disparis. The sequence goes on from JAFFSR010000233.1 coordinate 1,504,590, forward strand.
AAATTATCTAATAGAAATGTTAAATAATATAAGAGAAGAATCACCTCCACATAAACTTAATTTAAAAATAAATGCCATAATAATGCTAATTAGAAATTTAAGTATAAAAGATGGATTATGCAATGGAACACGATTAGAGATAACGAGATTATTTAAATACAATATAGAAGCTGAAGTAATTACTGGCGAAAATAAAGGAAATAAAGTTCTTATACCGCGTATTACATTAAGCACAAATGAATCATCGTCTTTACCATTTATTTCATATAGAAAACAATTCCCTATTGTATTAGCTTTTGTTATAACTATAAATAAATCACAAGGTCAAAGTTTTGAAAACGTAGGAATATTCATAAAAAAACCTTTATTTTAACATGGACAATTATATGTTGCTTTTTCAAGAAGTAAAAATCTTTCTAAAATACATATTCAAAATGAATTAGAAAATAAAAATGAATTAACCAATATAGTATGGAAAGAAGTACTAGAAAAATAACAAAAAAAAAACTTTAATTTTTTTAATATTAAAAATATATTTATTATATACTAATAAAACATTTGTTTTTTTTCAGATTTAACGTAATAAAACAAAAAATAAAAACATACTTTAAATTTTGTATATAAAAAAATTAATTTAAAATAATAAAAAAGAAAATAAAAACAAACTTCAAATATTATATAAAAAAAAATAATAACAAAGTTATTTAAAATATAATTTAATTAATACTAATAATAATTGAATCATTATAAAATGGAATGGGATCCAGTTTCAAATGAATACATTGTTGTAGAAAACTTACAACATCAAAAAGAATTAGATGATTTAAATAACCAAATAAACGAATTTGAACGGTTTCAAGAGCAGTACGAAGAATATATGGAAAATTTGAATAAAAATACAGATTTATCTAGATTAAATAATGCAATTAATAACTATATCGGAATTGAAAATGGAAAACTTCATTTTAAAAATTGGAACAACGTAACGTATTATTATAAATATATGACAAATAAAATTATTTAATATAAGTTAGAAATACGTGATCCAATAATGGAATATTATATCACAACTCATAATACAATATATTATAAATATTTATTACGTATTGCTAATATAATTTCTTTTGTATTATAAAATATAATAATAAATATATTTAAGTAATAAATCAATAAAAATAATAAATATATCTTTTATAATAACAAAAAATTAATCAAATATATTGAAACAGTAATTTAAAATAGATTTCATACATCAAAAAGACTTAATTGCATTAAGATATATTTAAAAAAAATAAATAAAAATTTATAAAATACTCACTTCATAATTTTATTTATGACGTACATGGATTAGTAATTAATTGTATTAATACTATTATAATTATAATACAGGCATTAAACGTTAAATAAATCAAATAGAATCCTATTATAACTTAAACAATTTTAATTGAATTTAAATATAATAAAATGTTTAAAGAGTAAATAAAAAATTATTTTATGAAACAAAAAAAAATTGATAAAATTCATATCATTATGTATTATATTATATTGATTGTTTTAATTAATAAATAATATTGAAAATTATTTATTAATAAATAAATGATCGATAATTTAAAAAAAAAACAAACATAAAAATACATTCTTTTAATATTGTAAAAATTATTTTAATATATCTTTTTTAATACTAGCAAAAAAGTCAAGGATATTAGAAAACAATATAGATATATATTTTATAAATCCAAAAGACTTAAAAATGAAATTAAGATATATTTAAAATAAAATTAAAATAATTAAAAAATAAGGAAAAATTATAGCATTTAATTTTATCGTTTTATTTATGAAATATATTAATTAATAATATTATCATAATGATATTGAAATTTATTGTAAAATATATACTTTGAATAAAACTAATATTTAAAAAAAAAAGAAATATATTAATTTCGAGTATATGAATTAAAGGTACTAAATGTTATAAAAAAAAATAATAATTATTGATATTCAAATATAAGAAATAATTGGAAAATTTTTAAGAATAATAATATGAAAAAACATAGAATTCAATCAAGTATTAAATTTTAAATTTAGAATAATAATAATAAAAAAAATTTCTGTTCTATATTATTGTAAGACATGTTACAATAATATTAAATTGAAAAATATCAAGTTATAATAATTATTCTAATAAACATACTTAAAAAAAGATTTAAAAGAGATAAATATTAATTGAACAATTGTTATATAACAATTATATAATAACAAATTGTACAAATTATAAAATGATTTTAAAACTTTGTTTAAATATGTAATACTGATGGTGGAGGATGGATTGTAAATAGAGTCTATGGTATAAGGAGGAAGGAATATAGACTCTCATGGTTGTGTAGGGCTATCGGCGAAGGTAACCATGGTTTTATTTTGAATAATTTTATAAAGAAAAAGGAATAATTTTAATCAATTTTAACATGTCTTAAAATAACTTAAAATTATTATAATTGATTTTATATAATTATTAAAAATAAAACAAAAAAAAACCAACGCGCCATAATACCATACATTTTTTATTATTTAATTTATATTATAAATTATTAATTGTAAGGTATTATTGACAGTACCTCTTCATGTGGTGTGGAAATCTGTCTGAGCAAATCCTATATTATATTAAAGTGAAACCACTTTTTTTTCCGTTTCTCCGGTTCTCCAGTTCTCCGGTTCTCCGTATTTGTCAAATGTGTCTAATCTTTTGGTAATAAGAGTAGCAATTTTTTATTGGGCCCTATATAATTAGTCCTCATTAGTCATAAGCATCTTTTTGGGTCATATTTTTTTGGGTCTGATATTTTTTTGGACCCAATATTTTTTGGGGCCTTATATTTTCTTGCATCCTATATTTTTTTGGGCCCAGAATTCTTTTGGTCTCTATATTTTTCTGGGCTTTATATTTTCTTTGGCCTTTTATTTTCTTGCACCCTATATTTTTTTGGGCCCAATATTTTTTTTTAATTCATATTTTCTTGGGTTCTATAATTTTTTTGGGTCCTATATTTTATTTAGCTCTATATTTTTCTGGGCCTTATATTTTTTTGGGTCCAATATTTTTCTGGGCCCAATATTTTTTTGGTCTATATTTTTTTTAGACTATATTTTTTGGGCCTTATATTTTTTTTGGCCTCATATCTTTTTTGACTTTATATTTTCTTGTGCTCTATATATTTTGAGCCCAATATTTTTTCGATTCTTATATATTATTGGGCTTTATATTATTTCAGGACCAATATTTTTTTGGGCCCAATATTTTTTCGAAATTAATATTTTCTTGGGTTTTATAATTTTTTTGGGTACTATGTTTTGTTTAGCTCTGTTTTTTGGGCCTTATATTTTCTTGCGCCCTATATTTTATTGGGCCCAATATTTTTTTTAAATTTATATTTCCTTGGGTTCTATAATTTTTTTGGGTCCTATATTTTATTTAGCTCTATATTCTGTTGGGCCTCATTTTTTTTGGGCCTGATATTTTTTTGGTCTTCCAAAACGGTAAGTAAATAACTTTTTTCACTTCCACCTGGTCCATCTATTAAAATATATTTTTCTTTACTTTGGTTGTTCAAACTTTTTATAGTAGAGTTGAATATTTGCCTTTGTTCATCATTTAAAGAATTTATTTTCATTTCTAATTTATTAAGAATATTATTATTATGATTTGAAATTGTTTGATTATTATCTTCTTCTATAAATGTGCTTATGTTAGGTAAATTAAAATCATTTAAAGAAAATCCATTGACTTGTCAATTATTTTTAATAACATTCAATGCAAGATTTTCATCTATATCTTTTTCGTGTTTAGGATGGTATAACTTATTTTTATATTTTTCATATAAATCTCGTGAATTTATAGGATTATAAAAAACGCAAATGAAAGCAAATAATTCATAAAGAATATAAAGGAATTCTGTTGAAGATGACTCTTCCAAATATCTATCCCATCCTTCATCTTTATTAATTAAATGTTTTGCCTTAGCTGTCTCATAAAACGAATTGTGTATCACATCATCAACAGTACGCAAAGCTTCAAAAGATGTGGCTCCTTTAACATGTAATAGTAATAACCTGATGAGATAACGTTCTCTATCTTTCGGACTTATTAAGTACATTCTACTAAGTATTGGTTTTCTTATTTTTTATTTCATTCCACTTTTTCAGTTTTTCATCAAATGTATAAAAATTTGGTATTTCTGAATACAAGTAATTTCGTGCTTCAAAATCTTCTTTATTCAATTCAAAATATGCTGTTAACGTTGTTCTGACATTTTTTTGCATGATCATTTCTTCTTTTCCTTCTTTGAAAAATACGTTTTGTCGATTTTCTTCACGAACGCTTAGACGTTTTATAGTATGTGAAATAACATGTAAAGGATATTTTCATAACCTGTGCATTACTTGAGGTGGACATAAATATCGTGTATTAATGTATTGTTGGGTTTCGTCATATTCATATTCAACATTTCCACGATTGACATTTCGGAAAGTGTCTTTATTTTCTGATTGAAAATCCACATTTACTTGATGTATTTCAATATATGCACAATAATGACCTTTATAACAGTATTTGAATAAATATTTAAGGAGATGTAAAATGGACGCTATACCTGTACTTATAGATATTAGCTTCCTTTCCATTTTATTGCTGAATTTCTAGAAAAGAAATGCATTAGCTTGTAGTATGTACCATGACGATTATTTAGATAAATTTTCAAATAAATTCATTCATTAGCTTTTAAGATATTTGGATTCCTGTACAAAATTGAAAAATTTTAACAAATAATTTTGGAACCCAAAATTCTCAATTACTAATGAATGAATTTATTTAAAAATTCAACCGAATAATCTTCATGGTACATACTACAAGCTAATGCATTTTTTTATTAAAAATTTTGCAATAAAATGTAAAGATAGTGAATATTTATGAGTACAGGTGTAGTGTCCATTTTACATCCTCTTAATGCAGTGTACAGTGGAACAAACTTCTACGTGTATATGTGCATTAAGTTTCAATAATAAGTAAGGATTATAAGGAACAACAAATCTATTATCTGCGATACTTTCTGTAAATTTATTTTTGAGAATTATTTTGACGCTATTATTTTTACGTTTATATAGTAAATATCCATTGGATTTAAATGTTGTTGTATTATTAAATTTTCTTGGAAAATTTTCAGTACATTGTTTCGTATTATTATCCATACACGGACAATTTATATTTAGCATACCACAGGAACCGCGTATCATAAATTGTTTAACAATACTATATAATTATGGATAAATATCTCTATTTGGGATTTCTGCACTTATTATTTTATCAACTTTTTCGGGAATATCAAATTTATCACTTCTATCTAAGAGTAAGTTGTTACTAACATATGCATATGCGGTAATCCTCGTTTTTGAAATTCAATCTTATAACTATATGCAATACATTTTCCTAACATTCCCATTTTTATTACTAAATTTTTGAGTTTTTCTACTTTATGATAAAATACTTTTATAGCACTGCGTGATTTAAATCCGCGCTTAAATCCCGCTGAGCCGATAGTTAAACGATAAATTTTTACGCTGTTCGATAGTGAATATAACGCTGAATTCACTTAAATCACGCACTTATAATAAGCGATATTTTGATATTTGGATTATTTTTAAGAGTTTATTCATCGATAATGATGAGGTGTAGATTATTGCAACTCTTTTATATCGATATTTTTCAAAATAAATAACAATTATAAGCGTGTTCAATACGTATAAAACCAAAGATAATATCAGTGTAACATGTGAACCGAAGAGGTAGTCATTTCGACGCTCTAAGACTCCGTCGTGTCTGTGATTCCCCTAAACGTAACTGCTAATACAATACATAAGTTACCAATTGTTGCTCCTACGGCCCTAATACATATATGAAAGGAAATTTAGATTTTTATTATTACAGAATTAATTTCAACAGTTTGACATAATGTTATTTCATGTTTTATATATATTTTTTATTACTTTTCTATTTATTATTCGCGAAGTGCTTAGATTTTGCTTCTTTGCAGTTTTCGCTTTTCTTTTACGATTTATCATTAGTAAAATGCCTAGTTTTGCTGGTAAATAGAATTCGTTTTTTTAATGAATTATCATTTGTAGAGTGCATAGCCTTTGTTTGTTATTGAATTTTGAGAGTATAGATGTAGTGTGGCGGATTTAAATGACTCGAGCTATAAAATAGTATACGATACTCGCGACTTAAATTCACCTATTATTACACGGCGTTTAGGACCCTCGCTGACGCTCGGGCCCTAACTTCGCCGTATAATAATAGGTGATTTAAGTCGCCCGTATCGTAATATACTATTGGTATAATATCTGGTCTTTCTATTGCATTTTCATAAATTTTCAAGTTTTCAGTTATTTCTTTTCAATGTGGGTTACAGGTCATAGTTGCAAAAAGGTCGGGTTTACCACGATAATTTACAAGTGTCATTGAGTCAATGTAATTTTGTTTTAAAAATTGTGGATTTCCTGTAAAGCTTTACGGTAATATTACCATTTTTCCAATTTCTGAAGAATCTAATTTTATTTTTGTTATGTAAATAGTCCATAACACCTTTGTAACAATCTTTTCATACGTTTTGGTCTTTTTCGTATGAAATATAATCTGGAAGTTTCAACTTTTTTAAATGCATCAACAATGAACTGTTGAGATAATTTTCCCAAACTAAGGAATGGATTAAATTCATTTTTAACACTAAATCTATAATTATGAAATTTCAAATTTGAAATATTAGATTTTCTATATTTACTTTGGCATCCATTTAAAATCACCATTAGGAGGAACAAGCGGATAGGTCATAGGATCTGTATGTTTGCTAATCGTTGGTATACTAATTGGTTTATCATAATTGGAGTAAATAACAATATCACGTTCAATAAGAGGCTGATCGTCTTCTCCAACACATACTATTGCAACTTCATTACAGGTAGGTAGATTATATCTATTTTTATTCAAATTATTATTGCGGACAATAGACATAGCAACAGTTCTTGGAGGACAATAGACTTTTGCACATCAATTTAGTTCTTCTTCTACTTTAAGGGGAGACACAAGTAAAACACACAAAAAATGAGGTTTTTTAGTTTTAACTTTTGATCCGTAGCACCTACAATGTTATCCATGTGTAATGTTGTTTAAAATCATCTAAAGAATCTATAAAAAAATTTTTAGCTCGAAATATTAAGAACTGTGGGACTAGTTCCATTTTAACGACTGCTCGATTCAGTGATAAGTGAGGAAGCATTAAAATGGAACTAGTCCCACAGTTTTTAATATTTCGATCTGAAATTTTTTTTATAGATTCTTTAGATGATTTTGAACAACAATACGCATGGATAACATTGTAGGTGCTACGGATCAAAAGTTAAAACTAAAAAACCTCATTTTTTGTGTGTTTTACTTGTGTCTCCCCTTAAGTATTATTTTATAGGCTTTAGCATAGGGGTTAATGTCTCTTATCGAAATATCGAAATTTTTTAATCAAGTTAAATTTTTATTCAACTTATTCCGTTCAATCGTTGCCGTTTTATCATCTTAGATATATAATTGTCCATATTTACGTGCTTCATCTTTATTAGGATGTAACGTATATACATTATGGTAAATTTGGCCACATATTCTAATAACTTGTGGTCCTTTACCCGGCAATGTATCAAAATCGGCACCAAAATTTGCGAATGCTGTAGCATCATTGTACAACCTAACATTTCGTCGGAAATCAATAATTTCTTTCGTTAATTCAGTTGCTAAAAACATTAATCATTCTGAGTAAGGTGGATTTTCTAACAATTCTACTTTACCTTTATGACAACAATTGGAGAAATCGTTACTTTTAGTATATTCGAAAGCAAAATGTTTCGCATTACAATAAACATATGTATTTGTCATGGAACCAATGTTATTTTCAGATATGAAATCTTCATCAAAATATATATTTGCTATACAACCAATCAGTTTCGAATTAATTTTTTCATTTAATTTCTTCAATTATTTTTCTTTGTCCTTTATTGTTTTATCAATAACTTTGTTCAATACAATATTATGATTGTTATTATAATAATTATTATTGTAATTTTTATTATAATAATTGTCTTCAATTTTTAATCTTTTACACTTAATAAATAATATCTTTAATTAATAAAAATCATATTTATGTTTACGCTTTTTTTCATCTATTGGTTTATTTATCGTAGTATCATTATTAACATGTTTATTGTCATCAATTTCTATTTGTTTACACCTTGTGCGTAATTCTTTTAATTGGTAGCAATCATTTCTTACTCTTGTTTTCTTAATAATATCGGCATTTTCCATTTTCTGATTTTTAATTCGTACTATTCTCTCATATGCATTATTTTTAACTAATAACTTTTTTATAAGTATCTTTTTTGCGTAATTTTTCTTTTTCATGCAATTTTTTCAATTTATTAGTATCTCTGTTTTCCATTGATTTTATTTTTCATATCTTAATATTTTCAATTTTTTTTATATTCATTTAGTTGTTCTTTTTTCATTGTTATGCAAGCTTTTTTCTTACGTGTAGCTTCATTCGTACATATTTGTTTCATTTTAACAGTACCCTTTTTTATCTTTGATTTCATTTTTGTTATTTTAGTATTTTTCAATTTTTTTTTTATATTTGTTGGGTTGTTTTGCTTTAATTTTTATATAATCTTCTTTTTTACGTAGAGCTTTATTTGCACGTATTTGTACCAATTAATCAATACTCATTTTTCCCTTGAATTTCAATTTTGTTATCTTAGTATTTTCTAATTTTTCTTTATATTTTTCTGGTTGTTTTTCTTCAATTTTTATAAAAGCTTCTTTCTTACGTAAATCCTTATTCGCACGTATTTGTTCTAATTTATCAGTACTCATTGTTTCTTGAATTTCAATTTTGTTGTCTTAGTATTTTCCAATCAAAGAATTGATTTTTTCACAAAAATTAATAATTGTAGCAAAAAATAGGAAGAAAGCCCTATCTAGCATAATAAAGAGCAAGATTCTCTTTTATGAGGAAAAATTATTTTTATCGCTTCGTTTTTAAGAAAACCTTGAAAAACTGAATTGTCCATCCTAACCTCAATTTTTCAAGTTTTTCATGGTTCTCTTGAAAACGAATCGATAAAAATAATTTTTTCTCAACAAAGAAAATCTTGCTTTTTATTATACGAGATGAGGCTATCTCCTTATTTTTTGCTACAATTATTAGTTTTTGCAAAAAAATTAATTCTTTGATTAGAAAAGGACAGGGATATACGACCTGCTCTTAACGGGATGTCGGAGCTGCAGCAATTAAGTTTTGCTTTTTTTATTTTATCAATATCTTTTTTAATTCATGAATTAAACAAATATAATGACTTGTCGGCACTAAAGCTATATAAATACAATAATTTTTGTTAAAATTAAGAATCATTTGGACTTGTTATTTTTTTATGAGCTTGGATTGGAAATTAGATATCAAACTCGATAAACCTAACCATAAAATACGATACATTGAAAGTTTTTATTATAACTTTGTATGTATGATATTTTGGTGGAATTCTTGAGTTGTCCGTACTAGAGTTTAATCTTACGAATTTTTACTTTGTAGCAAAAAAACTTGATTAAACGCATCGTTTATTCAGGAGTTAGGATTGGAAATATTATTAGAAGGCGGGCAGCTTCGTCATGCTCTCAATTCCTGTTACAAATAAAACTTATTTTTCATCTATTTCTTTTGATTCTTTTTTTTCTTTATTTAATTTAATCTCAACTGTGCTAATTTTATTATCGTCATAATTTAAGTGGATTTCATCTATTCCCATTATATCAGTATTTGGTTCTTAAAAATTTGTATACGAAATGTCATCGTCAATTTCCATCAAAATTGTTTCATGATTCGAATTCTTTTGTTTACGATACATTTCCATGATCTTTTTTTGTTCTGCCAATAAATATATTTGTGTGTTTTTTTCCAATAGTTCAAGCTCGGTGAAATCTAAATTTAATGTTATTTAATTTAGACGTTGCTCATGACAAAAACTCCTCCTTATCATGTCCGGTGGATTATCGTAATTAATATTTGCATTATTATAATTTTGCAAAACTGGAAACATTCTTATTTGTTGCGTTCTAAAAATTCTTAATAAACGTAATCTCGTTGGAGAAACATCATATTTTAAACAACATGGACCTAAATTATCAAGTATTGCAATAGCAAAAACAATTGCAAAAACGTTACAATCATAATTATCTGTTTGTGATTGTACTGTTTCGAATACTATGCTCAATTCTGATTTGTTTGGAAATAATCTGTTTATATAAATCTTATGCTCATCTGGTAGATATTTAAGATTTAAACTGTTATATATATGAATTACCTTATTATTATAATACATACAAATCTGGTGACACTTTTCTAAATTTCCGGAAAATAATAACTGTATAAATTCTCCATCAATCGGTACTGATTTAATATGTTTTGGTCTTTGAATTGGTAAAGTTAATTGCATGTTGAATGGGGTGTACCGGTTTGAAATATTATTAAATTCTAATATATAAATATCAGTTAACATGAAAGCAATTCCACTATACAATCCCTGTCCTTTAACAATCAATTTATCTTTCTCAGTCAAAACCATTATTGAAAATTAAAATTCTTTTAAGAATTTTAATTTATTTTCAATGAACTTTTTCCAAAGATATTCACAAAATAATTGCATTTATATTAACTCAGTCAAAACCATTATTCAAAATTAAAATTCTTTTAAGAATTTTAATTTATTTTCAATGAACTTTTTCCAAAGATATTCACAAAATAATTGCATTTATATTAACTAATTTATTTTACTGCCTTTTTATTTCAAAAGCTAAAAAATAAAAGAAATTATTAAAAATGCTATGAATTAATTGTTATATGATAAATAAATAATAATAAAATTTGCAAAAATAATATAACGATAAAAAATGGTTATTTTTGGCAATTATACATTACAACCTCTCACAACCCTAATCCTGAAAAAAGATAGCACAAAGTGCTCATGTATAAGGAAAAGGATAAAAAGGAAAGGTTCTTTTTAAGCTAGGCCCGTTTTTAGTGTAGACGCCATGCTACAACTAGTTCGGGGTCTATTTGCTTATATGTTTGTTACTAATAAGTGCCTCTTATAAGCCACAAAATTCCAATTTTAATTTGTTAAGATTTAATTTACTCATAAATGGTAAATGGCACTAAACACAAATAAATTTCAATAAGTAATATGTGACTTGAATTTAAATATTCTAACGTACATTTACCAAGAAATATTCAATTGAATGTGATATTTAGTCAAGTTTTCACTAATCGTAAGATGAACTAATGTTAACTTAGATTTGCACTCTTTAATAAATTCACTAAAGAAATATACGTGAATTTATTATTTAATCAACTCTACCAAATTAAGCTTTGATTTTTAATTTAAATAGTATTTCGTTATTGCTGCTACCAGTATGGAGCTGGTGTTTATCAGCCCCTTCCGGACCTGCAGAATAATCGAAAATAAGAACAATAGCAACAAGTATTTATTTTAAGTTTTACTTTATTGAGAGAGAGCTGGCCAAAGAGTACCTTACAAAATTTTTCACGACGACTCAATCGCTCTCGCTTGAGCCGCCGTCGCTGCTATCTTCCTCCTCTTAGCTTAATTTGCGTTGTGGGGGGAATATTTTGCTAATTTTAGCTCGCCCTCTGCGCGAGTCCATCGTTTCCATACGATATTTCGCACATGGAGTCTCTCCTCCTCGAATCCTGTATACTGTCTAAGGAGGGGAGAGATCTTTATTATATGTCTATTTTACAATGCAGGTGCGCTTGCATGTGTGCTGGGAATACGTCATCATATAGGCGTTTATCAGCACACATACAAGCGCGTACGCATCTTATATTGATTTCTACCTTGTGCGTCGGTATAACGTTTGATTGTTACACCGCACCGACGCGCAAGATAGAAAGCTATACCATTATGATCTTATTCAATTAATATTTTTTTATATAGGACAGGTTACAACATATATATATATATATATATATATATATATATATATATATATATATATATATATATATATATATATGGGACATTTCACACCAACTGGATGAGCAAAAAAATGAAAATCACTGAAACTCCAAGAATATATTCTGTTTGTTACCCAAAATGTGTAAAAAAATTTTCAAGGATTTAGATTGGAAGAATCAAGAGCCATAGATCATTGAAATTTGGAAATTTTTCAAAATTTTTGGAAAAGTACCAACTTTATGATTTTTTTTCTGAAAATCCTGATGTTTGACAGAGAAATTCTTAAGAATACTTCTTGCTGTAAATGAAGAGGAAAGTTAGCATGATTTTTTACAGACCTAAATTTCGAGGTTTTCCATTGGTTCTTACATGTAATACATGGTAATTGGAATTACTCATTGTTTGCCACTTCAGAAATTGCTTTTCGAGGGCTTACTTTCTTCTATATTTAATTAACTTCAGAATAAATTTTCGATTGTGTAAGAAAGAACCACCAATAAGGAGTTATGACAGTTTGAAATATATATTTTAATGTATCATTTATTTTTCATATTGAATATAAATGTATATTTTCATCTATGATTAATTTTTATATTGAAAATAAATTATACATAAAAATATATTTTTTAAACTGTCATAACTCATTGTTGGCTCTGACTTACATGATAAACAATTCATTTTAAAGTTCATGTAAAATAGAAAAAAATAAGCTCGAGAAAAGAAATTTCTGAAGTGGCGAACCATGAGTAATTTCAATTACCATGTAATACATATAAGAACTAATAGAAAACTTCAAAATTCAGGTTCTGCAAAGAATCATGCTTACTCTGCCCTTCATTTACAACAAGAAGTATTCTCATGAATCTCTCTCTAAAATATCAAAATTTTCAGGAAAAAAAAATTAGGTTGGAACTTTTCTAAAAATTTTGAAAAATTTTCAAATTTCAAGGATCTATAGCTCTTGATCCTTCTAATCTAAATCCTTGAAAATTTATTTACATCTTTTGGATAACAAAAAGAATATATTCTAAGAGTTTCAGAGATTTTTATTTTTCTGCTTTTCCACTCTTGGTGTGAAATGCCCCATATATATATATATATATATATATATATATATATATATATATATATATTTATTTATTTATTAGAAAAGTTTGATGTAAAAAGAACTAAAATGAAAATTATTTTGAGTTATTTCTAATAATTGTATTCTTTAATTTATTTACAGTTATTTACGGATATTTGCAGTATCTACATTTAAAAAATGTAATAATGATAATAAACAATCATTATTTATCTGCAGCCTAACGCTTTTTCATTGTTATTTACAGTTTTCAATATTTTCTTATAATTATTTGTTTATTCACAGTATCATTCTACTTTAAAAAAATGATTCTCATACAAGGTATATATATAATATATATATATGTTGCATATCACAAGAAATTTTACACATCAAAACTAATTCTCTAATGTAAAGAATAAAAAATTAAATTAATAGAATTTTGAAATTTTGATATGGGAATACATTTTATAAATAACTTTTTAATAACTTTGAAAAATGATAAATTTTTTAAATAACTTCTGGTATTGAATGCTAATTAAATTTAGTATTAACATGAAGATAATTATTCAAGTTGGAAATGTATTTAATGAAATAGTATAACTATTTATAAGTTATCACTTAAGGAGGTACCTTCGTCCACTCGATAGAATTAGCATCAATATAAAAAAAAAGAAATGATTTTTATTTAAAACTAAAAAATTAAAATTAATTATTGAGCTAAGATCATCATCTTTACTGTCCAAATCATTTACATGCTCTTTTTACGAAATTTGAAAATTTGAGGTTACGGTGTGTTTTTGCCACCATCCGCTATGTACGATAAAAGTAACTAGATTCGTACATAAATGAATAATTTATTCATTTATATTTCCGTGTAAAAATAATGAAAGTTTCTGAAAATTATTTTATACGTTGCCAGTAATATTATGTTTATCCTCAAAAAATTTCATTTTATTCTGTTTTTTTATTTTAAGATCAACTACAATATTAACGTTTCCCCATAAGAACCAATGTTATATAATTATTCTAATTTCTTATTAACGAGATAACGAATCTTCATGAAATTTCATATGTGCATTTTAGACATAAAAACAAACAATTTTGCATGATTTCGACCAAATCTGTTTTGTCATACTAAAGCGAAGGTACCTTCTTAATAATAATTTTTTAATTTTTTTATTCATAGTTTAAGAGGAAGCTGGATCCCTCTATCCTTTTTTACTTAAAAATTGTAGGGTTTTGGAAAAACCAGTGATTATTGATAGAAATTAAGAGTTGTCCGCAACTTGTACAGTAAAAAACAATATTTTTTCTTATGAGGAAAAATTAATTTTGATGCTTTGTTTTCAAGAAAAGTTTGACATACTTAAGAAATCATAAGTTAAGCTAGAAATTGATAAAAAAGTATGCTTGTTTATTAGATATAATTTCAAAAATTAATTTCATCTTTATTTTTATTTTTCATTAGTAGAGTTTAACGACAGTGTAAATAATTCCTTTAATAATGATACAAACAACTATTAACTGTCAATAATACTTTTTATTGCTGGTTAATCATACAACGTTTCAGTCATATTTATGATGACCCTTTTCAAGTGCAAGAAATTGATTTGAATTAATTTACATAACTATGAGTAACATTCTTTTCCTGAAACATAACATATAAATACATATGATTTTTTTACTTAATAAAATTTACAAAATCAATAACAATTAAAATATCGAAGTCTCAATTATAACCTTTCAACTCTCCAAAACCAATAATAAATATTATAAAATCCATTAAAAAACAATTTTACAATAAACATTGCTATTTAAACAATTAATAATAGAAACCATTAAGTAGTATAGGTTTTAGTCTATAGTGTAAATAAGCTATAAAGAAACACGAGCAAACAAGAAGCAGTGAAGTCGTTCACAACAATAGTTAAACAGAAATCATAAGGAGGATAACACAATTATCTAGCTGTGTGAGTGAGCTACTAAGTTAAAAGATATTTATGTAGTAGGGCGCTGTTGTCGTATGTACCCATTAGCACATGCGTGTGTGTACTTTGAATTAAATGTATTAATTATAAAAAGAATAAGAATAAAAGAGAAAGCGTAAAGAGCAATTTGAAAGATTAATTATAGTAAACACACACACATGTACATATACACACAAAAACATCACATGTCAAAATAAGAAACATTATCAACTCCGGTGTTTGACTGAAAATATTACACCTTTAACTTCATATTTTTTTATTATTATTACAATTACTAAATTGCCTGAAACATTTCTCAATTAAATAAGATGGAAGGAAGACACTCTCTTAAACAAGTATTATCAAGTATGTTATTCATTAACATTATGAGAGTTCTATTTATGATCAGAAAAGAATATAGTGAAGAGGTGATGCAATACACTCATGAATTTTACAAGAATAAGATGGATATAATGAAAGCTAGACTTAAAATAAAATTTCTTATTTTATATAAGTACCATAATCTTTTTCCTCCACACATAGACTATGTTACCAAAAATATAAACAAATTGAATTTTTTCAACTATCAAGTATATGACAAAAATAGTAAGTTCATTTACACTGTCAAGAAAAGAATTTTAAATTTTGAGATCAAGGATGAAAACTTACAACAACGTTACTTAATGAAATTAGAAAATAATATAACTGAGGAATTGAAAAATTTTTTTGACAATGAAACTATCAATCTGATTACTAAGTTCACTCACAACAAAGTTTATTCACATTCTAAAAATATTAACAATAGGCTGCTTAATAAATTTGGACTAGTTTATTATAGATATTATAATAAATATTTCGACAATGAACCTTATAAAAATAATTTAAAAAATTTTAATGATATTGGAAATCAGGATTGTCTGACTTCTGTTAACTCAGCTAATAATAAGTCAAGTAGTAATCTTCACCTAAACAACAACCATGAAACCAGAATTGATGAAAAAATTGTTGTTAATCTATCTGACTGCTCTCTACCTTCATATGTTTTGGATACATTAAAATTGGGTCCTAAATTTAATTTTAGTGATAACAATAGCAATAACTTTAAGTTGAATGTTATGAAGAGCCTGAATATTATGTCTCACTTGGAAGAATGTGAACATGAAAAGTTTTGCAAACAAATTCTCAAATCTACTATTGTTAGCAGACGTAATAGTTATGACATCCAGAACAATCGTCTTATGAATAATATAAATAACACAAATAAGTTTTTCAATAGTAACTCTGACCTAAAAATTTCAAGAGCTGATAAGGGTGGTTCTATTGTAGTTTTCAACACTCAAGACTATAATCGCAGGGTCAATGAATGTTTAAATAATGAATAACTATATAAAAAAATCAATAAAGATCCTTTGCCTATGTTGGAGAGATCTACAAATAATATTATCAAGAAACTTAATAATAAATCAATTTTTACTGATAAAAACAACAATGATAATAGTAACAATAGAAAGCTATTTAATAGTACTACAAACAAATGTGTCCTTTCAAAATGTTATGGTTTGATAAAGCTGCATAAAAGTGATAAGTCCATGAGAATTATAATATCCACCATTGGCTCACCCACTTATCAAATTGCTAAAATTTTTGCAATGTTTATTTCTAAATATATTCCTCATAACAATCACACTCTAAAAAACAGTTATAAATTGATTGATGATTTAAAGAATTTAACAATACCTGAAGATAGTTCACTCTTTAGCATTGATGTTGTTGCTTTATATAACAACGTCCACATAGGTGCTATTTCCGCTTCAATTGAGAGAAGATGGTCTTATTTGTATAGACACACTGATTTGTCTCTTCGTGAGTTTCTTGATGTAATAAGTTTTATCATGAATAATAATTATTTTACCTTTGATGGTAAATTTTACAAGCAAATATTCGGTTGTGCTATGGGAAGCCCATTAAGTCCTATTCTTGCTGAAATTATCATGCAAGATGTTGAACTTCATAGTTTTGAAGGTCTAAAGGATTCCATTTTGTTTTACAAAAGATATGTCGATGATAGTTTAATTTGTGCTAGAAGTAGTGACATTGACAAGATTCTTACTGCTTTTAATTCTGTTGATCAGCACATACAACACACGTTGGAAAAACCTGTAAACGGCACCTTGCACTTCTTAGATGTCAACATTGATTTCAATGATAAAAGCAACATCACTACGGATTGGTATCTCAAGGACACTCACTCGGGACAATACTTGAACTTCCATTCTCATGGACCTATTTCTCAAAAGATTGGCATAGTGTTTTTGTTGGTGGATAAAGTTCTCAAACTCTCAGACACAAGGTTTCATGTGAAGAATTTCAATATTATTAGAAGGATGCTTATTGGCAACAATTACCCAATAGAGTTTATAAATAAGTATATTGACAAAAGAATTATCCAAAATAAACATAGTCACCACAATTTTAATGATAAATATCATTCAGAGCCCAATAATATAATTGTATTTCCTTATTCAAGGTCCCATGAATTTGCATTTAAAAACATATGTAAAAAATTCAATTTTAAATTAATTTTTAGTCTTAACAACAAAATTAAATGCAATTCACAATTGGGTAAGGATATCACAAAAAAATCATTAAAAAATAATGTTGTATATAAAATAAACTGCAATGATTGTAATGGTTGTTACATTGGGCAGACCGGTAGAACTCTTGAAACTCGAATTAAGGAGCATAGGTCTGATTGTTTGCATAAACGTGAAGGATCGGCCCTTTATACTCATGTTTTAAACACCGGTCATAGTATGAATTTTGATATTAATAATGTTAAAATCCTTGATAATGAGTGCAATTACTATAAAAGATTGGTATCTG
This sequence comes from Anastatus disparis, assembly GCA_017163975.1. Taxonomy (NCBI): domain Eukaryota; kingdom Metazoa; phylum Arthropoda; class Insecta; order Hymenoptera; family Eupelmidae; genus Anastatus; species Anastatus disparis. The sequence goes on from JAFFSR010000233.1 coordinate 1,522,620, forward strand.
AAATGATTAATATACACATTCACAAGAATAATATCAATAGAATGTTTGATACACAAAAGTTGTTAACTGTTTTTAAAAATTATATTGATGGTGACTTTAGGATTGAGAATCGGAGTTGATAATGTTTCTTATTTTGACATGTGATGTTTTTGTGTGTATATGTACATGTGTGTGTGTATATGTATATATATATATATATATATATATATATATATATATATATATATATATGTATATAATTATATTAGTATTCATTAGTTTACTATAATTAATCTTTCAAATTGTTCTTTACGCTTTCTCTTTTATTCTTATTCTTTTTATAATTAATACATTTAATTCAAAGTACACACACGCATGTGCTAATGGGTACATACGACAACAGCGCCCTACTACATAAATATCTTTTAACTTAGTAGCTCACAATTGTGTTATCCTCCTTATGATTTCTGTTTAACTATTGTTGTGAACGACTTCACTGCTTCTTGTTTGATCGTGTTTCTTTATAGCTTATTTATACTATAGACTGAAACCTATACTACTTAATGGTTTCTATTATTAATTGTTTAAATAGCAATGTTTATTGTAAAATTGTTTTTTAATGGATTTTATAATATTTATTATTGGTTTTGGAGAGTTGAAAGGTTATAATTGAGACTTCGATATTTTAATTGTTATTGATTTTGTAAATTTTATCAAGTAAAAAAATCATATGTATTTATATGTTATGTTTCAGGAAAAGAATGTTACTCATAGTTATGTAAATTAATTCAAATCAATTTCTTGCACTTGAAAAGGGTCATCATAAATATGACTGAAACGTTGTATGATTAACCAGCAATAAAAAGTATTATTGACAGTCAATAGTTGTTTGTATCATTATTAAAGGACTTATTTTTATTTAATATATGTATTCTTTTTATAATTATTTATTTTAATTATAATGATTACTTGCAAAAATAATATATTTTGGAATTTAAAAATTTTCTTGTCGGTAAAGTAGATATCTGTCATTGTACTCTTAACGATACCGATTGCTTTTTGTTTTTTAAAATCGTTACAATTAGAATTAAACAAAAAAGATCATGCTCACGTTCGATTTTATTTTTTTACAGAACTACAGTTGTGGCCAGACTCGTCATTTGGAAGACTTTTCAAGATTATTCAGTTGCACATCAGTTAAAAGCAATCATCATATAAGATTTTCTCATTTTAAAACAATTTAAACTTGAAAATGAACTGAGTCGAGATATGGATCTTTACAATTTTACAAACATATAAACATTAAACATCATTGAAACACTTGTAATAAAGTAAAATGCCAAGAACGCCAGAAATATCGCCAGCATTTCTTATATCTGAATTAAAGAAATGGCCAGATATTTTCGATGAAGGTGGATATCTTAAAGGAAAGACATGCGATGTCTGGAAAAAAGTTCAGAAATCTTTAAATTTGCTTATGTTACCACAGTCCTTTTTCTTATTTGTGTATAAAAACAAACCATTAATTGAAGAATTAAAACATTATTTTAAAAATACCGAAAAACGTAAAGAAAACGAATTTTTATCTGATTCCGATCCAGATTATATTGCAAATTTTGAGATAAAAAATCCTCACAACTGCCAGATAATACAATTTTACATAAATTTACCAAGAAATGTTTTTGTCGAGTGTTCAAAAACTAAGAAGAAAAAAAAGGATGGACAGATTGCGTGCGTCATCAAATTTGGAATTCAAAAAGTTTACCATGTCCATATTCCTTGAATGGCTACATCACTTCAGAACAAATTAAATTTTTCGGAAAATGCAGCGATTGTGAAACTGGTATTATTGGTGAAAGTGATAACCTTGATGATATTTTAAAAATATATGTAACAACTTTTGAAACATATCATATTCCTCATTCCAAGAAGCTTAAACTCCAAGGATCTAGAAGGCAAAATATCAAACAAATTACTTGTCATGAAACTGTAGGTAGCTATCGTGAAGCAGAAATAGAAAAAGTTACTACTGACTATGAGCCACCAAATCTAAATACCTCTATAACTCTGAGAAAAGTTAGAGAGGAGGCACTTGATGAAATGATAGGGTATAAAGAATACGAGGGATTATCGATAGCAAATAAACAATTTTTGAATCAGTGCAGCGTTAAAAAATTGTCAATTAACCCGTTTTATGTAATTTATTTCTCTAAAAATCAGCTCGAATTTTGGAACAGAGTACAAAATCAGATCTTACCTTTATCTTTTGATGCTACAGGAGGCTTGGTAAAAAAATATAATTTTTATACCGATATTAAATCAAAAACGTTATTTTACTACGTTAAAGTTGTTGGCGTCGATAGAAAAATAATACATTTAGTTAAAGCAATACTATCTATTCATCATGTTCTCAATAATACAAGAAGTACTGAATAGGTGGTTAGGAAGTGGAGCAAAAGTTCCAAAAGAAATAACAAGCGACGGCTCATTAGCACTTCAGAATGCTATATGTCTGTCGTTTAATAAAATACCATTTAAACAATACAATAGTGAATGTTTTGAAGTACTGACGGATAGAAAAACACAACTTCCGGATTGTTACTACAGACATGATGTAGCACATCTACTTAAAGCTGTAGCTGATTGGAAGTGTTTAAGAATAGTAAACGAAGCTGTTCGTCATTTTGTCCTTAGAGCTGTTGGATATTTGACACAAGTCGATTCCTTCTACAAATTTGTAGATATTGTGGCAAGTATTATTGTAGTTGCAAGTAGTCCATTAGCAAAAGAGGCCACTAAAACCTATTAAAGCATTTTAAAATTAAATCAATTATTTAAGACGTATAAGCATGAACTGGACGAGTTAGGAACAGTTACTAAGAGCATTTATTTAGACAAAGTAACAACTAAAATAGTTGAAGTAAAATTAGATACTGATAGTAGTATTTCATTACCCTGGTAACATGGTCAACGCAATTTTGCTGCAATTTTGCTGCAATTTTCTTGAAAATCAAAAACTTGCAGCAGAACATGTGCTGTCTGTTTCCGCATTCCATAGGGTTTTTTATGAAAAGAAATTACAGCAGATAAGTGCAACAGAATTGCACGTTTCTGGCAGAGAGAAAGTGTAATCTACGGAACGGAAAGAATGCGCAGAATCTTGAAGATATTTTGCAGTAAACTTGCATATATAAATATGACAGAAGTTAAGTGTAATTTAATGATGAGAATAAACACGCAAATGTACAGCAGAATTGAAGCAGTTTTATGTGATAATCATGCAGCAGATTTGCGCTAAAATTACATCAGAAGGACAAAAGTTCAATGCAATCTTATCATAAGAATAATCACGCGAGCATGCAGCATACTTGAAGCTATCTCGCATAAGAATCTTGCGACAAAACTTTACAACAGAATTACGTATGAATGTAGAACCAAAATATTTATCATCTTTTGCTGATAGAAATTTATTTAAAATTTTTCTTAGATATTATAAAATTTTTTTATCTACGTTTTTATATTTGACAATTGGCTGCAATGGTCTCCTCTCTTCTCTCCAATGTCTACATGTATATAATTTTATACTATAACATCAGCGCCCACCCCTTTGTGTATATATGTTGATTGTTTTTTGCGTTTCTTCTTTTCTCTTTTAGCCAATATGTGCCTATAGGTGTAGGCATTGGTAGTAAGAACACGTAAAGTTTAAAGAAATGCATTAAATGTATCGCAATTATAAATTATTATATTTTCATTAAATTATAAATTATAATTTTTAAATTCAACATTTGCTTTCTTAAAATCTGTCAACAACTCTTATAAACATGTTCTCGTTAGTTGAATGTTAATAATATTCACAATGAAATTTTTTTATTAAAATACAACGCATTATCTTTATTCTGTAAAGTGACTTCAATTTTTGAACTATTAATTAACTTTGAAATTCTATAAACTGTGGTGCTGCAAGATTCTTACTGAAGACTGCTTCGATTCTGCTGCAAAATTGCGTGTTCATTTTCGTCATATAATTGCACTTAACTTATGTCATTCTTATGTAATTCTGGAGTAAAGTGCTGCTGTAAGATTCTTACGGAAGACCGCTTGGATTCTGCTGCAAGTTTGCGTATTTATTCTCGTCATATTATTGCGCTCAACTCATGTCATTCTTATGTAATTCTGGGGTAAAGTGCTGCTGCTAGGTTCTTACGGAAGACTGCTTCGATTCTGCTGCAAAATTGCGTGTTCATTTTCGTCATATAATTGCACTTAACTTATGTCATTCTTATGTAATTCTGGAGTAAAGTGCTGCTGTAAGATTCTTACGGAAGACCGCTTGGATTCTGCTGCAAGTTTGCGTGTTTATTCTCGTCATATTATTGCGCTCAACTCATGTCATTCTTATGTAATTCTGGGGTAAAGTGCTGCTGCTAGGTTCTTACGGAAGACTGCTTCGATTCTGCTGCAAAATTGCGTGTTCATTTTCGTCATATAATTGCACTTAACTTATGTCATTCTTATGTAATTCTGGAGTAAAGTGCTGCTGTAAGATTCTTACGGAAGACCGCTTGGATTCTGCTGCAAGTTTGCGTGTTTATTCTCGTCATATTATTGCGCTCAACTCATGTCATTCTTATGTAATTCTGGGGTAAAGTGCTGCTGCTAGGTTCTTACGGAAGACTGCTTCGATTCTGCTGCAAAATTGCGTGTTCATTTTCGTCATATAATTGCACTTAACTTATGTCATTCTTATGTTATTCTGGAGTAAAGTGCTGCTGTAAGATTCTTACGGAAGACCGCTTGGATTCTGCTGCAAGTTTGCGTGTTTATTCTTATTTTAGAATCGCACGTTTCGATTGGCAATCTGTTACAAATCTGACGCAAGTTTCAGTCGTAATTAAATTTCAGCAGATATGCATTAAAATGTGGAAACAGACCACGCAAGTTCTGCGCAATCGTGCTTGCAACAGATTCTGTTACCAGGGTATTTATAGATAATCTTTTTTCTGTAACTTCAATTGAATGTGGTAATGATGATATAATATCTGACAGTGCCAACTTTTATTATTGTCCTGATTTTAATAAGTCATTTAAAGGACTTTGTTCCTCTTTTCCATCATGGACTAATTGCATGAAAAGTTATTTTAATTCACCGAATTTGGTGGGCACATCTACCAGGTCAGAAACGAATTTTAAGCTTCTTAAATCGCGTATTCCTTATCCACTAACAGTGCAAAAATTTATGCTTCGAGATTGCAAAAGAAATACGTCATTGGTAAAAGCTCGTTTTATGAATCTGAAACAAAAAGAAGATCAAGGTAAAAATGATGATAATAGTTTATTTAATTTGAATTTAGATGATATGACGAAGACAGCAATTAGTAAATATAAAAGACATAATGAAAAATAGATATAAAATCTATTAAATAGATACAGCAAAACAGAAGAATAAACTTAAATATTTATTTTATAATAAAAATTGGATGATAATTATATAAATAATTTTTTTAGATGCAAAAACGAAGAAAAATTTTATAAACAATTTTTAATACTAAATCTTTAGATATAAAAACATGCAACACTTTAGCCCAACTTGCAGTAATGTTTCACAGTTAGAAGAAGCTTATATATATGAAGCCTATATTATGTCATTAAACATCAAGTAAGCAGATAAAAGTATTCTAAATTCAAAGGAGTTGACAATGTACTTTGTGGTTATCCTGCAAGGAAGAACAAATTTTACTGAAAAAAAGTGTTCCAAGGATAATCACACAAGAGTATTCAAACTACAAGTAATACTACAATTTTTTGTCATTTGGTATAATTTCTCTTGCTATTTAATTCTTCGGATTTCATCACAGGTACTATTATTTTTAACTATAAATTAAAAATTTCAAAATAATAAGATATTAACTACTATTTACGTAATGATTAAATTAATTTTTAGATTTTTACAATGCATTTCTTCTACAGATAATAATGATGTAGAAAGCTTACAAGACATGCATTAACTTCAACTGTGGAAAAGAAATCAGATGTATGTTTAAAATTACTTGTATGTATGTATGTATGTAATGTATGTTATGTTTAAAACCACTTTTAATTTAACATTACTTCATTAATTCAAATTTACAGTTTCTTTAAGTGAAGATCGTATACGTTTAGACTCCATGCGTCACAACTGCAAACTTAATTGGCTTTCGTCGTCAAGATATGACTTAAAAGAGGCTGTAATGCATATAGTAATTAGCATGTTATTATTTACAGTATACAGTATACAGGGCATGGATTTGAGATTAAGAGACACTTCGTGTATTTAAGTAATATTACTGATTTTGTATGAAGTTTTTAAGCAATATTAATTTCAATTATGACTAGCGATCAAAGATATGTTTGGTATGTTTAGATGTACTTTTAACTTTTCATGATTATATAAATAAAAATTTTCAATTTCATAAAAGAATGTTATATGTTTGATTTCAGCGCATGTCAATTGCAATATTAACTTAGTTTTGGTCATAGCTAGATGCATTTAAATATAAATTTGTTTACTTATTGCAGCACTATACATAACTTACATTATTTTTGTTCCTTTAATCAAAAAGTTTATAAAATAAAAGAAAAAAGTTCGTTGGTCTGAATTATTAGATGGTCTTCAATTTCAAGAATTTTATATGAAATACGGGTGAAATATAAAGTAGATCAAAAATAAAAATTAAATGCAATCAATTTGTCTTCTAACAATCATCATATATTTATTTTAGATTGTTTACTTTGTAATACTTATGAAAAAGCATAGCTGAAATTCTACGTAGATGAAGACTGTTAAATGCTCATTTGACACGCACAAAACTATTAATTTCAAAGAGAATCTCTTACATATAATAAATCAAGTGAAGGACCACAATGTTCTACTTGCAAACGATTAACTTTTCAATGTGTTGTATGTCATATTTCTGTTAGAGGTAAATATAAAAAAAATTTTAATAATTTCAATTTAAATAGAATAAATATTTACTATAAAAATTCTTTATCTTAGGAGCAAGTAACTTTGTATAGTTATTAGACATGGAGGATGTACTTATCATTTAGCAGCCTGGTTTACTAATGAGACTGTAAGCTCAATTGGCTGTGGTTGTTGCTGTCTTCAAGAGAATTTGACATTGTTATAAATGTAAATTATGTGTAAATGTTTCTGAATAGAAAAGAAAGAGAATTTTAATTAATATAAAATCGTATAAAAAAATGTAAATATTTTACAATGACAAAAAATAATAATTTTTAATTTTTATTCTTTATTTATTAAATATTCAAATGATAACAAGTTTAAAAATGTTATATAAAATATAATGTACAATATTTGAATTCCAACCTTTGTAACCGAATCATTAAAATTGTATAAACATTATGTACACCAGTTGTTGTTTCTTCAGAAATGCCTTTAGAATTTCCTAAGTATTGTGGATATTTAGTATGTATAAGATTAGTTAAATCATTTTCATCATCAAGAATTCAATTAAATTTGTTTCTCCTTTATAAGCATAAACTGGTACTCCAAATTTAGCTATTGCTGTTGCAGCATGATGTTGCATACTAAATATTCATTGCACCTTTGATTAATACATGTTAGTTAATATTTATATTATAAACATTCTCAATTGTTGTTAGAAAATAACGTACTTTAATTTATGCAGATCATTGTTGTAAGTTAAAAATTATTGATAAGATTTTTAAATCAAACATTTACAATTGTTATTAGTTAAATTTAGCCTGTATCATTATCATGTTTTGTTTGCTACAATATAAAACGATTAGAAAATGCTAAATCAATCTTTTTTTATAACAATTTTTTCTTCCATAAAAGATTAAAGCTGATCGAACTTTTACGAGACTCTTTTTTGAGTGATGTAAGATATCATTTTTTAAATTATTTCGCTCTTCCCACTCTCCATTAGGTAATTTGATAAATGCATAATAATGCATTAAATCTCTGTCAGAGTACGGCAGTGTTAAAACAATAATTCCAATTAAATTATATTGTTTTTTATGCAAACATAAAGTAGTTGGAATACTGTGTAAATTATATTCCATGTCTGTGCGAATTAAAACATTGGTTTCTAATTCGATACAAAAATAATTGTTCATTTTGTAATTTACAGACGCTTCTCCTTTACATTTGTAGCATGTTATAGTGAATTTACTTTGTTTATATATATATATATATATATATATATATATGTATATTTTAGATTATTTAATTTTAGTAAATCTTCACTGATAATAATAAATGATATCAATAAATTCAATGAAAATGATGGTTTTATTTATAGGTGGAAAAACTAGTCGATATACAAAATATAATATAATGTTCGCTAGCGAGCCTGTCGTGCGCAGCCTAACAATTTAAGAATATTTATGAAGCGTTATCTTTTATTATATGCTTATGCGAACGCGTCACATGCGTCTAATTACTTTTAATTTTTAGCGATAATTATCATTACCCGTTAATTATGCAAATACGTTTTGCACTAAAGGATATAACCCTGTGGAATGAATTTTATATGTGAAATGTTCTCTCGTGCGAAGTCTCACTTTACCTCGTATAATTGATGACGCTACTCGATCCCGGGGACGCCGATGGTGTATAACCCGTCAACGAGATCCGAGAAGTCGTCTTGAGATTTTCTAACAAAATCGTTTAAAAGAAACTATGCAGGAGTCAGCGTTGACCTCCTGGTGTCGCAGTCTAATTAAGAGAGATCAGAGTCAGCGCTGACCTCCGTCTCGTGGGACGTCTCCACAGCGTCTGACGCTCAATGCCCGGTCAAAAAAGGTTAGCTATAAAATATAGCTAAAAAAATAGTTAGATATATAGCTGTATCGAGCTGTATTTACAGCTATATCGATGTGTTTTTTTAGTTGTTTTTTATAGTTAAAAATGTACTTAATTTTATAGTTAATAATTTCGTTACACCGAAAATATTAATAGCTACTTTTTCAACTATATTTTATAGCTATTATTATAGTTCAAAAAACACTTAAATTTTTAGTGTACTAGGTGTTTTTTTAACTATAATAATAGCTATAAAATATAGTTGAAAAAGTAGCTATTAATATTTTCGGTAGCTAACGAAATTATTAACTATAAAATTAAGTACATTTTTAACTATAAAAAACAGCTAAAAAACACATCGATATAGCTGTAAAACGAGCACGATACAGCTATATATTTAACTATTTTTTTAGCTATATTTTATAGCTTACCTTTTTTGACCGGGTGGCGTCGTTTCCTTCTTGCTCTTCGTCGTCAAATGGCGCAAGTAGCGCCAGCGCCACGCAATGGCGTACAAATACAAGCGCGAAATTTAAATAAGTAATAAATATCCTATAGGGTCTATTACAATGTTATTATTTTTCTTGAGAAGAGCTTTTCAACATATTTTTGTAATTCATTAGTTGACGAGTCTTCACATGTAGCATTTTAGCTAAATATTATTAGAGTAGCTTTCAGATATACTCGAGTTTATTTATATTGTCCTTCCCTACCTTCGCTGTAAATTGATTAACCTATACATACACTAAATCTAAGTAATAACTCGCAGGGGTCGCTAGAAAACACGCGCGCATTTTTTAGTAATGGTAAGATGGATCGGTCTTATATACAAAGTGTACTCAACTCTCACCACTTGCGAGAGTTGGACACAAATTACAACGCGTCAAAAACGTTTAGCTAAAAAAATTAGCTAAAAATCAAGCTTAAGATATAGCTGTTTTGACTGGTTGAAATTTGTGTCCAACTCCCGCAAGTGGTGAGAGTTGAATACACTTTGTATATAAGACCGATCCATCTTACCGTTACTAAAAAATGCGCGCGTGTTTTCTAGAGACCCCAGGGACATTATTACTTAGATTTAGTGTATGTATAGGTTAATCAATTTACAGCAAAGGTAGCGAAGGATAATATAAATAAACTCGAGTATATCTGAAAGCTGCTCTAATAATGTTTAGCTAAAAAAAATTATTAAAAATATAGCTAAAAAACAGCTAAAAATACAGCTAAAATTACAGTTATATTTTCAGCTGTTCTCGGTCAAAAAAAACATCTATAAAAACAGCTAAAAATATAAGTAAATTACAGCTACATTTATTTATATTATAGCAATATTTATGTTTTTTCAGCTAAATATCTATGAGTAATAACCAAATTATCAACTATAAAGAATATCTAAAAAACCATTTATTTTCAGCTATAGAGTATAGTTAAATATCTAGCTATTAATATATTGTAATAAATACACTAAAAATTTAAGTATTTTTTTTAACTATAATAATAGCTATAAAATATAGTTGAGAAGGTAGTTATTAATATTTTCGGTATAACGAAATTATTAACTATAAAATTAAGTACATTTTTAACTGTAAAAAACAGCTAAAAAAAACATCGATATAGCTGTAAAAACAGCTCGATATAGCTATATATTTAACTATTTTTTTGCTATATTTTACAGCTAACCTTTTTTGACCGGGTATAAATACACTAAAAAATCAAGTGTTTTTTTTAACTATAATAATACCTATAAAATATAGTTGAAAAAGTAGTTATTAATATTTACGGTATAACGAAATTATTAACTATAAAATTAAGTACATTTTTAACTATAAAAAACAGCTAAAAAAACACATCGTATAGCTGTAAATACAGCTCGATACAGCTATATATTTAACTATTTTTTTAGCTATATTTTATAGCTTACCTTTTTTGACCGGGTGGCGTCGTTTCCTTCTTGCTTTTCGTCGTCAAATGGTGCAAGTAGCGCCAGCGCCACGCAATGGCGTACAAATACAAGCGCGAAATTTAAATAAGTAATAAATGTCCTATAGGGTCTATTACAATGTTATTATTTTTCTTGAGAAGAACTTTTTAACATATTTTTGTAATTCATTAGTTGACAAGTCTTCACATGTAAATTCAGTATTAATACATTGTATATTAAATGTTTTTATATTACTGTGATTACACGATGAACATTCAGTCGTTTTCTGATACGAATTTACTTGTGACATTATTGATTGAAATAAACGCACAACATTATCCCTGCAGTCAATTTGTAAACAATTAGATGTTTTCGTCTGAGCGTATATTTTTGACTGAGATTTACAGTATTCCAATCTCATTGAATAATAACTTTTTCTCGATTGAGATGAAACATAACTTTTTATCATTTCAAAAACTTTATTTCGTTCACCATTTGACATATCAGTTTCAAATAGCAAGTCTCGAAATGAACCTCAAAAGCAGTAAGCCGCAGTTAACACTTCCATAATGCTATCTAGAGGACAGGTATTAATCAATTTTACGTCTTGGTTCAATTGTTTTATAGGAGGTAATATGCTTCCATTCTGTATCAAGTTTCTCCACGTATGCAAATTAACAGAATAATTATGTACAAGTGTAAAGGAATCTAAGGAACTTGCAGACTCATTTGTCCAGTTTCTTTTAGTATAGCTGTCATCCAAACTTTCATCGATAAGACTTTTTTCATGTTCGACAGATTTGTCTTTAATAAAAGTTTCTTCATACCCTATTGCTCCAGTTAAAATGAATTTTTGATTTGCTACTGTTAAAAGAGAAATTAAGTGTGCTAATTCTATTGCTGAGTGTTTAGTATTTTTTTTTCCATATCAATATAAAAAAGATCCTTGATTGAATATTCGCATAGAAAATCTGTTTTCAAACAGACATCACAAACATTTAGTGTTATTTTGAAACAATTATTAATGATATCTGGCAATTTTGTAGATGTTAATTCTTCTATTGAAAATTTGATACAATTAAAATATTGATAATTAATTGTTATGCAATGTATACACTGAAATTTTAAAACGATGTTTGGATACATGACACATTCAATAAATTCACTAATTGATTTTGTCCATGTTAGTTTATCGTTTTTTAACTCACACACTGTAACGTTTGGCCTTTTTGCCTCGATTAGATCTTGATGTCGTAGGCGTCAGACTTTTAGAGGGTGCTGCAGATGGTTGATTCTCGGAGGCCAAAGTTCAAACTTACATACTAAACTAACCTAACCTTATTGAATTAATAAAATTAATAATGAGAAAAAAAAATAATAAAGAAATAAATTAAAAGAATGAAATATGAATGCTCAAAAAAAAAGTAATAATATTAATTAAAAGAATTAATCGTAAATAAATGGTACAAAGCTACTCTATCCTTACGTACTAAGTGATAACGATAATAAAAGGAAGCAGGATGGGTACTGCGGACTGGTGATTAAGTTTAAACACGATACTTTTGGGTTTAGACTTAAATTATCCTTTTCTTTTATATTTATTAATAAAAATAAGAAGAATAACAAAAATAATTACAACGCCGATTAAATAATGCTGAATAACAAAAATAAAAATTATTATTGTGTAATAACGTTTCGCACGTTGAAAAAGAAAAGAAAAATCTTTAGTTGTCTTCTTGACCGCTAGGTGGCGCTAATTTGTATTTATCGGCTGTAACAAATAAAACAAAAGAAAAGAAATGCAACAGCTAATTATATAATGATATAGACTCGGCGGATAAATTCGCGACCTACTTTATCGGCGGAGTTCGGCGCGATCGGTAACGGAGCCAGGTAAGGTAATACAGGAGAACTAGGATGGTAACCCTCTAAACCATAACTGAGAAGAGGGGGGAGGCTTTTTGGTCGAAGACCAATGAAGGAATCCACCCCGACCCGCGATGGTGGAGGTAGTAACTAGGAGTCAGTGTCGGGCAATCCCACCCTTACACTGACGGATAGATAGGAGACTATGCCGGGCAATCCCACCCTTACATAGCTTGAGACAGGAATACAGGTAAGGATAACTCCCACTGTGCCGAGCAATCCCACTCTTGCACAATGAAAGGGGAGAGAGTCTCTCTGCTGGCTCGGCGGCTCGCTTATATATGCTACGGAGCTCGCTATTCCCGTTGCGGGAGTAGCGCGTCGTAGCGGCTGAGCGCAAGTACTAAGTCTAGCGCGATTTTTGAATCGTCGCAACACATCGATCATTAATTTGAATCTTGCAGCATACAATTTGGTTAAATTAAATGTCTGAATATATTCTTTGAATAAATGTAAGAAATCTGCTTTGGTTTTTGTCAGAATCTCACCAAATTCATTAATTGATATTTGAAAGATTTGTACACAGTAGTAAGAGGATACTAATATTTCTATGACAGAATCAAAGAAACTTGATGTAGTAACAAAAACTTGGTTTTTTTTTAACGATTTTGGTTTCATCAAATTATAATTTTTTATTATTTTTCGCTTATTTTTTGTTTTTTTTTTTGGTTTCTGATGAATCAAATCAATTTCTGGACAAGCTCTAATGTATGTACCTCTCTTGATATTTTTATAAATTGATTCAGTTTTATTTAACGTAGTACTGTTTTCATTTTTGATATGTAATTCGGAAGATATATTTTTATCACAAGATTCTGAAGAATTACTCAAAGATGATTCTTCACAAAAAGAATCAATCACCAATTTAATATCTAGATCAGGAATATCATCTATTTTCAGATCTAGTTCACTTTCATTCGAGATACTTTCTTCACTCTTGCTTGAATCACTTATTGAGCTGTTATCTTCACTGTCTTCAGAATCGATGTAATTACGTCCCATCCAATTTTCATTATAAAATAAATATTCGAGTTTATTATTTCGTTCTGTTCTAACTATTTTAAAGGAGTGAATCAAATTTTTTGCTTTTTGTAAAATTACTTCAGAATATTCAATATTTTTTATTAAATACGTAAGTACTGATGGCTTAGAAGTAACTTCTTTCACAAAACAAGAATGAAAATCAGTTTTATAACTATCTAATGAATCACTAAAATATGAAGAATTTTTTACAGAACTACTTTTATACATGACTTTTGTCCAAAGAACAAATGTAGTACAGCATTTAATCAAATTTTTGCATACTTCTTTGTTATAAAAAGCATTACGTTCACATTCTTTACCTTCTGTCACAGTCCACTGTTCAGCTCTCTTAACGATGTTAACAATAAAATTTAAAATGTGAAGACATTCATCATAATTAATTTCTAGAACATCATTCGAATCATAAAAGTCTGTGAATTCATCTTTGATTGTTTTAATATTTTTTTTGCTATAAATTTTATCAATATTTAACTCTTTTATTTTAAACATCAGGTCATCGAAAAATTTCTTACTAATTTTACTTTGGAAATTACTGAGAGCTATTAAAAATATTTTTTCAAGTATTTTTTCGAAATCATGTATTTCTGTTTGAAAACTTAGCAAAACAATGCAATAAATATAAAAATATTTAATAGAATTTAAAGGAATTGTACGCATACAATCCCAAAACTGTAACTATCAACAATCTGACATCTGTATAGATTAAACAATTCGGTAAGGAATCAATCTTATTTTCTGTTAAGTATAAGAAACACAATGTCAAATATTTTTCAAAGGGTACGTTTACATTGTAAACTTGGTTTGCAGCTATATATAAACTATGATAGTAATCTAATATTAATTTTGATGGTGTGGGTACGCCACTTCTTAAAATTTCATTAAAGAACCTCTTAAATATTGCTACACAATATTCTTCCGTTGATAATTGACAGATAGGAATAAATTTATCACATACTGTTACACCAAGGCTAAATAAATAAATTAGGTTACTAGTTGTTCCATCTGGTAATTTAAAAGTTTCACAAAAGCATCCTATGCGACTAAAAATATATTCTGCACTCATTGATTTATTACAAGCAAAATCGACAGCTTCCATCGACCAATGAAAAATGTTGAATGGAAAAGTTGTAAATTCATGAATAATAGATTTATACATAACATTATTCTGCAAAACCAGTAACTCTTTTTCTTCAACAACATTTTGTTGTACATTTTTATATATAGAGTCCATTTCTTTCATCTCAACGTCATTATTTGACATATTTTCTTGTTGTAAGTCGAAAATTATACCATTTCGATTTTGCTGAACGTAATTTTGAATATTACGTATTGACATTTTTTTTCAGGATTATATTGATTGTTAATAAATTCACATATTTCCTGCCATACAGGATCACTTTCTTTTTTTACATTTTTATAATCATCAAATGTATTGAAATTTTTTAATACAATGACCTTATTCTCATGCGATACCGAAGGTTTGGGGCCTCGTTTACTCATTATTGCCTAAGATTAATGCTTTTTATTTCACTAAAACTCGCCGTCTAGGCGCTACCGCGCCTCTTGATAATAAAAGTCTAAACTAATATCATAGACAGTTGCAATAAACACCGAAAATACTTCACATCAAGTATTTAATTGACCCTGAAAATAATCGTGTTGATAATGATTAATTATCGATTATAATCACATCATAATATTAACTAAATTTTATTTATAACAAAACTCAATAAATACCTTTTGTTGTATACGAAAATGCAGAAACATTAATAGAATATATGCAAGTGAATGTAGATAATATATAACAATATGAACGTATTATGACGTTCATCTGGTATCTAGAAACATAGAAAATAAAAATTTCTGTTATTAAAACTTGTTTATAAAGCTGTAAAATAATGGAATTGAATTATTTAAAAATATTACCTTTGGCAACATTTCGCATGGGGGTAAAATTTGCAATATTTTTTTTAAAAATTAAGTATGGAAGTACTAATATTATTATAAGATTTTTTACACCCGAATCCAGAAATTAAAAATAAAACCTATATTTCTTCTTTTTGACAGTTTAGTAGTAGTAGTATATTTATACTATGGCCAGAAAAATAATTCGAAATTATTATTTGAAATAAACTAGAATTAATTCAGTTCTTTTCACCAAGTCCTTGGTGGGTGGCCTGTATAAAATTGATTAACATATCAGCATCATTTTCTATAATCTATGAAAAATATTTTCAATGATGTTAGATTAAAAAAATAATCTATTAAAAAAAAAATTATATTTACATGAAAAAACACCTTCCAGCCCCTGTTCTTTTCATCAGTGTGAAGATTTTATTAAAAATGCAAATAATCTAGTAACAGTCAAGACAGTCAGCCTCTAAATTATTATTTTAATTTAAAAAATATAAATGATTAAAAATATCCTCTCAACTGATGTTCAATAAAATACTCATGAGGAGTCATCTAAATTATAAGTCTGATAACAAATGATGATCTGTAAAAAAATAAGTGGATAAAAAATGAGTATTGTTTATAATTTGATTGTAACGATATTAAGAAAACAAAAAGCGATCAGTATCGTTAAAAGTATAAGGACAGATATCTACTTTACCGACAAGAAAATTTTGAAATTCCAAAATATATTATTTTTGCAAGTAATCATTATAATTAAAATAAATAATTATAAAAAGAATACATATATTAAATAAAAATAAGGATGAAATTAATTTTTGAAATTATATCTAATAAACAAGCATACGCGTGCGTGATTCTAATATCTTTCAAGCATTTCCAGACTAAAAATAACAATATTAATATTGTTTGAATTGAATTTTTAAGAAATTCTGGAATTAACCTTCTCTAAATAATTTTAGATGATTCCTATGAATTTACAAATTTTATTAGTTAAAACTAGTTTTGATTGAAATCGAAATTAGTAAAATAGCATTTTACGCAATACAACTTCTTAAAGTGTAATTTTAGTATTGGCAATAAAAAATTTAATAATTTTTAAAAACTTTTCAATAATAAATGATATTTTTGAACTGATATTAATTAAACTCTCAGTAACCACTTATTGATAAGAAAATAAGATTTATAGCTTGTTGCACTGAAACTGGTACGAAATTATGATATCTTACATTAGCTAAAAATACTGCTTTGGACAAAAATCTTCATTTTTTGTACTATTCTGGAATATGAACAAAAAATTCTGAATTGCTTTCTTCTTGTTTACATTGACCGAAATAATGTTCATCTTCATCATTGACTTGTTTAAGTACTAAAGAAACCAGCTATTGAACAGAAACTCCAGTGGCATTTTTTGGAAGTAGAATCGTTAGTAAAATGAACTTTGAAATACATTGCTAAGTCCTACAATATAAACATGTAAAATTTAAATATCATGTATTGAACTGATATATTTTGAAATAAATATAATTGTGTTTATCAATAAATACGCTTGCTAATGTTTTTCCATGAACAAGCGGATAACCAGTTGGTAATGAACTAGCTGTTTGCATGATTTTAACCTCTTGGAAACCAGCTTCCATCAGTGTCCACAAAGCATCTGCAATATGTCGTGCTCCTTTTTTATCAAGCACTTGAATTGGATGTCTTTGCATTGTGCAATTATCCTTAAGAAATTCAAGCAGCCAAGAAAATATCAGATTAGATTCCGCTAATACCTGAAAAGTAGTTTTCAAAACTAGTAATACGAATACTCACAATAAATTTTGAAATGAATTTTAATAATAAAAGCTTATCAATAATGAATTTTGAACCAATATTAATGAAACTGTTAGTAATTTCACGATGATAGGAAATTAAAATTGGTCCAGTGATGTAGCTTAGTGCACTGAAGTTGCTATGGTATTAGGAGATCTAATATTGGATGAACTCGTTCCTTCAGAGAAAAATTTAATTCTGGGTGCTATTCTAAAATATGAATGAAAAATTCTCAACTACTTTTTTCTTGTTTAGATAGACCAGAATAATGTCCATCTCCAGTATTAACCTGTTTGCATATTAAAGAAATCCACTGTTGAAGAGAAACTCCGGTGGCATTTTTTGGAAGTAGAATCTTTTATAAAATGAAGTTTAAAACACATTGTCAAGTCCTACAATATGTACATTTAAAATTTAAATATCATGTATTGAACTGATATATTTTGAAATAAATATAATTGTGTTTATCTATAAAATACTCTTGCTAATGTTTTTCCATGAACAAGCGGATAACCAGTTAGTAATGGAGTAACTGTTTGTATGATTTTAACCTCTTGAAAACCAGCCTCCATCAGTGTCCACCAAGCATCTACAATATGTCGCGCTCCTTTTTTATCAACGACTTGAGTTGGATGTCTTTGCATTGTGCAAAAAAGGTTGGAAAAGTCAACGAGCCAAATTAATAATATTTTACATTCCGCTACTATGTAAAAAGCCTTTATAACGGTATAAAACTCTTACTAAAAAAGATTTGTCTAAATGTGCAGCTTGTTGCCCTGAGACTGGTACAAATCTATGATATTTTATATAAGGTAGATACATTCCTTAAGATGGATACTGAATTCTGGTAAAAAATACTGATGAAAAGTTTGTTGTTGAACTAATTAATTCTCCTTGCTTTTCTTTTTGCTTCTTGATAGCCTTTTCCTTACAGTTTCACCTTTGTCAGCTGTTGCGGTAACTTTAAAATATTATTTTTATTTATATTCAAGTAAAATACTTATTTAAAGGTTATGTATATATACAAATTGGTCAATAAAAACATATATATTATATAAAATATTCACTTACAGGCATTTTTCTATTTTCTTCTTCGAATAATTTTCATATCCATACAAATAATAAATGGAGTAAACTATTAGTTTCAACAAACTTTTTTTTCAAAGAAAAATTATCGTCAGTTATAAAAGGTGCTCCAATAATCGAACCAATTGGTTTTTAAACTTATCTACTTATGTAGCTCTGCAAAAACCATTTCACTATTTATACTGTTATTGTAATTACTTATAATTATAACTGTAATCATAAGTAATTACGTAATAGTCTAGGCGCCCAGAGGGTTTCGTATGAAGTTAGAGGTCCCACCAAGCAAGTAGGTGATTTATATGTATTTTGAGCTACTGAATCCGAATTAGTAACTTGCTTTTCGCGCAAGTGGTCGAGTAATTTGTTATAAACAAATTGATTGTTTAAATGGCTATAGTTTATGAACTGCAATAGATGAAGTGATTTTCTCTGCAAAAACTTGTTCCTTAATAAAAAAACGAAAGTAATCGTTTTTGTTGCATGTCAATTCGATGATTAGAACCAGAGATATGGCAAATATATTGCAAAAAAACATAGAGACGTAGCGCTAGCGCGGAACGCCCTGGTAAAAAACCTTATAACTCGACTACTAATTAATATTTTTTGAAGTTCAACATGTGTTTGAAAAATGTCAGAGTCTCAGCTTTAATGATAAATTGTTATATATTACTTTTAAGTGTTAATAAATATGCTAGAATGATTTGAAGCAGAAACAATTTTCAATTTTTCAGAATCTTGTTTGTTTATAACGAAATGATATAGGTTAGCGAACAAAATATTTCTATATTTTTTATAAAGAATGATAGGAAATTTGATCTCTTTTAAGAATCTGTCCGGTTTTTCAAATTTAAGTAAGTAGAACCTGAGATATCGCAAATTTAAGCTATAGCGCCAACTCCTTGCAATACGACATATGTGTGCAATATGGCGAACCCTTTCCTTATTAAAAATTCTTTTATTATAAGGTAAGTAATTCCATTTTTTGGTAATACAATTAATTTTAAATCTGTATTAGGAAATGAAATAAAAATTTAATAAAAAAGGATTCAGATAAAAATAGATGACTCTAATAAATCGGAAGGTTAAAACAAATTTTTTGAATAAAATAGATTGTTGTTCTTTTTGCAATTGCAAAAAAATAAACAAATGTAAAAATACTCCATAAGTTGAGTAAATTGTTTATTATTATAGTAGAAAAATCAATGATTATTTAAAACCCTAAATCTACTTCATTTAAATGTATTATACACTTCGAGCATATACTACTGGAGGAAGCCTCCGAATGGCAGAAAGCGTTACAAGGCGAAGAGAGAGAAAGCCTCTATTTTGGTACGTGCTGTCTCTCTCTCGCCTGATTTGATTGGCTGCTTCTGTTTCCCACTAAGAAAGTGAGAGAGAGATAGCACGTACCAAAATAGAGGCTTTTTCTCTCTTCGCCTTGTAACGTAGTTAATAGCTGGAAGGCTTCCTCCAGTAGTATATGCTCGAAGATTATACATCATTAATATTATGACAAAGTATATAAAATAGAGTCGAGTCAAAAGTGATTTCATTAGAAAAGGATGAGATTACTTACCTTATAATAAAAGAATTTTTAATGAGGAAAGCGATCACTATATTGCACACATATGTCGTATTGCAAGGAGTTGGCGCTACAGCTTAAATTTGCTATATCAGGTTCTACTTACTTGAATTTGAAAAACCGGACAGATTCTCAAATAAGATCAAATTTCCTATCATTCTATATCAAAAATATAGAAATATTTTGTTCGCTAACCTATATTATTTCGTTGTAAACAAACACAATTCTGAAAAATTGAAAATTTTTTCTGCCTCAAATCATTCTAGCTTATTTATCAACATTTGAAAGTAATATATAATAATTTATCATTAAAGCTGAGACTCTGACATTTTTCAAACACATGTTGAACTTCAAAAAATATCAATTAGTAGTCAAGTTATAAGGTTTTTTACCAGGGGGTTCCACGCTAGCGCTACGTCTCTATGTTTTTTTTGCAATATATTTGCCATATCTCTGGTTCTTATTATCGAATCAAAACGCAACAAAAACGATTTTTTTTTTTTTATTAAAGAACAAGCTTTTGCAGAGAAAATTACTGCATCTATTGTATTTCATAAACTATAGCCATTTAAACAATTAATTTGTTTATAACAAATTACTCGACTACTTGCGCGAAAAGCAAGTTGCAAATTCGGATTCAGCGGCTCAAAATACATATAAATCACCTACTTGCTTGGTGGGACCTCCAACTTCATACGAAACCCTCTGGGCGCCTAGACTATAAATTATTTATTAAATATTCACCTCCACGCGGCCGCTACGTGGCCGCGTCGAGGTTAAATAGCTTAATAAACCGCAAAAACAGAAGATGATTTTGCATATACAAATTTAACATCGCTTTTGATAACAATTAAAATCGTTTTTGTTATTTATATATATATATATATATACATTTAAGATTGTAATTTTTACAAATTTGTATTTTTATTATTATCACAATAAAAAATTTTTATTAAAATAAAATGTAAATTTAAATAATATGTAAACTCTTTAAATTTAAATTATTCATTTTTTAATTCGTATTCTTCTCGTCATACAGACGGTCATGCGCACGCTACGTACTAAACCGGTCAGACAACCGGAACACGAAATCGAAACAGCGGACTTTGCGTAGAAAAAATCAAAAAAATTAATTATTCATTTACGAGATAAATATTGCAAATTTCGTACCGCGGTAATGATTTTCATGACCCGCAATTAAATTGAAAACGATTCGCGTTTGATTTATTCAAAAAGAATGTAAACTCGCCGAGAAAACCCTTTTTTATTATTCTTTTTTGGTGCTGCAAATTTTAATTTTTTGCAAAATATCTAAAACACCTGCAATTTTTTTCATTGTGGTTGTCAACTGTGCTAACGATTCCTCAATTATTGGCATTTTTATTTTAGCGATTTTTCAAAATCATTTTCAGACTTCGCTGAGCTCACTCTAAGCTATATGTCATATTTTTTAAGAGTATTTTGCAAACCTGCCCCAAAAAATTCTTTACCTTTGTCAGATTGTAAGTAAACAGGTATACATCCATTAGCTCGCTTAAGAATTTTCTCGAATGCAGCTGACATAGTATAGGCTGTTTTATCCCGCAAGAGTTCTCATGCGGACTTACTGAGCACGTCAATGACTACTCGTAAGTACAAATAACCATCATTTTCTTTTTTTAAACTTGTTAGCTGACACAAATCTGCCTTCTAAACGTCATCTACGTTAGTTACGTTATAATGTAATCTAGAAAATTTTTTTCGTATAGGACAGTGAATAGTGTAAGCATCTTGATTATTCAACTACTTGTGTATTCGATTTTGCTCTTTTTCTCTGTTTATCAATGATTTACCCTTTATATTTAGATGTATTAAATTTCGCCCTACTGCATAACCTGCTTCGTACGAAGGGTCGTAATACTGATTTTCCAAAGACATTCTCTTCAAAGGTCGGCTTCCAGGCACTTTTTCTTAGCAGTATGTCTCGTTACAAGTGGTGTGAATACTGGTGATAACATTTTTTAACCAACTTCAAAAAGGAGAAGGTTCTCAATTCGACTTAATTATTTTTTTTTTAAATTTTTATTTTTTCTATGTCTGTTACCTCATAACTCTGTCATTACTAAACCGATTTGAAAAAAAAAAATTTCATCCGATAGAGGATGTCTGCATAAAGGTCCCATACATATCCCATAATTATTGGGCCTATATTCGGTTTGTATGAGCAAATTATCAAATTAAGGAAAACTCGGTGTTTCGTTTTCTCAAGTGTCACCCATTGTAGTGAGTGGACTGCCTATTTCTTTCTCTAAAGAAGTTAAAAGGCTTGTGGCTGAATCAGACTCTCAACTGGGAGAGGCAAGTTAATGCTATTGTTGGTTGAGTGAATGGAGTGCTTCATTCGCTAAGGTTTTATGGGCGCTCGCTTTCGAAGAAGCTCAGGAAGAGCCTTGTGGAATCGCTGATTTTTCCCCACTTCGACTATACCTGTGTAGTCTACAACGATCTTTCCAATGATTAAAACTTAAAACTTCATAGGGCCCTCAATGCCTGTGTGAGGTTCGTTTATGGTAACGTAGCTTTTCGCTAACGTGTGACTCCCTATAGACTTGATCTTGGTTGGCTCTCGGTCCTATCGAGGATTTCACAATTTTGTTGGCATATTCTGTCATTTCTGGTCGCAGTCCGACTTTCTTGGCAAATCGGTTCATCAGAGTTGACACTGACTCTGAAATCTGTTCTCCTGTACGTTGGCCACCTAGAGTTCTTCTCTGTCCGCCCGTTCATACGAGTGCCTTGCAGAGCTCATTTACACATCTTGCTACAAATTTCATTAACGAGCTAGGTTTTGCGGCTATAACTCCAATATCCTTTGAGGTGGGTTCTATTAGGGCGGTTAGAAAGCACGCTTTCGACTGATTAATCGATGAAGAGCGCGGGGATTGGCGTAGGGAAACAGCTGCTCTACACTGAGCCCTAGTTGCAGTGGGATTACCAGCTGGCGTACGCAATTTAACTAAATTTTACTAAAATCAATTTTTTGCTCTATCTTAAATTCTACTTAACCCTTTGAGGGGCAGTGGTACGTATTTGTCCCACCTATTTGGTTTTGGATTTTTCCGTATTTCTAAAACGTATATGCCTTTTTAAGACATCTATAAGACTTTTTGAACTCTTGAATACCTGATTTATTAGATTTTATAGAGAAATTGCAAATATTCATTAATTGAAGTATTTGTTATAAACAATTAATCTCAAAAAACCCGTTTTTTTACAGAAAAATGTGCCCCTCAAAGGGTTAAGCTTTTCTTAATTTTGTTTTTCTTCCTTTTTCAATTTTGAAATTTTTATTGTTCATTGTTTTAATTACATTTAATTATTTTTTATGTTAATTCTTTGTATTGTAGATGTTGAATCATACGAAGTACTACCCCATGATTAATAAAATTTTTGACAAATCAAATCAAATCTCTCTCTTTCTGTCTCTCTCTCTCTCATGCTCTCTCTCTCTCTCTCTCTTTCTCTTTCTCTCTCTCTCTCTGGTGAGCCCATTCTCTTTTCCAATCGCGTCTAACACTTTACTCTCTACTAACAACATAGCTTCATCTGCCAATAATCGCCACTATACTGCTAAGGATGGTCTAAGGGTTTGTGCACACATTGAGATGATTAGGCTCTTTCTGGCTTCTCGCCCTTACTTCCACGTGATAGCTGTGACTGGAACCAAATTGGGCCAGATTGTTGGTGATTCTTTGATTGCTTTGGATGACTATGCTCATCATAAGCAGGACCGCAATACCAGGGGTGGTGTCGTTGCTTTATTTATTCATAATTCCCTTTCTTTAATGCGCTTATGTTCCTCCAAGGGAGGATGGTGCGGTAAGCCTGGTTTGCCAGAATATTTATTCTGCGAAGTCAATTCTAATGACTTGGCTTCGCCTGTTTTTGTTGGTGTCGTCTACAGGCTCCCACATGCTCCGTTTTTGTTAACCACAGATTTTATTCCCGACTTAACTTCTTTCATTCATAATTACAGTATTAAGGTTATTCTGGGCGACTTTAATACTAATTTATGTACTGATTCTGATGATTTAGTGTTTCTTAAGAGTTTGACAATTGAAAATGCTCTATTTTCTGTGCCATATGGACCAACTCACCACACCTCTACTTCTGATACATGGCTCGACTTGTGCCTTGTTGATGCAAATGACTTGCTGCTTGACTACTGGAAGACTGATGTTCCATTCATCGACGGACATGACTTCATTGCAGCTACTGTTCAGTCATCTCTCTAAGCCTTTGCTCAATGACTTTAGCTTTCGTGATTACAGTTCCGTTTATGATGCTGTTCTCCTAAATTACTTTCGTTCACTGAATTGTTCCGTGTGTGGCGGCGATTCCTCGCTGTCAGATCGCCTTGAATGTCTCTATCACCATCTGAATGAGGCAGTTGCACTATTTGTGCCTCTCAAGAGGGTCTGTCAGGGGGGGCGTCGTCGACCGTGGTTTACTGCTGAGCATCATAATCTGATACGAGAGAGGGATCGGCTGTACAGACACTATAAACGCTCAAAACTACATGCTGATTTACTTTGCTACAGGGTCACTCGTGATCAGGCTCATGAGCGCATTGAATCGGCTAAACTGCTCTACTACCATGACAGACTATCTGGTATCACTGACTCTCGACTGATCTGGAAGGAGCTCAGGAACCTTGGTATATGCTCTAGTGGTGATAGATCCGGTCATATTTTTACGATGATACTGTTGGTAGGTCATCAGCTTTTGTCTGCCTTAACACTGGTGTTCCTCAGGGCTCTGTTCTGGGTCTTCTGCTGTTCTCTATCTATATCAATGACATCTCTTCTGCCTTCCATCTGAATGTTCAGCACCTCTTATATGCTGATGATTTGCAACTATATGTGCACTTCCCGATTGCTGAGCTAGATCATTATACTTCACTAATCAGTGAACATGCTTCCTTGGTCGCAGATTGGGCATCCAGCAATCACCTCAAGTTGAATATTAACAAGACTAAAGCAATAATAATCAGCTCTTATTATTACATCAATATTCTAACCTCCATGCCGTCTACTGGTATCTGCATCAATGGTAAGACAATCGGGTTTGAGTCATCGGTTCGCAATTTGGGCGTGTATCTTGACAGCAAGCTGAATTAGAGGGAGCATATCACACATGTGTGTAATAGATCGTTTTCTCTCCTCTGTCGACTCAATTTCGTTAGATAGAGCACTACTTTTGCTCTACGTGAACACCTTATTCGAACGCTGCTGTTTCCGATTCTTGACTATTGTTGTCTTGTGTTCACTGACCTTTCTGCTGAACTCGACCTCAGGCTTCAGAGGGTTATCAACGCTGGTATACGTTACGTCTATGGTGTAGGTAGGCGCGAGCACATCTCTCCTTATAGGCTCTCTCTGGGTTGGTTATCTACTGCAGGTAGAAGGAACTACTTTGCCTCTACTTTTCTTTTCAAAATGTTTTTATCCTGTTCACCTTCATATCTATTTTCTAGGTATCAGTGGGATCGGCCTGTTAGAGCTCTGAGGAGGGATGTGAGACCATTGACCATTCCTCATTCTTCCACCGAATACCATCAACGCTCATTCGCTGTTTCACCCTCGCGACTATGGAATGAACTTTCATCGTCGCTTAGGACTTCATCTTCACTTTCATCTTTCAAGTCGACCTCACATGCGCACATCCTCTCCCAAGAGTTTGGACCTCTGCTTCCAGCTTAAGATTTTCTTCACTTTTTTTTTTATTTTTTGGTTTTTTATTTTATTTTATTTGTATTTTTTTTTTATTTTTTGCAGTTTATTTTTATTTATATTTTATTTTTATTTTTATTGGCTATCATTATTATTATCTATTGTAATCCTTATTTTTGTTGTACAACATACTGTACATTAATAAATTAATTATCTAAATTATCTAAATTATCTCTGACTCTCTCTTTCTCTCTGTCTCTCTCTATCTATCTATGCTCCTGATATTCTGGTTGGTGATATCATTGTTGCCTATTCTTCAGTAGTGAAAAATCTTGGTATATGGATATCTTCCACTCTTGACTGGAATAAGCAAGTCTCTGCGACGATTCGTAAGGTACATGCTACTTTACGGTCGCTGAAATTTTATAAACATGCTTTGTCTCAGGATACTAGGAAACAGCTCGTCAAGTCCCTTATTTTTCCGCATTTTGATTATGCAGCAGTCACTCATGATGATGATATTCCACAAACACTGAACTTGCCCTAGCGGAAAAAAAAAGAAGAAAACTGAAGAAAATTGAAGACAACAGTTTATAACAGAAGATAACGGCAGAAAAATGTCGGAATTGAGACAAAGACAACAGTTATCAACTGTTTTCTTCAGTTTTCTGCCGATATTATCAGTTTACTTTAGTTATCTTCTGTTTTCTTCACTTATTATATAAAAATGAAAATTTTTTTTTAATTTTGTTCATTTTTCTTCGTTTTTTAACAGTTATCAACTGTTTTCTTCAGTTTTCTGCCGATATTATCAGTTTTCTTTAGTTATTTTCTGTTTTCTTCACTTTTTATATAAGAAAATTTATTTTTTCTTCAATTTTCTTCACTTTTTTTCGTTTTTCAACTGTTATCAACTGTTTTCTTCAGTTTTTTGCCGATATTATCAGTTTCCTTTGGTTATCTTCTGTTTTCTTCACTTTTTATGTAAGAAAATATTTTTTTTTTAAATTTTCTTCACTTTTCTTCATTTTTCAACAGTTATTAACTGTTTTCTTCCGTTTTCTGCTGATATTATCAGTTTTCTTCAGTTATTTTCTGTTTTCTTCACTTTTTTCGTAAAAAAAATATTTTTTTTCCAATTTTTTTCATTTTACTTTATTTTTAAACAGTTATTACCTTTTTTCTTCAGATTTCTTCACTTTTTTACAGTTTTGTTCAGAATATAGCTGTTTTTTTCAGTTTTCTTCATTTTTCAACAGTTATTTTCAGAATATAACTGTTTTCTTCAGATTTCTTCACTTTTCAACAGTTATTTTCAGAATATAACTGTTTTCTTCAGTTTTCTTCACTTTTCAACAGTTATTTTCAGAATATAACAGTTGTCTTCAGTTTTTTCCGGATTTCTTCACTTTTCAAATTGCTTTTATAAATGAAGAAAAACGTTGAAAAATGAATAAAACTGTTGATAATTGCAGATAACTGCAGAAAACTGATAAAAACTGAAGAAATCAGAAGAAATCAGAAGATAACTGTTGTCTTTGTCTCAATCTCGACATTTTTCAACAGTTAATTTCCGTTTTCTGCAGTTTTTATCAGTTTTCTTCTGTTTTCTTCTGATATTTTCGGATATTTACTGTTTTCTGCATTTTTTTTCCGCTAGGGTGCTTCTGCATAGAGCCTTTAATGCTTGCATTCGTTTTGTTCATGGCCACATAGGAAGCCGTAACAGAGTGGCGCCTTTCCGCCTTTAATATCGTTGGCTTTCGGTTCAAAATAGATGCCTATACTTGAAAATCTCCTTGGCATTCAACGTGCTTGCTCATGGTAACCCATTATACTTAGCCACTAGGTTCGTAAGGCAACACATTAATGCGTCTGTGCGTTCCTCTGCTAGGTTACCACCGAGACTATTTATTTGTCCTAACATTCGCACGGCTGCTATGCAGCATTCTTTTGTCTATTCTGCGGCTGACTACTTCAACGAAGAACTCTCTTTATTGGAGTCTTTTACTTTTGAAGATTTTCTCACTTTTAAACGTTATTTGTATGAAAGACTTCTATTCAGTGAGTGTGAATCGTGGCAGCATGAGATGGGTGCTGGCTGATCTTATCAGCTGGTCACTATTAATGGCATAGCGTACTAAATATACGCATTTTTGTCCTAATATACTTCTGTTTGAAATGACTTAAATTACTTAACTTTAATTTTAACTAGAATTGAAACTTATGTTAGTTACCTCTAAACACTTGAATTTAAAAACTTTAAAAACTTTACGAGCATACTATACTCACTTGTTAAATCTACAGTATTCTTACTATTATTTTTTGCTATTATTGTTAATTGATTTGAAATATTAATTTGAAACATTATTATTATTGTTATTCGTCGTTGTATTTTCTGATTGTGCCAGACAGGGTGTTTACCCCAAGGCCAAATAAAGTTTTTCTATGTCTATGTCTATGTCTCTCTCTCTCTCTCTATCTCTATCTTCCTTTCTCTCTCTCTCTCTCTCTCTCTCTCTCTCTCTCTTATATGATAAGATTATTTTTGGCTTCTCGCACTTATTTTCATGTGGTGGCTGTGACTGAGACAAAGCTGGGTCAGATAGTCTCTGACTCGCTTATAGCCATAGATGACTATGTGCTTTTCAGACAGGATCGTAACACTAGAGGTGGTGGTGTTGCTCTATATGTTCATCGCTCACTGGATTGCATACGACTGTGTTCTTCAAAAGGTGGCTGGTGTGGTAAGCCAGGCTTACCTGAATATCTCTTTTGTGAGATTAAAACTCATGATGTTGCTTCTCCTATTTTTGTTGGAGTAGTCTACAGACCACCTCATGCTCCATTCTTGGCTGGAACTGATTTTATTCCTGATCTGTCATCTTATATGCATGAGTATAGCACTAAAGTTATCTTGGGTGATTTCAATACAAACCTATCTACTGATTCTGATGACTCTTTGTTTCTGAAGGGTTTGATCAAGGAAAATGCACTCTTTTCTGTGCCTTACGGTGCAACTCATCACACTGCCACATCTGATACTTGGCTAGATTTATGCCTTGTGGATGCAAGTGATTCCTTGCTTGATTGTTGGAAGACTGATGTGCCATTTATAGATGGACATGATTTCATTGCAGCCACTGTCAAGTCTTCTCTTTCTAAGCCTGTGCTTAATGATTTCTCTTATCGAGACTATAAGGCTGTTGATAACACAAGGCTGATTGATTATTTTTCCTCTTTGGATTGCTCTATCTGTAATGGCGATTCAGATCTCGAAACTCGTCTTAATTGTCTTTATGGCCATCTAAGTGAAGCAATTTCACTCTTTGTTCCCATTAAAAAGGTTCGACAGGGTGTAAATCGTCGTCCATGGATCACTGCAGAGCATCGTGGTTTGGTTCATGATAGAGACCGGCTTTATAGACGCTATAAACGCTCACGACTTCCCTTTGACTTGCTATCATATAGAGCTGCACGTGATCGTGCTCATGAGAGCATTGAGTCTTCAAAACTCCTTTATTATTATGGCAGGCTCTCTGGGCTAAATGATTCTCGGCAAATCTGGAATGAGCTGCGTAATCTCGGTATTTGTTCGAGTGGAAATACTTCTTGTCACCCTTTCTCTATTGATGAGCTAAATTTTCATTTTTCCAGTGTAGCATCTGATGGATCGATCACCTCAGTCTTTGATTATTCGAATACTTTAGCTGAGGATGAACCATTTAAACCTATGTTTACGTTCTCTGAGGTGTCGCTGTTTCAGGTTGGTCAGGCTGTGCGTAGTTTTACTACGCAGGCGAGGGGTCCAGATGACATTCCTCAGTCTCTTATTAATACTGCATTTCCTGTTATCGGTAAATTCTTGTGTCGCATTTTCAACGATTCCTTGAAAGAATGTCTTTTCCCATCATGTTGGAAGTTATCGCTTATTAAAACTATTAATAAAGTTACTTCTCCACAATCTATGAATGATATTCGACCTATTTCCTTATTATCGTTTCTGTCAAAGGTACTTGAGCGTCTTGTCCATCAGCAGTTGTATGAATATTTGTCCACTAGACAACTATTGGATCCGCGGCAAACTGGATTTAGGACTGGGCATAGTACACAGACAGCCTTGTTGAGACTGACAGATGATATTAGACTCAATATGGATAGACGCTATGTCACCTTGCTTTTGCTATTTGATTTCAGTAAGGCATTTGATACCGTGAACCATGCTATTTTGCTTAGAAAAATGTCATCACTTGATGTCTCCATCACGGTAATCAGATGGTTTGCCTCTTATCTTGCGGGTCGTCAGCAGGCTGTTATTGGCGAGGGTGGTAATGTATCTAATTACCTCTCTCTTAGTATGGGAGTTCCTCAAGGATCTGTATTGGGGCCGTTATTATTCTCTATATATGTGAATGATGTTGCTATTGATTTTGGTCCTGATATTCAATACCTTATATATGCTGATGATCTTCAGGTATATGTCCATTTTCCTTTGGATAAATTGGATGTTTACTCTTCTATTATGAGTGCACATGCTGTTGCTATCTCTGATTGGGCTGCTAGAAATTGCCTTAAATTGAATGTCGGTAAAACTAAGGCCATAATTATTGGCTCCTATTATTATATTAATTTGCTGTCTACTATACAGGCTGCTGGTGTCCAAATTAATGGCACTACTGTTAGGTTTGAATCTTCTGTTAGGAATTTGGGGGTGTGGTTGGACAGTAAACTGAATTGGAAGGAGCACATCTCTCGGGTTTGTAATAAGTCTTTTTCCTTGTTATACAGGTTAAACTACTTTCGAAAGAGTACTAACATTGCTCTTCGTAAGCATCTGATACAGACTTTACTTTTTCCGCTCATCGATTATTGTTGCCTCGTTTATTCTGATTTGTCGGCTGAACTTGACTTGAGGCTTCAGAGAGTCATCAACTCTGGTATTCGCTATGTTTATGGTGTTGGCAGACGTGAGCATATTTCTGCTTATCGTACAAAATTGGGCTGGTTATCTACCTCCAGTAGAAGAAAATATTTTGCATCCTCCTTTCTTTATAAGATGTTCTCTACTAAAGTTCCTTCTTATCTTTATTCTAGATTTATTTGGAATCAATCTGTTAGAACATTGAGGGGTGCTGTGAGGCCATTGACTGTACCACCTGCAACTACTGAATTTTACAATGGATCGTTCTTG
This sequence comes from Anastatus disparis, assembly GCA_017163975.1. Lineage (NCBI taxonomy): Eukaryota > Metazoa > Arthropoda > Insecta > Hymenoptera > Eupelmidae > Anastatus > Anastatus disparis. The sequence continues at coordinate 1,553,619 of JAFFSR010000233.1, forward strand.
GTCACTTCATCCTTCCTATGGAATGAGCTCCCTGAGTCAATTCGAAATTCACCATCACTTCATTCATTTAAATCTTCAGCATTTACTCATTACCTCTCCTTAGAAAATGGACCTATGCCATCACAATAAAAATAAAAATAAACTGTAACTTAATTATAATCTTTAATTCAAATTATTAAGTTTTTATTATTTTCTTCTGTTTCTGTTTTAAATGCTGCTTTTACTCAATATTATATTTTATTATTACTTGTATATAACTGTATAAAAATTGTACAATATAATGTACATACAATAAACATATATCTATATCTATATCTATCTATATCTCTCTCTCTCTGAGTGGCATGGCACGTTGAATGCTTGAAGAGCGTTCTCTATGTATTCAAGCTATGGTCTACTACAGTTATAAAATGTAGACATTAATGGCTGCTTTCTGCGCTGGTACGAAAGTGATAATGTTAAAAATGTTGCATAGGTTTATTTTTAACCTTTACTTCAAATTTAACGGTAGGCCGGAGTAGAACCTGATACCGACCGAGTAACAATTGAGTTGTTTGTTATTTATTCAAGTATTAATCGGTGTATCTTCAAATTAAAGGTTGAGCACAATAGATATTATTATTATGAACATCTATGCACAAGAAAAAAAATATCTACCGGTTTGTTTTTGAGAAAAGTGAGTAACGCGAAAATATTATAAACATAAACTTTTACTTTGGCGTTACTTACTTTTCTCAAAAACAAACCGGTAGATATTTTTTTTCTTGTGCATAGATGTTCATAATAATAATATCTATTGCGCTCAACCTTTAATTTGAAGATATACCGATTAAAACTTGAGTAAATAACAGAAATGCCAATTAGACAAGGACAGCGAATCCGGCCTGCTCTTAATACTCTTCTTTCATCTTTATGTGATAAATTTAATTATCTACTTAAAATAGTAATCTAATTATAAAATGATTTCTATTTTGCTTTATATCGAGTTATATAAAATCAAAATTTAATATGCTTTATATTAAGTTATATAAAATCAAAATTTAATATGCTTTATATCGAGTCATATAGAATCAAAATTCAATATGCTTATGTTATAATATGTTACATATTGTGTATATAATTTGTAATTACTTATGGGCCATACGGAGTTGAACCCCATGGCCTGAAATAAATGTATCAATCAATCAATCTCTCTCTGTGTCTCTCTCTCTGTCTTTCTCTCTCTCTCTCTCTCTGTCTCTCTCTCTCACTCTCTTACTTAAGAAGAGGCCGAACTATCTGTCCTTGTCTAATAGCGTTTTTCATCATTTATGTAAACACTATCCGGTATAACAAGAAAAAAATAGCAGCCCCCGCTAGATATTAGTATAATGAGTAAATTTTGTAATAACAACCAAATTTTTTCACTGCGTAGTTTTTGAATAATTAGAGACCTACCAAAAAAAGATAGGTTATATTCTAGATTTCTAGTAGGTCTCTAATTAGTCAAAAACTATGCGGTAAAAAATTTGGTTGTTATTACAAAATTTACTAATTATACTAATATCTAGCGGGGCCTGCTATTTTTTTCTTGTTATACCGGATAGTGTTTACATGAATGATGAAAAACGCTATTAGACAAGGACAGATAGTTCGGCCCCTTCTTAAGCTTGAATATGTATACATGCACACACAAAGACACTGTGCCGTTGATCCTTCTCTCTTTCCTCCTATACATTGCTTGGAATAGTGCACTAATGCATGCGTTATGAATTAATAATGAAAGTTAGGCGTAATTAGTGGGTCTACCTATATTTGCGCAGAACGATTCAACAACTTGACGCCGACTTCGATAATATTTTTTTGTGAATTAAAAAAAAATATAATTTGTTTGTGCTGTTTACAAATGATTATATAATCTATAATATGTTTGCTACACATGTGTTGAGTTAGATGCGTAGTATGCGTATAATTAGTGAAGATCATGAATTATTTGTAACTGTTTAGTGCATTTTTTTGAAGTCGGTTTTGTTTTTTGTTAAAAAGTTTTCGTTTTGCAGTATTTAAAGGAGACGTTAGCCTATTAGCAATTTTTAGAATTTCCGTGTTTCTGATCAGATTATTAGGTGTTATTGAACTTTTAATTAACTTTGCAAATTCAAATCTACCAATAGGCACTTCGTCATTCTAATCTATCTTTTTCTTTTTCTTTTGCAAAACATCGTTAAGAGGACGCTGGATCCATCTATCCTTTTTTACTTAAAAATTGTAGGGTTTTGGAAAAACTAGTGATTATTGATAGAAATTAAGAGTTGTCTGCAACTTGTACAGTAAAAAACAATATTTTTTCTTATGAGGACAAATTAATTTTGATGCTTTGTTTTCAAGAAAAGTTTAACATACTTGAAAAATCATAAGTTAAGCTAGAGATTATGATGTTTAAGTATGTCAAACTTTTCATGAAAACAAAGCATCAAAATTAATTTGTCCTCATAAGAAAAAATATTGTTTTTTACTGTACAAGTTGCGGACAACTCTTAATTTCTACTAATAATTACTAGTTTTTCCAATATCCTACATTTTTTGATTAGAAAAGGATAGAAAGATCCAATGTCCTCTTAAGTAATTCTGCTATGTTAGATCGTGGTATAATTTTACCATCTACGATAACGCTTATAGTACTATCCCACTTTAATCAATCTGGCTCAAAAGTGCACTGATGTTTTAGTAAAAGTTGGGCTTTTCTAGCATAAATTTTATGCACGTTATCAAATATTTTTTATTCCGTGTAAGGTGCCAATGTAGCTTCGATTTCATTAATATCTCGACTAATTCCACCATCATCCATACGTTCATTATCTTTGAAAAATAAATAATGCCTCAAATCTTGCAAAGAATTTTTACACTTTTATCGCTCACTGCTAAAACTTTTAGAATTAGTAATTTTGAACATTTCTAAATCAAGCCGTGTTAAGTTATCACCAGGTGTCTGTATGGTTTTTTCAGCATTTTTTGTTGTGTTATCTGTTGTAAAAATAGTTGTAAATACAGCTCCCCCCTGCTGCTGTAAAAAACCTTGTATTTGTTCCAGAGTTTTTTTAGGCACAATGACCATTTCACGAGCGCATTTTATGCCTTTTTTTCTTTTTTTTTACTTATGAAAAAACTTAATTTTTGCTTCCTAAAATTAGAAAAAAAATCGTACTTATTAGCGGGCCTAATAGGAGTGGTGGAAAAAAATCACCACTCTGAGTTATAGAACATTTTTTAGCTTTCCATGCGTTACTACCACCGCCTCTGCTGCTGCTCCTTCCACTCCTTACTAATTTTCTTAAAATAGTTTTGTATTCTTTTAAGTGGTTTTGTTCAGGAGTTTCTAATTTTACAACACCTGGCAATACGTTCAGAGCACACTCGCAAATACACTTTATGAGATTTTTATCGACTGTATGAATCAAAGCTGAGCGCTCTTGACTGTCAGCAAGACTCAGAGCGTTTAAGAGTGCAACGTGCTCTTTTGAATATAATGTCCCAGGTGTGCAGCAAATGCTAGACTTGATGGGATTTTTTTATTTTCTCCTTCTCCTTGTTTTCGTTTTTTTTACGAACGGTGCCATCGATGTTGTTCCAGCCATCGCTATTCAACCTTCAGGTGGCCGGGGTGGCCCCTTTCGGGATCATCTGATGTTGGCCACTTATCACTAGATATTTTTGGAAGTTTCGTATCGAAATTTTTTACAAAGTATGACTTGATAAGTGGCCAACATCAGATGACCCCGAAAGGGGTCATGCCGGCCGCCTGAAGGTTAAAGACTATTTCTCGACTACGCATGCTTCTTTCTTTTTATTTAGTCGTGTTTATCTGAATCTTGATGAAAATTTAGGCACGTAAGCATAGTGCAACTTGTCATCGCACGGTGTTCCTGAGCAAGTTTTAATGAAAGTTGTTTGTCATTACAAAATTCGAAAATTTATTGTTTCTATACTACTTCTAGATCAATTTAAGCTAAAAATAAAAAAAATCAGTTCGGCACTTTTTTTAAATAACAATTTTATAAAAAATGTTGAATAATTAATTTTACAATCTGGAAAAAACACGTTTGTCAAAAACTAACCCAAATAATCACAGATATCTTATTTTAATACTATGAGTATAGCTCTTAGAGATTAACAGTAAACTAAATATTCTTGACAAAATTTGAAAATTATATGTGTATATTGTTATTTACCAAAGTTATCTATATGTATACACTTGCGCACATATGTTTTCGACCTTTTTCGATAAAAATTGTATGAATTTCAAAATATCATAGCTCTGCGAAAAATCAACGTACAGAAATAGCCAGGTTGGATTTAGAAAGGTCTGGAAGAACACTCGAAAATGGCATCGTTTTTATTTTAAAATATATTGGTTTAGTTGTTTATAAGAATTAAAAAACTAAACAAATTTTAAAATTTTTACCTATTTTTAATATTTTGCGATTTGAAAAAAAAAAATTTTTTCTCTACTATTAACGTCTACGATTTTTTATTAATTAGTTATTAGCTAATTCGTAAAAAGTCGATACATTTTTTAACTCCTGCATATCTCCATCATTTTTTACTTTAGAATAAAATATTACAGAAGAAAAGGCGTATTATTAGTAAAACGAAAATGTATACAAAGTTTAAACAATTTATTTTTAAAAAAATTTCTTTGCAAAAATTTTAGTCAGCCACATTTAAAAAAAATAAAAAAGTCACAAAAAAATTTTTTTTATATAAGTTTTTTAAACTTTGTATACATATTCGTAACTAAAAAAGACGCCTTTTCTCCTGTAACATTTTTTTCTAAAGTAAAAAATGGAGATATGCAGGATTTTAAAAATGTATCTATTTTTTACGAATCAGCTAATAGTAAATTAATAAAAAATCGTAGACGTTAATAGCAGAGAAACATTTTTTTTTAAATAGCAAAATATTAAAAATTTTGTTTGGTTTTTTAATTCTTATAAACAACTAAAACAATATATTTTGAAATAAAAATAATGCCATTTCCAAGTGTTCTTCCAGACCTTTCTTAATCCATCCTGGCTATTTCTGCACGTTGATTTTTCGCAGAGCTATGATATTTTGAAATTTATACAATTTTGATCGAAAAAGGTCAAAAACATATGAGCAGAAGTGTATACATATAGATAAGTTTGGTAAATAACAATACACATATAATTTTCAAATTTCGTCAAGAATATTTAGTTTACTGTTAAGGGGATGTGAATCCCCTAGGAATAAATTTAAGTCATTGTAAAGAAGAACTAGATTTTTTGACACACAGAGTCATGCAAAGGTGGCCTTATAAGGATAGGCATATAGTTTATTGTTGGGCGAGAGAACTTTTATATGCAAACGCATTAGTGGTCAATACGCCGTTATTCAATATGACGGTAAAAGAATTTTTCTATAGTCTGACCTTAGTACCGAGACCTCAGTCAGATATGATTCTACAGCATTTTGAGATACCAAGAAAAACCGTGCAGTGTAGATATTGAATGTATCATACTCACAGGCCAAAGTAATAGGATGGTAAGTATTTTATTAATATTATTTTTATTATTTTCAAATGTATAAATTCATGTTTATATTTTTTTCTATTTTCCTTCATAATTTTTTCATAAATAACTTGAAAATGAAGCTTTTATTCATGATTATTATTATTTTTTAATTTAACGATGTACCCATAATTATTATTTTTATTTTTGTTTTAGTGCACAGATCCATAAAACAACGCTGATGGACACGGCATTACGCAAAAATGTTGTAAATCATGTATGGCGCTTTAAAGCCGCGCAAAATTCAACAAAGCTGTTGGTAACACATGAAAACGATAAGGAATTAACAAAATATCCATATAGAGGGGAAGAATTCTTTGATGTAATTTCCAAAGAAGAATTCAATGGAATTTCAAACCAGGAACCGCACTTAACATTATTATACTAACGAATAACCCGCCGACGGCTACTCATGTGTATGAAGGGATAGAATAAAAAAATTTTAATACATTTAAAATACATTGTTCATTGTTAATTAAGTTTGATTTTTACCTTAATCCACGATCCCTAAAAATTTATATTAATATTTATTATTAACAATTAATAAAATCTCAGGTAAGCTATTAATTTTTTTGTTCTTAATTTTTTCATTCGGTTTTATAAATAATTTAAACTTGTAAATAATTTGTTTAAAACTTTTTTTTTCAAATTTATATTATAATAAAATGTACAATTTTATTTATTGATTTAATATTTAAAATTTTATGTTAATACATAACATCAAATGATTATTTATAATTGCATATAATACATATAATAATATTTGTGTATGTACATGAATTTGACAATAAAATAATAATCAAAATCATATATGATTATATATAAACATTTTGGAGTTTATAAGATTAAATATAATCATACGTCGTCATACAGATTTTTAAGAAGGGGCCGAACTATCTGTCTTTGTCTAATAGCGTTTTTCATCATTTATGTAAACACTATCCGGTATAACAAGAAAAAAATAGCAGCCCCCGCTAGATATTAGTATAATAAGTAAATTTTGTAATAACAAACTAATTTTTTTACTGCGTAGTTTTTGAATAATTAGAGACCTACCAAAAAAAGATAGGTTATATTCTAGATAGCTAGTAGGTCTCTAATTAGTCAAAAACTATGCGGTAAAAAATTTGATTGTTATTACAAAATTTACTAATTATACTAATATCTAGCGGGGGCTGCTATTTTTTTCTTGTTATAAAGGATAGTGTTTATATAAATAATGAAAAACGCTATTAGACAGAGACAGATAGTTCGGCCCCTTCTTAAGTCATATTTAATTATATATGTTTATACATGATTATATATCGATTTATTTAATCTTCTAAATAATATTTTCATATCAAAGTATACACACACTCACATACACACACAGGTAGAGATGAAAGACGGGAGGGAGGAGAGGGTAAATGTCTCGCTGTACCTGCCCATGACCGTTGCGAACTTGGCGAAATGAAATGGATTATAAAAAAAATAAATATCCAAAAAAATTGCGGTTTTTTTTGCAGATTTTGCAATTTCTAAAAAGAAAATTGCGTATTTACTCGTTTTTTTACAAAATTAAAAAATTATTCATTGTAGCGAATTAAGTAATAAATAATTTTTTTTACATGAAATAAACATTTATTGTATAATAAAAAAAGTACTAATCGTTTGCAAATTTATTGCGGATGAGCCCAAGATTTCGCAAATTTGTAAATTTGTATTATTTTATGAATTACTAAATGCAAAACATATTGATCGCAGCGAATTTTGATAAAAAAATCGTTTTGTTCATAAATTATAAAAATAACGTATAAATAAATTATACTAATCATTTGCAATTTTATTGCAGGTGAAGAATTAAATTTGAGACTATTTTTTATTATTTATTTTTTACTATTTATTTTTTTATTTAACTATTGCTCTGTTTTTAATTGCATTGATTTTTTTTTTTTTTTTTTTTTTTTTTTTTTTTTTTTTTTTAAAGAAAAAGATTAATATATAAAGGATATTGTCCTCTATATGATTAACCTTTTATATATGATGAAGTCGAGGAAGTCCCCCGCCCGGCATCTGTTTAACACATTACATCAGGCTAGGACTGTCAGACCCACCATACCGAAAACTTTGACTACCGATGGATGGTCAGCCACTTTTGTAACCAACAATCAACCGATACCCAATGAGGTCGGATTTTTTAAAGAGTCGCGATATAAATGGCACATACACTTATTTTCTTTCGAAAAAAAAGTTAGAGGTACCTGGCCAGGATTCGAACCCATGCCCTCCGCGTTGAAGGCAAGAGCTCTATCCATTACGCCACCGCGCTCTCTTTAATTGCATTGATGAAATGAATTAAATAAAAAAAAAAAAGAAACTAGAATTATTCGACTTTTTTTTATAGTTTCAGATTATTTGAAGAAAAGATTAAGCAGCCCATGTAAAAAATCCATGTCCGCTAGATCATTGGATGCGATTTTATTAATATTTTTTATACTGGATTAATTTTTTTAGGGTTCTTTTACCGATCATTATAATATATGAAAAGTAAAGATTGTTTCTCAATAATTCATAAAAATTTTTTTATCGTTATAATTTAAAAAAAAAATTATTCGAAATTATTAACATAAAAAAGATTTATCCCGTTTAATTTATTAATAAATGGAGTACAATCACAAAAAACATTTCTTTTTATCGGATCAAATAAAAGTACCAAGCATTTATATATTATACATTTAAAATACGCGCTCAAATCTAATATTTGCGCATGCGCAAATGCACTGGAGAAATTAACAAAGTCAGTTAATTCATAAATAATTATTATTTACATTAATCAAACGAATGTTTAAGTTCTTAAATTTAATTCTTCACCCGCAATAAAATTGCAAATGATTAGTATAATTTATTTAAATGTTATTTTTATAATTTATGAACAAAACGATTTTTTTATCGAAATTCGCTGCGATCAATATGTTTTGCATTTAGTAATTCATAAAATAATACAAATTTACAAATTTGCGAAATCTTGGGCTCATCCGCAATAAATTTGCAAACGATTAGTACTTTTTTTATTATACAATAAATGTTGATTTCATGTAAAAAAAATTATTTATTACTGAATTTGCTACAATGAATAATTTTTTAATTTTGGAAAAAAACGAGTAAATACGCAATTTTCTATTTAGGAATTGCAAAATCTGCAAAAAAAACGCAATTTTTTTGGATATTTATTTTTTTTTTTAATCCATTTCATTTCGCCAAGTTCGCAACGGTCTGCCCATGCACGCTATAACAGCCCACCGACAGGTAGGGGAGACAGGAGGGGGTGGGAAAGGGGTAATGTATCGCTATACCTGCTTATATACGCTATAACAGCCCCCAAACAGGTAGGGGGGGAGGCGGGAGGGGAGGGGGGAAACGTCTCGCTATACCTGCCTGTATACTACTACCACGCAACACTAAAAGTTGTGCCCGGTCTCCGCTGTCGGCATGCGAGATACCAATGAGTCGAAGCGATTGACCCGACAATACAGTTTCAGCGCTCTACTCAGATTCACGTTACTATCTTGTATAAACAGTCGCAATAATTGACTGCGATATGATTACGCATTAACCTACTACGATTTTATGTATTCTCATGCTTCGAATGTTGTTCGTATCCAGCTAGTATGATCAACTTCGCTACGCTGGATTCGGATTTTTTTTCAGTGATTGTTTTAAGAAATTTAAATTATTCAAATTCTAAAGAAGTTATTATAATAAAACATATAGGAAAAATATATTACGAATATTATTTTAATTAATATAGCGGTCCTGCCTTAAATGCAAAACCGTAAGCATTTTGCATAAAACAAACCCACGGAGGCGCAGCCCTCCTAGATATATAATATGGGTGATTCTATTCGAACGGGTCAAATTCAAATTTAGAAATAATAGAAAATAAAGGTGTTCATTTTAAAAATTTTACTCGGGTTTTTTTATGGTTATATCTAATAGAACAATATCCCAAAGTAGCCAAGCTGTCCATAGGTTATTCCCAGAAAAACTGATAGATAAGAAATATACTGATACAGAGGAATTACTTTCATTCCAGGGGAATTACTTTTTTTATTACCATCATTAATATATTATCTTCTAATAATATTTATGCCAAACAAAGATTCTAAACTATCTGAAATACTTTAGAATTAGCTATTACCATATATGGATGAATTTTTAAAAATAAAAACGATGAGTTACAGCAAAAATATGTATTTTTAAACATTATTAGAAGAAAGTTAAAGAACAAATATATCCATACTTTAGAAAGTTTGCTTTTTCAAAATATATAATAACATTATTTTTGTGTTTCGGAGTAGAGTTAAGTGTACTTGATGATAAAGGATTAGTAGGAAGTTCGCCACGTCCACGTGTAGAAACCATTTTATTACCAATACAATCTAAAATATTATATTATCAATTTATAGATTTTCCAATTCAGATTTTTCAAAGACTTTCATTTAAATTCAAATAATTATATACTTACATTGATATCAACGACAAACTCTTCATCAAGGCTAATGACAAACTGATATTATTATTTCCTGAATACTACGATGTAACCTTTGATTTCGCCTTATTTATTTGTAGTATATACGTAGTATATAGTGTAGTATGTAAATATGACTACAGTGATTGTTTACAAAAAGATTTGAGATTGTGCTTACTCAGAAATTCTCCACAAATATTTATATATTCAATTTTGAATAATTAAAAATTATAAGCAGTATAATATGTATTAAATTTCAAGTGCACGAATAATTTAACACTCCATGGTATGAAATTCATGAATAAAATTGTTGACTTTATTATTTAATTAGAATTTTGTGAGTGCATCTCAAAAAAGGCAGGAGAGTTATATGCCAGGGGAGATTACCTGATAATTTAAATGAAATTTGTACCGAGTAAACGGTCTCCAACATTCACTGCTATATGAACTTTTTTAGTTGTACATTACTACTTTCTTAAACGTCTATTACGTATTTAAATATGTGCTTATATCATCTGTGACAGTTAAATGTTTAGAGCCAGGGGAATTATCATAGAAAAGGTAACTTAGCTTTCATAAGTGAAATGATGTTTACACGTAAACAAATAAACATATGATAACAATATTTCTATGTGATAGGAATAGCTTATATTTTCATAAGATTCAAATATAACATTTTTTATTATTATTGCTTTTTATCTATGAAAAAATATACATTTTTGTTTATAATAACAGAGGGTCAAAAAAAATATTTTTTCCCAACCATTCTGCTGAAATGTATATACGGATAGAAAAAAATATTTTTTGATCTTTCAGAAGTATTAATTCATCTATCCTGTATCTCTACAACATTACAATAAATTTTATATATGATTACAGACAGATGAGATTACTTTTTATACTTTCTTAGGGTCCCTACAAAAGCTACATTAAAATTAGCGATTAAAAAGTCAACGGATCATAAAGTTACAACCTGAAAGTATATGAAAAATTTGTGGTTAATAATATTTGAACCTTGTTTTAATAGTTTATTAAACGATTACATGTGATTACCCTGTAACCTTCCTATACTATTACCCTATTATAATGCTAATCTTTTGATAATATTCTTTTATTTCCACGCGTTAAAGGATCGTTAAATAGCTAGCGCATCATGCCTAGCTATTTCGGACCCTGTGTTTCTTTTATCGTGGTTAAGAAGGGGCCGAACTATCTGTCTTTGTCTAATAGCGTTTTTCATCATTTATGTAAACACTATCCGGTATAACAAGAAAAAAATAGCAGCCCCCGCTAGATATTAGTATAATAAGTAAATTTTGTAATAACAACCAAATTTTTTACCGCATAGTTTTTGACTAATTAGAGACCTACTAGCAATCTAGAATATAACCTATCTTTTTTTGGTAGGTCTCTAATTATTCAAAAACTACGCAGTGAAAAAATTTTGTTGTTATTACAAAATTTACTTATTATACTAATATCTAGCGGGGGCTGCTATTTTTTTCTTGTTATACCGAATAGTGTTTACAAAAATAATGAAAAACGCTATTAGACAAAGACAGATAGTTCGGCCCCTTCTTAAAGTCGTTTATAGCTAGGACGCCTTGCCTAGCTATAGCTGACTTTTGAAATATATTTATTAGTACTGTTGGGTTATTATGTGTAAAGCCCGTTATTATTAAAGACCAAATGCCTTAATATTCGGGGCTTTACACCGGGTTAATTGGATGAGGGTTTATCTTGGAAAAGTTCTTTATTAATAACTTAAATTGAATCAATTTACAATGTAAAAGGGAAGAATAATCTCGCGCTTAATAAAGAAATACTTGCTTGTAGCACGTGTCAGGCCGTTCGCCACTTGTGCTACGAGCAAGCGTGTCTTCACACCAAGAGAGCTGATCCAAGAGTGACGAGAGTCACAAGCTTCTCGTACTGCTTGCATCAGCTCTCTTAGGTCTTTCTCCCACTCTTCTAACTTAGTAGAAGAGAGGGAGAGCCACCGTATACTTTCAGCGGTACTTATACATGCAAGCGCGTGTACGTATATACGCGCGCTTGCTTGTTCAACCACTTTGGTCTTTTTGGGTGTTTGCGCGCGCATCTTCCAGTATCGTACGGTTTCAGGGTAGTACGTACTCGGGCGCTCACAACCCGTTAGAATAGAATCATCCATAAATACATACCAAGAATTCAGATCGTAAGATTTATATTTGTTTAAACATTATTTTATTTTTTTGTGGATTTATTTTGAAACGCTTGTCTTGCGTTTTATATTTCTTATTTTTATAATTTTGCTCAATTATTTCGAATTGTCCATTTTGGATTTCTTTCGGACTTGATGTAGCACTATAATTCCAAATAATTTGAAACGTCTAAGAGATATAAGAAAACTTTAAGTAAAAAGTGTCTCATTTTAGACATAGAATATAAATATTGGAGCGAATTAATTTTGTAAAGAAAACAATTTTTTCTATGCTTTCACGTATAGTTTTTTTTGTGCAAACTTTGAACCAGAGCTGCAAATAAGTAAATAATTTTTTTAATATAAATGGTCCAATAATTATTAATTATTGCATCAATTACCAGTTACCCACCCAGTTATTGCTAACTAATGCAATTTGTTATCAGTTATTTGATAAATTACTGACAACTTTTGTGATCTTGAATATGGGTACGCTTAGATCAATAAAAATAAAATATTTAGTTGATATAAAATGAAAGTATGTGATTCAAAGACCCAAAAGCTTAAATGCTTAAACTCTAAATTTACGCTGGAAGTAAGCCAAAAACATCGCTAGTTCTTAGCAAAAAAATTTGCTTTTATATTTGAAATTTATCAAAGATTTCAAGGAATGTTCTAACATGAATTATATTAATTAGAGATTCTTTTACTTTCAGATACAGATGGAGTTAAAATGTCAGTGTCGTTTAAAAGTATGGATGAAATATCAAATCGTATAGCAAATGTATTAAAGCAAATTTCTAGATACCATAAGCTAGAGGGCAATATAATTGCCGTTGCTTTAAATCCATCCGAAAATTTGCCCATTATTTTATTAGCAATCCTAAAAGCTGGAATGGCATATTTACCAATCGATATAACATTTCCAACTGACAGAATAAAATATATTTTAGATGATTGTGTTCCAATAATTTCTATAATAGAAGATTCAGGTAAAACATAGATCTTTTGTTATTTAATCTAGAAATAAAATAAATTTTCCCAATAAATATCTATTATAACAAACAAGAAATTATTTCTTTGTTCTCAAGCCAAAAAATATATTTTCGCGTCCTGTATGCAGAGCGTGAACTACATTCTTGGTCTAGGCCACGAAATAAAAATGTGTATATTCAATATATTTTATTCATAAGAGTTTACAGAAAAACGTTTGCAACGTCGTTAAGGGTCTGCTTTGGACCTACTTTACCGATCGAAAATAGCTAAAAAAGATATTTCGTTTTTTTGATAAAAATAAATATTGAAATTGTTTATACTTGTAAATATCAATTTATTTCAAACAAATGAGAAGCAAAAGCGTATAAATTTATCGAAATTTTAAGACCAAGCAGAAAAAAATCGTGTCACTATCGTAGCTTTCAACTTACGCTTGAACGATAAAACGTACATGATTTTTATTCTTGAAATGGTTTCATTTGTTTAAAATGAATTGCGAAAAAGTCTAATCGTAAAGAAAATCGATAAGAAGCAAAATTATCATTTTCTCAGCGCTCTGTGTGAGAATAGCTCAGCTGACTGCCGACATGTTGCCCACCTCGTACGAAAATTATACTTCCGTTCAATTATTTAATTTATAGGTTGTAACAATTGTATTTTTATACTCAAAACATTTTTTCAATTCATTTTAACGACTTTCGAAACTTGTGTTTTCATATTATTTTTTTATAGGCTTACGGAAATTCATTATGTTTTTATATTTTGAAAATAACAACAAAACCCTGGACCCCACTCCTTCACCGGCCCCAGTCACCTCTTGTAATTTTGACGACTTTTGGGCAACAATTGCTCGTGCAGCTGGAGCGACCTTGCTACGCTCGACCCCTCAGCTTGCACTTGCCAAGAATGATACGTTTTACGGCCTTGCAGCATAATGTACTATTAGACAGTACGCGATCCAATCTGTTTGTGAGTGGTATGAATAAAACTGTTAAAAGAACGCAATTTTTTTAAATTTTTTCAACAAAAACTAGGTGAGTCATTAAATGATAAATTATTTCTGATGATGGTAAATCTATATGAGCAATTCTCTGACAAATCGCCTGACCAAAATTTTTGTACATATTCTTCTCGAACCCACAAACTACCCTGAATTTTTTTAGATTATTAGTGCGCTTATTTTTGGAACTATACAATATTCAAATTTGGCTGCTTCCTGATATTTGACTTTTTAATTATTTTTAGCTTCACAAATAACCAATTTTTGCTTTATGTTTATTAATACTTTTTTTTTAGGAAAGTTTTTGAATTTTCAGAAAAAAAAATATAAAGTCATATAATCACATTAGAAGTTAGGTATGTCAAATTCCAATCTTAGAATCTAAGAATCTAAGAATTCATTCCTTCCAAGGCACACCGAAAAATCCATAAAAATAGATTTTTTCAATACAAAAGTATTCGTATGTGTCTCAGAGCAGCAATCAAACCTTATTTCCAGCTAAAAATTAAAGTAGTAATCAAATTAAGCTAAAAATCACATAAAATGACTATATGACTCATATAATAATGTTTTGAGCCACTCCAATCATCACCAAAAAGTACATACCATTACCATTACCATTAAAATTATGAAAGGATATAGCATTAAAAAAAAACTTAAAATTGGTTGCAGATCAGAAATAAAAATGGGCAAGTTATTTGTTACAACTCGTACAAAGGATGTGAAATAAATTAAGTCATGAATGTTAGTTCAATGAACCATTTTTGATTAAATGTTAATGTTTTAATGTATATTACACATATTTTATGTTTACATATTCATAACTCGGTTAGTATTATATTTCATTTTCATAATTTTTTACTATAGCGTGAAAGATAAATTTAATTGATGGTCGATGTACTAATTTTAAGTTATTGGAGAATTGAATAATTCTTCTATACGAATCAACGCTACGCTTTTTACAGATCAATTGTTTTATTTACTAAGAATATTTATTCATTAATCTTGATTCAAATCTCTGACTCTAAGATGAAACATTTTCATTTGGAGAAGCCTTATGACTTTTGTGTAACTTGAATGCTATTCTTACTTTTAACAGAAAGTAAAATTGAACAGCCAATCTAAGATTCAAATGGATACTTTTGTATTGAAAAAATGTATTGGTTTAAACTTTTTAATGATGATTGGAGTGGCCCAAAATATTATTATATGGATCATATAGTCATTTTATGTTATTTTTAACTTAATTTGATCACGACTTTAATTTTTAGCTGGAAATAAGGCTTGATATCTGCTTTGAGACACATACGAATACTTTTGTATTGAAAAAATCTATTTTTATGAATTTTTCGGTGTGCGTT
The DNA here is from genome assembly GCA_017163975.1 of Anastatus disparis. Classification (NCBI taxonomy): domain Eukaryota; kingdom Metazoa; phylum Arthropoda; class Insecta; order Hymenoptera; family Eupelmidae; genus Anastatus; species Anastatus disparis. The sequence goes on from JAFFSR010000233.1 coordinate 1,569,232, forward strand.
GGAAGGAGCAAACTCTCAAATTCTTAGATTTTAAGATTTGAAATTGACGTATTTAACTTCTAATGTGATTATATGACTTAACCTTTAGACCGCTGGGATTTTGAAAAAATGAAAAGTCCATTTTCCCTATAGAAAAGTGTTTTGAGGCCTACTTGGTAGGACCTTATCAAAGGTGGATATGTGCATGTCAGGAGTGCGCGCCATATGACGTAATCCCGGCGGTCTAGAGGTTAATAAATATTTTTTTTTTCTGAAAATTCAGAAACTTTCCTAAAAAAAGTATTAAGAGCAGACCAAACTATCTGTCTTTGTCTAATAGTGTTTTTTATCATTCGGATGAGCACCATTGTCTGAAAATCTGGAAAAATGGCAGTCCCCGCTAGGTACTAGTATAATAGATAAATCCTATAATAAGAACAAAATAATTTTAGCATCTACCCTAGCGGAAAAAAAAAATGCAGAAAACAGTAAATATCCGAAAATATCAGAAGAAAACAGAAGAAAACTGATAAAAACTGCAGAAAACGGAAATTAACTGTTGAAAAATGTCGAGATTGAGACAAAGACAACAGTTATCTTCTGATTTCTTCTGATTTCTTCAGTTTTTATCAGTTTTCTGCAGTTATCTGCAATTATCAACAGTTTTATTCATTTTTCAACGTTTTTCTTCATTTATAAAAGCAATTTGAAAAGTGAAGAAATCCGGAAAAAACTGAAGACAACTGTTATATTCTGAAAATAACTGTTGAAAAGTGAAGAAAACTGAAGAAAACAGTTATATTCTGAAAATAACTGTTGAAAAGTGAAGAAATCTGAAGAAAACAGTTATATTCTGAAAATAACTGTTGAAAAGTGAAGAAATCTTAAGAAAACAGTTATATTCTGAAAGTAACTGTTTAAAAGTGAAGAAAACTGAAGAAAACAGCTATATTCTGAACAAAACTGTAAAAAAGTGAAGAAATCTGAAGAAAAAAGGTAATAACTGTTTAAAAATAAAGTAAAATGAAGAAACTTGGAAAAAAAATATTTTTTTACGAAAAAAGTGAAGAAAACAGAAAATAACTGAAGAAAACTGATAATATCGGCAGAAAACGGAAGAAAACAGTTAATAACTGTTGAAAAATGAAGAAAAGTGAAGAAAATTAAAAAAAAAAAATATTTTCTTACATAAGAAGTGAAGAAAACAGAAGATAACCAAAGAAAACTGATAATATCGGCAAAAAACTGAAGAAAAAAGTTGATAACAGTTGAAAAACGAAAAAAAGTGAAGAAAATTGAAAAAAAAAATAAATTTTCTCATATAAAAAGTGAAGAAAACAGAAAATAACTGAAGAAAACTGATAATATTGGCAGAAAACTGAAGAAAACAGTTGATAACTGTTAAAAAACGAAGAAAAATGAAGAAAATTAAAAAAAAATTTTCATTTTTATATCTATCTATCTTTTGGGGTTTAACCACCTACAGCCTATTTGGCCTAGTAAGTGACACCTCGACCACCTTTGTGTTCCGGTGTTTTCGCGTTCGAAACCATACCTCATTTTCCCTAACTTCGGTAGGTGGTGCTCGATCGTGCAGGCCTACTTAGGCGGGGAGCATCGCTCAACCCATCCTTTTTAGCGCATCGGGAGCTCAACACCTACCTGGCAGAACGGTCCGGCTCAACTTAATAGTGGAACAGTCGCGTTCTGCCTTACCGGCCCTCGAGTGACTTTTCGTCGGTTTTTGTTAAAACCGAAAAAAGTCTCTCGGGGGTGGTCCACCGCGGTGTCAGTGAGCTCGGGACATCCTCCACTTTCAATATTTAAATTAAAAAATGGAGGAAAAATTCCGACCTCACCGGGATTCGAACCCCGGCCCTCTGCGTGAGAGTCGGATGCTCTAGCCCCTGAGCCACCGCGGCTCCAATTTTCATTTTTATATAATAAGTGAAGAAAACAGAAGATAACTGAAGAAAACTGATAATATCGGCAGAACACTGAAGAAAACAGTTGATAACTGTTGTCTTTGTCTCAATTCCGACATTTTTCTGCCGTTATCTTCTGTTATAAACTGTTGTCTTCAATTTTCTTCAGTTTTCTTCTTTTTTTTCCGCTAGGGTAGTTTATTAAATAATATAAGACCTATTAAATATCTATAATATAACCTATCTTTTTTGGTAGGTTTTATATTATTCAGAAAGTACGTGATTAAATTATTTTATTCTTATTATAAAATGTATCTATTATACTAGTATCTAGCGAGGGCTGCCATTTTTTTCGTGTTGTAGCCGATAGTGTTTACATAAATGATGAAAAACACTATTAGATGAAGACTGTTAAAATATGACGAAAGTTCTCTTGTTTAAGAGACCTAAATGTGGCGCACTGTCGCACATAATCAGGAACGTTATTCAATCGACGATCGCCATAGATTAAACATCTATTTTTCTTAAAGAATTGTTTCATTTAAAATAAAATCTTTTGATTACTTTAAAAGTACTATTGTTTAATTTATTGCCCATATATATTAGAACTCTATCAGGCTGTAGGCCCTACACGTTCTACTGCAAAAATTTTGAATTATTAGTTTTGTGAAAAGTGGTTTGTTTCAACAAGCAGATAAAGGCGTTTTTCTTGTAGTTAGAAGGAGAGAATAATATTAAAAAGTATTGTGCGGAAAATAAAGAAAATTATTTTGAAAAAGTGTTAGAGTTGATTTGTAGTAAAATTTTAAAAAAATGGCGTCATAGTATAGCAACCTTAATTTCTGTTTGAGTGTTGTCTGGGTTACTTAAAACCGGCAATCATCAGTATAGTAAAAAAGGAGAGAGAGAGAGAAAAAATGAATTCTATGTTAGTTGAGATTTTTTAAGTGAAGCGCTGATGTTCATATGGCACGTTTACACGCGTTGATAATTAAAACAAAATAATTTGTGATAGTTTAAGGATATAAATATGGGTATTTATATATACATATAAAAATGTGAAAGGTTATAATACGCGCCCCTACTGATAAAGCTCAGGTGATAGTTAGATGATAATCAAAAGATAATCAGATGAAAATCATGATAATATTATTTATTCAATATAAATATAATTAATTTCTATATAATCACTAATCTTAATAATAGGGTATTCGGAATCAGTAAATATGAACTTGATGACTATTTGGTAATCATCTCTTATTAAACAAAAATTATTAATGCAGAGGTAAAACTAATGAAAATATTGATGAAGGATTATCAATCATTCTCATTTTGAGTTTTATGACCATTCTATTTTTCGTATTCAATTTTAAGAATGACAAATAACGATGCGAAGGTAAAAAAAAACGAACAAAAATATTCATTGACCCTGGTAACACAATCTGTTGCAAGCACGATTGCGCAGAACTTGCGTGGTCTGTTTCCACATTTTAATACATATCTGCTGAAATTTGATTGCGACTGAAACGTGCGTCAGATTTGTAACAGATTGCCAATCAAAACGTGCGATTCTAAGGTAAGAATAAACACGCGAAGTTGCAGCAGAATCGAAGCAGTCTTCCGTAAGAATCTTACAGCAGCACTTTACTCCAGGATTACATAAGAATGACATAAGTTAAGTGCAATTATATGACGAGAATAAACACGCAAACTTGCAGCAGAATCGAAGCAGTCTTCCGTAAGAATCTTACAGCAGCACTTTACTCCAGGATTACATACGAATGACATAAGTTAAGTGTAATTATATGACGAGAATAAACACGCAAACTTGCAGCAGAATCGAAGCAGTCTTCCGTAAGAATTTTACAGCAGCACTTTAACCCAGAATTACATAAGAATGACATATTCGTATCCGTTTATATCTGAGAAATAATCATCCAAATATATGATATTAACAATTATTATATATTAATTGTATCAATTCTATAAAAATTATTTATATTTTTTACTTACGAATGCGTTATGATCTTTATTTTTAACATAGAACGATTAGTTATTAAGTAACGAAAAACTCGCGCTCACACTTTGCATCTGTGCACATGTATCGGCACCGGAATTCGAATAATAATAAAATCATCGTTTGCAGACTGTTCTTGACAGTCAAAAACAGTTCAAAAAAATTTACTGAAAGTCAGAAATTGTCATATAACTTTATGAACCAGCGATGCTGACAGTGGCATATTTAGAGAGGGAAATTCAAAAATATTAAAAAATAGTTTATAGAATTTCAAAGTTGATTAATAGTTCCAAAAATTGAAGTTACTTTGTAGAATAAAGATAATACATTGTATTTTAATAAAAAATTTTCATTGTGAATATTATTAACATTTAACTAACGAGAACATGTTTATAAGAGTCGTTGACAGTTTTTAAGAAATCAAATGGACCCTCCCCAGCCTGCACTTGTATAAATGCACCTTTATGATAATTAGTTTACTACTAAAGAAGTTGGTTGATGCGAGCAGCAACGAGACCTTGAGGTCTGCACCACCAACTAGAGCGAGCTCAAAGAGTAAGTACAATTTTCTCCGTCCCGAGATACTCACATCCTTCCAAAAAACAAAAAACCCAACCAACCCTTCTCACACGTGCAGCTGGAAAAGGTTTCAGCTTCTCACTTATGTTATTATATATGTATTTATATTCACACACTTACACGTATGTGATATTTTATGCACACGCGAAATTATGGGAGTTATAAATTTCTTACGAAATTTTTGCTCTTACAGCTCTCACTCCCCCCAGTCTACACGCACGCTCAAACTATAAGAAAAGAAAAGACAAGTTACCTTAAGTTAATTATTTAGCAGTTACTGGTGAACTTTAAATTGTGTACCACCAACTAGAGCAAGCTCAAAGAGTGAATACACTTTTCTCCGTCACGCCGGCACTGCATGTAACAAATGATATGTTAACCTACCAAAATGCGAGCGCACGTGCAGCTGAGAAAAGATCAGCTTGGCACTTATATCTACTACCCAAAACTCCCTTTAACTTTACAAAGTGTTATAAATGTGTACGTTCGTGATTCTACTATTAAACGCAAAAATTGTACATTAAACAACCCGCACAAGCACAGATTTAAGGAAAAAAAAAGAAAAAGACTTTACTACTTGCAAAGAAAATTATTGCATTACAATGCAAGAACGATTTTATGTTTCGAAAAAAAAAGAAAAAGAAATATATTTTTGTGCTAGCCTTCACACTCTAGTATCACCGCGTCGCGAGAAAATACTTTTTTTCGTACCTTAAGATGTTTCTCACGCCGCAAAATGGCCGCCTGTTGCTTGCGAAGTCTCTGCTTGCCTAGCTGCTGACTCACGGAGTTTTTGCTCGCTGGCTGCTAACTCGTTGCTAGGTGTGTCGCAGGTGATGCTTCTCGGCCTACCTCCTAGTTGGCGAAGTCGGGGTCACCACTGTAGGTTATGAGGTCCTACCTGGTGTAGGTGGGTCAGGTGAAAAGCCTATAACCAACTACAAGTATACAAGAGAAAAGAATTTTATTAATAAGAGCCTTGGGAGTAAGGAAAAATGAAGGTGTCTCTACACTGAGAGCTCAGAACGCACTGAAGTGCTCGACGCCTACATGCTTCTCGCCGGCTTGCTAGGCGCTTACTCGCGCAATGCAGTTGCGTGTACAGATAAATGTGACGTACGTGGTATGGAAGCCCACAGTTCCGACCGCCTCTTAATTGAAATATGAAACTTTGGCACCTTTGTTTATGGTGACTTTAGATTTCGGTAAAAGTTATAAACTTTAAAATGCTATAACTTTTTAATAAATTGTTATATTTAAATCAAACAAGGTTTAAAATGATTGTTTAAATATTATATAATGAATTACTCACTAGGAGAGTGTCACACCTCCGGATCACGGATTTTGCTCAAACTTCGGGATAAGTTTTCAGATGATAAAATATGAAAAAAGTTAAAGTTATAGTCATAAATACTCAATATTTCCCTAGTTACAGGCAATTGAAGAAAATCACTAAAAAAGTTACTAGATTTTTAAACGCATATAGTTCTTTAGCGTCGATAGCTACAAGCTTGAAACTTTTTTTAAATTAAAGCTGAGCTCAAATCCTTTCGAATTAGTAGTTATAGCATGTAAAAATATTATTTTTTCCCAAAGTTAGAGCGTAATAAGGATTGGACCTAATTTCAGCTTTTATTATTAAGAGGAGGTCACGTATCTCTGTCCTTTTCTAATCAAAGAATTCAGTTTTTTACAGAAACTAATGACTTCATCAAAAAATGAAGAGAAAGCCGCATCTCGTAATAAAAAAAGCAATATTTTCTTTAATAAGAAAAATTTAATTTTATCGCTTCGTTTTCAAGAAAACCTTGAAAAACCAAATTGTCCACCCTAACCTCTATGATTTGAGTTTTTCAAGGCTTTCTTGAAAACAAAGCAATTAAATTAATTTTTTCTTATCAAAGAAAATATTGCTTTTTTTATTACGAGATGCGGCTTTCTCTTCATTTTTTGATAAAGTTATTAGTTTCTGTAAAAAACTGAATTCTTTGATTAGAAAAGGACAGAGATACGTGACCTCCTCTTAATTAATGTTTTTAAAAGAAAAATCAGGTCCAATGTTTATCACGCTCTAACTTTGGAAAAAAATAATATTTTTACATGCTATAACTACTAATTCGAAAGAATTTGAGCTCAGCTTTAATTTAAAAAAAGTTTCAAGCTTGTAGCTATCGACGCTAAAGAACTATATGCGTTTAAAAATCTAGTAACTTTTTTAGTGATTTTCTTCAATTGCCTGTAACTAGGGAAATATTGAGTATTTATGACTATAACTTTAACTTTTTTCATATTTTATCATCTGAAAACTTATCCCGAAGTTTGAGCAAAATCCGTGATCCGGAGGTGTGATACTCTCCTAGTCAGTACCCAGTTCTCAGTTTATTTACATCAAATATCGTACTATCTTTGTTTTTCTAATGGAAGTAGAATGAGAAATAGTCATTTGAAATAAATTATACGCTTTTTTACTTTAAGTACATGTGTACATATATTTTTATATTATGTTTCATCAAATTATTTTCAATTTTATTCAGTACTCAAAATTCAATTAATTAATTCTTATTTACTTAAAATTAGTCATTTATACATAATAATATAATAAAAGAAAATTCAACTAAGTGACGTTAGGAGCGAAAAACTACAATATAATTAATACCTGTTAACGTAAAACCCAATAAATTGTGTAACGATTTTCAACAGAGTATAAATATAATGTAAATCATATAATATATATATATATATATATATATATATATATATATATATATATATATATCAATTTTAAATTTCTAATCATTAATTTAAAACTCAAAAGTAACTATTTTAAAACGGAATATGGAAGATAAACATGTATCGTTTTAATCCTTGAATATCACGAATTCAAATATTAATTAGTAGTAATTTTAAAGAGTTATATATTATATAAATAATTCTATATTTAATAATTTTCAATTTTAGTAACAGGAAAAGCCGCACAAGAAGAGATTATCAATTACACTTTCTGCGAAATATTGCCCTTGAATCGAGTAGGTGAAAGATCAGTCTTAACGGGATGTCGGAGCTGCAGCAATCGAATTTCGCTTTTTTCATTTTATCAATATCTTTTTAAATTCATAAATTAAACAAATATAATGACTTGTCCGCACTAAAGCTATATTAATACAATAATTTTTGTTAAAATAAAAAATCATTTGGACTTGTTATTTTTTTATGAGCTTGGATTGGAAATTAGATATCAAACTCGACAAACCTAACCTTAAAATACGGTACATAGAAAGTTTTTATTATAACTTTGTATGTATAATATTTTGGTGGATTTCTTGAGTTGTCCGCACTAGAGTTTAATCTTACAAATTTTTTCTTTATAGCAAAAAAACTCGATTAAACGCATTGTTTATTCATAAGTTAGCATTGGAATTATTATCAGAAGGCGAGCAGCTTCGTCATGCTCTTAATACCAAAAAAAGGCAGTCAGCATCGCAAATTTATGCTCTTACTTCATAATATAATAGTACCAACATTGGTCCCTAGAATTCAAGCTATAGTACTAATTAAAATTATATCGTCACTCTTTTTTTAAGTGCCTTCCCGGTCAAAAAAGGTTAGCTATAAAATATAGCTGAAAAAATAGTTAAATATATAGCTGCCCTGGTAGAAAGTTGAGCATATTTTCAGTATATCATCCCGTATTTTATGGGCAGTCGCGATCATATGCTTTTAGATATCGCGATAAACCTCCATTACTCTTAACGAATTATCGCGATGGTACCGGGAGAATATGGTCAATGTTGAATTATACTATATTCATAAACAGCATATTACAAAGTGTGAGTGAGCACGCATATGGGAACACAGTTAGTGAGAAAGAGAAAGGCTGTTCACTCCTTGTTTCCTTTTCAGTTCCTAAACGGACAGTCTTACACTGTAAAAAAAATAGCAGAAAATCACGTTGTTGATCGACGATTTCAATGCGACCATGCACCGTCGACGTTATTTAACTTCGTTCAACGGCGACATTTTAACGTGCTTTGCGTGATTTCACGTAAACTGAACACAAGATTTTTAGATTAAATCAGTTAGATTTTGCGCTTCAACAATGTTAAATAACATCGACGGTGCATGGTCGCATTGAAATCGTCGACCAACGACGTGATTTCTCGCCATTTTCTTTTACAGTGTATTCTCTCACACTAAGTTTACATATGCACTCGCTCACTCGCACTTCGCACTCACTGATTTTACATGAATGTTTTATTCATAATCATACTGTATATGTTCGCAAATAAATTTAAGTCATACAATAAAGAACAGAAAATGTTGACACTATTACAATAACAGTATATGCATCTTTAATAATTTTAAAGTTAAGTCAAGTCAATCTAACCTGCACATATAGTGATGAAGATAGATGCTTATAGAAGACGAAGCGTCGAGTGATGCGCGCGCAGCTAACATTCAGTATTCACAACTATAGGATATATTTTACGATTGTACAAACAGGCGCCATCGCGGGCAGCATGTATATATACAGATTCGCTTTCTATAAACGATTTTAATTGCAAAATTATTTACAACTCATATGAATTGTAATAATGAATATTATAATATTTATAATTTATTTCGAATCAGAAGAAAAAAATTTTAATTATTATAGTGATTATATTTTATATCAACTCTGTAATCTTTAATATATTATCGTGTATTTATCGGTCACTTATCGCGACTGCGTAGCGACGAGATATAGCCAACAGTTAGTTATCTGAGCATATCTTATCCTTAATTTTCTACCAGGGTGTATCGAGCTGTATTCACAGCTATATCGATGTGCTTTTTTAGCTGTTTTTTATAGTTAAAAATGTACTTAATTTTATAGTTAATAATTTCGTTATACCGAAAATATTAATAGCTACTTTTTCAACTATATTTTATAGCTATTATTATAGTTAAAAAAACACCTAGTACACTAAAAATTTAAGTATTTTTTTAACTATAATAATAGCTATAAAATACAGTTGAAAAAGTAGCTATTAATATTCTCGGTATAACGAAATTATTAACTATAAAATTAAGTACATTTTTAACTATAAAAAACAGCTAAAAAACACATCGATACAGCTGTAAAACAAGCACGATACAGCTATATATTTCACAATTTTTTTAGCTATATTTTACAGCTAACCTATTCTGACCGGGTATAAATACACTAAAAATTTAAGTATTTTTTTTAACTATAATAATAGCTATAAAATATAGTTGAAAAAGTAGCTATTAATATTTTCGGTAGCTAACGAAATTATTAACTATAAAATTAAGTACATTTTTAACTATAAAAAACAGCTAAAAAACACATCGATATAACTGTAAATACAGCTCGATACAGCTATATATTTGACTATTTTTTTAGCTATATTTTATAGCTAACCTTTTTTGACCGGGTTAATACATAAATTAGATATACTTGATTTAGAATCTATTTTAACAATACTTTATTTTCTCCGTGCAGTTGTTGTTAGTTCTAGTAAACGTCAAATACTGTTTTCGATTATTTCATGGTTCGTGATTGAAACACGTGATTAAAAAGAAAAAATTCCTATTCCATTTTTTCATTGATTCAAATGCAATTTAGTAGAACAAATTCCTAATTCATCATGATATAATTTGTATTTAAACAATTTTTATGCACATTGTAACTTTAATTAATCTTTTTTCTAAAAATAGAAAAATTTAATTTAGTACAAAACTACAATATCACAATTCATAAGTTGCATCGATTCTTTTTTATTTTAAAATTGGCTAATTTATACATAATAATATAATATATGAAAATTCAACCGAGCGACGTTAGGAGCGAGGTATTTTTTGCTAGTATATTGAATTAAACTAAATTATTCGTTTGAATGAAATAAATTAGTTTTGAATTGAAAACACGTCTATTTGAATTAGTATTTATTTGAAATAACCAACATTTAGTTGGATAAAGCAGAATCATTATTTAAATGAAATAAACGGTTTATTTAAAATCAAATATTTCATTTGTTTGATAGAATAAATTGAATTTGAATAAATATGTATTGAATTGAACTAAATAATTTGTTTGAATAAAATAAATTAGTTTTGAATTTATGTATTTGAAATCACCAACATTTAGTTGGATAAAACAGAATAATTATTTAAATGAAATAAACGGTTTATTTGAAATCAAATATTTTATTTGTTTGATAGAACAAAATGAATTTGAATAAATATATATTGAATTGAACTAAATTATTTGTTTGAATGAAATAAATTAGTTTTGAATTAAAAACACGTTTATTTGAATTATCATTTATTTCAAATAACCAAAATTTAGTTGGATAAAACAGAATAATTATTTAAATGAAATAAACGGTTTATTTGAAATCAAATATTTCATTTGTTTGATAAAACAAAATGAATTTGAATAAATATATATTGAATTAAACCAAATTATTCGTTTGAATGAAATAAATTAGTTTTGAATTTGAAACACGTTTACGTAAATTTGCATGTATTTGAAATCACCAACATTTAGTTGGATAAAACAGAATAATTATTTAAATGAAATAAACGGTTTATTTGAAATCAAATATTTCATTTGTTTGATAGAACAAAATGAATTTGAATAAATATATATTGAATTAAACTAAATTATTTGTTTCAATGAAATAAATTAATTTTGAGTTAAAAACACGTCTATTTCAATTAGCATTTATTTAAATCAATCAACATTTAGTTGGATAATGCAGAATCAATAATTGAAACAAATAAACAGTTTGTTTAAAATCAATAATTTCGTTTGTTCGAAATAACAAAATGAATTCAAATAAATATTTATTGAATTCAACTAAATTATTTGTTTGAATGAAATAAATTGATCATTTGAATGAAAAAAAAGTATCTTCTACTCAAATTCTCATTTATTCGCTTCAAATAACATTTATTTGATCTAAATAATAAGATTTTTTTTGTCAACAAAATCTTTTATCTACAACAAATAACTTTATTTTTTAAAGTTATTTACATGTAAATAAATAGTTAGTCAGATTAAAAGGCTTATTTATCTAAATTAAAAATATTTATTTAAGTTGACTAAATTAATTATGAGTGATAAAATGCTTAAGATCAAATCATTATTTATTTAAAATCTAAAAATACTTTATTTAATTTAAAAATATATCTTTATATTTTGAATAAATGATTTATTGAATCAAATCATATAATCTATTTTGTATTAAATAATTTTGTTAAAAGATTTTTATTTTTTTATGTAACTTAAAAAATAACTATTTTTTATTAATACACGATTTAAAAAAAAAATAAAAAATTATTTTAATTAATAAGAAATACAAATAGTTATTTTTAGATTGATTAAGAATAAAATTAAAAAAAAAAAAACGCGATGTTGGGATCGAACTCGGAATTTTTAAGTTTAATAGGATGGCAAAAAAAATGTATTTAATTCAAATAATTCATTTATTTAAAATAACTAATTCAAATCAGTACGATGGTTTGATAATGTTACCACTTGGTGGCGTCGTTAATTTTCCTCTTTACTGAATCTCGCAAGTGGTTTGAGGGCTTTAAGTTTGATATATAAGAAAAATCAGAATCGAAGATCATAATAAAATTGTAATGCGTGCGATATTTATGTTGAATGAATTAAGTGCGATAAACTTTATAAAGCGTATTAATGTCAAAACCTTCGTATAATTAATATATATATATATATATATATATATATATATATATATATATATATGGGACGTTTCACGTCAACTCACCTAATAGTCCGCAGTACAGAACCCTTTTTAAAAAGTGATTACCACATACCTAGAACTTTGTAAGCGGCTTCATTTTGTCAAGTCTACCAAACTTTTCATCTACGAAAACTCTCGAAACCGCTGCGCTTTTTAAAACTTAATTATTGAACATGTCGATTCGACGATGTATTGTTATGCAATGACCACATACTTTTTTTTACATGGAACTAAAAGATATTTTTATAACAAAAATGAAATAATGTATGGCCGACAAAAATAATTCTGCGTTAGATGAGTCTACCATTTGAATTACCCACATAGCATGAAATATTTCAAAAAAAGATTACATGAAATATTTCAGTAAAATATTAAATTAGTGATGAACAAATATTTCTTCGAAATATTACAGTTTAAGAATATGAAATAATTCATTGAAATATTTTTGTAATATTGCTGCAACATTTCATGTTTTATTCCAAAAAAATTTCTGAATCCAACACTGAAATATTTGAGAAATATTACTGAATTATTTCTTGAAATGTTTCACATTAATATTTTACCAATCTTTCAAGAAACATTGCATGAAATATTCCTGTAATATTGGAGGAATATTTCATGTTTTATTCCTAACAATTTTTGAATCCAACACTGAAATATTTGAGAAATATTACTAAATTATTTCTTGAAATGTTTCATATTAATATTTCACCAATCTTTTAAGAAACATTGCATGAAATATTCCTGTAATATTAAAGGAATATTTCATGTTTTATTCCAAACAATTTTTGAATCCAACACTGAAATATTTAAGAAAGATTACTAAATTATTTCTTGAAATGTTTTACACTAATATTTCACCAATCTTTCAAGAAACATTGCATGAAATATTCCTGTAATATTGAAGGAATATTTCATGTTTTATTCCAAACAATTTTTGAATCCAACACTTAAATATTTGAGAAAGGTTACTAGATTATTTCTTGAAATGTTTCAGATCAATATTTCGCCAATCTTTCAAGAAACATTGCATGAAATATTCCTGTAATACTTAAGAGGAGGTCGAGTATATCTGTCTTTTTCTAATCAGAGAATTGATTTTTTCACAAAAATTAATAATTGTAGCAAAAAATAAGAAGAAAGCCCCATCTCGTATAATAAAAAGCAAGATTCTCTATTATGAGGAAAAATTGATTTTATCGCTTCGTTTTTAAGAAAACCTTAAAAAACTGAATTGTTCATCCTAACCTCTATTTCTTAAGTTTTTCAAGGTTTTCTTCAAAATGAATCGATAAAAATAATTTTTCCTCGTCAAAGAAAATCTTGCTTTTTATTATACGAGATGGGGCTATCTCCTTATTTTTGCTACAATTATTAGTTTTTACAAAAAAATTCATTTTTTGATTAGAAAAGGACAGAGATATACGACCTGCTCTTAAGGAATATTTCATGTTTTATTCCTAACAGTTTTCGAATCAGACACTGAAATATTTGAGAAATATTACTAAATTATTTCTTGAAATGTTTCAAATCAATATTTCGCAAATCTTTCAAGAAACATTTCATGAAATATAACTGTAATATTGAAGGAACATTTCATGTTTTATTTCAAAAAATTTTTGAATCCAACACTGAAATATTTGAGAAAGATTACTAAATTATTTCTTGAAATGTTTTACATTAATATTTCACCAATCTTTCAAGAAACATTGCATAAAATATTCCTGTAATATTGAAGGAATATTTCATGTTTTATTCCAAACTATTTATGAATCCAACACTGAAAAATTTGAGAAAAATTACTAGATTATTTATTGAAATGTTTCACATTAATATTTCACCAATCTTTCAAGAAACATTGCATGAAATATTCCTCTAATATTGAAGGAATGTTTCATGTTTTATTCCAAACAATTTTTGAATCCAACACTGAAATATTTGAGAAATATTACTAAATTATTTCTTGGAATGTTTCATATTAATATTTTACCAATCTTTTGAGAAACATTGCATGAAATATTCCTGCAATATTAAAGGAATATTTCAGGTTTTATTCCAAACAATTTTTGAATCCAACACTGAAATATTTAAGAAAGATTACTGAATTATTTCATGAAATGTTTTACATTAATATTTCACCAATCTTTCGAGAAACATTGCATGAAATATTCCTGTAATATTAAAGGAATATTTCATGTTTTATTCCAAAAAAATTTTGAAATCTAACGCTGAAATATTTGAGAAATATTACTGAATTATTTCTTGAAATGTTTCACATTAATATTTTACCAATCTTTCAAGAAACATTGGATGAAATATTCCTGTAATATTGAAGGAATATTTCATGTTTTATTCCTAACAATTTTTGAATCAGACACTGAAATATTTGAGAAATATTACTAAATTATTTCTTGAAATGTTTCAAATCAATGTTTCGCAAATCTTTCAAGAAACATTTCATGAAATATTTCTGTAATATTGAAGGAACATTTCATGTTTTATTTCAAAAAATTTTTGAATCCAACACTGAAATATTTGAAAAAGATTACTAAATTATTTCTTGAAATGTTTTACATTAATATTTCACCAATCTTTCAAGAAACATTGCATGAAATATTCCTGTAATATTGAAGGAATATTTCATGTTTTATTCCAAACTATTTTTGAATCCAACACTGAAAAATTTGAGAAAAATTACTAGATTATTTATTGAAATGTTTCACATTAATATTTCACCAATCTTTCAAGAAACATTGCATGAAATATTCCTCTAATATTGAAGGAATGTTTTATGTTTTATTCCAAACAATTTTTGAATCCAACACTGAAATATTTGAGAAATATTACTAAATTATTTCTTGGAATGTTTCATATTAATATTTTACCAATCTTTTGAGAAACATTGCATGAAATATTCCTGTAATATTGAAGGAATATTTCATGTTTTACTCCAAACAATTTTTGAATCCAACACTGAAATATTTAAGAAAGATTACTGAATTATTTCATGAAATGTTATACATTAATATTTCACCAATCTTTCGAGAAACATTGCATGAAATATTCCTGTAATATTAAAGGAATATTTCATGTTTTATTCCAAAAAAATTTCTAAATCTAACGCTGAAATATTTGAGAAATATTACTGAATTATTTCTTGAAATGTTTCACATTAATATTTCACCAATCTTTCAAGAAACATTGGATGAAATATTCCTGTAATATTTAAGGAATATTTCATGTTTTATTCCTAACAATTTTCGAATCAGACACTGAAATATTTGAGAAATATTACTAAATTATTTCTTGAAATGTTTCAAATCAATATTTCGCAAATCTTTCAAGAAACATTTCATGAAATATTTCTGTAATATTGAAGAAACATTTCATGTTTTATTTCAAAAAATTTTTGAATCAAACACTGAAATATTTGAGAAAGATTACTAAATTATTTCTTGAAATGTTTTACATTAATATTTCACCAATCTTTCAAGAAACATTGCATAAAATATTCCTGTAATATTGAAGGAATATTTCATGTTTTATTCCAAACTATTTTTGAATCCAACACTGAAAAATTTGAGAAAAATTACTAGATTATTTATTGAAATGTTTCACATTAATATTTCACCAATCTTTCAAGAAACATTGCATGAAATATTCCTCTAATATTGAAGGAATGTTTCATGTTTTATTCCAAACAATTTTTGAATCCAACACTGAAATATTTGAGAAATATTATTAAATTATTTCTTGGAATGTTTCATATTAATATTTTACCAATCTTTTGAGAAACATTGCATGAAATATTCCTGTAATATTAAAGGAATATTTCAGGTTTTATTCCAAACAATTTTTGAATCCAACACTGAAATATTTAAGAAAGATTACTGAATTATTTCATGAAATGTTTTACATTAATATTTCACCAATCTTTCGAGAAACATTGCATGAAATATTCCTGTAATATTAAAGGAATATTTCATGTTTTATTCCAAAAAAATTTTGAAATCTAACGCTGAAATATTTGAGAAATATTACTGAATTATTTCTTGAAATGTTTCACATTAATATTTTACCAATCTTTCAAGAAACATTGGATGAAATATTCCTGTAATATTGAAGGAATATTTCATGTTTTATTCCTAACAATTTTTGAATCAGACACTGAAATATTTGAGAAATATTACTAAATTATTTCTTGAAATGTTTCAAATCAATATTTCGCAAATCTTTCAAGAAACATTTCATGAAATATTTCTGTAATATTGAAGGAACATTTCATGTTTTATTTCAAAAAATTTTTGAATCCAACACTGAAATATTTGAGAAAGATTACTAAATTATTTCTTGAAATGTTTTACATTAATATTCCACCAATCTTTCAAGAAACATTGCATGAAATATTCCTGTAATATTGAAGGAATATTTCATGTTTTATTCCAAACTATTTTTGAATCCAACACTGAAAAATTTGAGAAAAATTACTAGATTATTTATTGAAATGTTTCACATTAATATTTCACCAATCTTTCAAGAAACATTGCATGAAATATTCCTCTAATATTGAAGGAATGTTTTATGTTTTATTCCAAACAATTTTTGAATCCAACACTGAAATATTTGAGAAATATTACTAAATTATTTCTTGGAATGTTTCATATTAATATTTTACCAATCTTTTGAGAAACATTGCATGGAATATTCCTGTAATATTGAAGGAATATTTCATGTTTTACTCCAAACAATTTTTGAATCCAACACTGAAATATTTAAGAAAGATTACTGAATTATTTCATGAAATGTTATACATTAATATTTCACCAATCTTTCGAGAAACATTGCATGAAATATTCCTGTAATATTAAAGGAATATTTCACGTTTTATTCCAAAAAAATTTCTAAATCTAACGCTGAAATATTTGAGAAATATTACTGAATTATTTCTTGAAATGTTTCACATTAATATTTCACCAATCTTTCAAGAAACATTGGATGAAATTTTCCTGTAATATTTAAGGAATATTTCATGTTTTATTCCTAACAATTTTTGAATCCCACACTGAAATATTTGAGAAATATTACTAAATTATTTCTTGAAATGTTTCAAATCAATACTCCGCAAATGTTTCAAGAAACATTTCATGAAATATTTCTGTAATATTAAAGGAACATTTCATGTTTTATTTCAAAAAATTTTTGAATCCAACACTGAAATATTTGAGAAAGATTACTAAATTATTTCTTGAAATGTTTTACATTAATATTTCACCAATCTTTCAAGAAACATTGCATGAAATATTCCTGTAATATTGAAGGAATATTTCATGTTTTATTTTAAACTATTTTTGAATCCAACACTGAAATATTTGAGAAAGGTTACTAGATTATTTCTTGAAATGTTTCAGATCAATATTTCGCCAATCTTTCAAAAAACATTGCATGAAATATTCCTGTAATATTGAAAGAATATTTCATGTTTTATTCCAAACTATTTTTGAATCCAACACTGAAATATTTGAGAAAAATTACTAGATTATTTATTGAAATGTTTCACATTAATATTTCACCAATCTTTCAAGAAACATTGCATGAAATATTCCTCTAATATTGAAGGAATATTTCATGTTTTATTCCAAACTATTTTTGAATCCAACACTGAAATATTTGAGAAATATTACTAGATTATTTCTTGGAATGTTTCATATTAATTTTTCACTAATCTTTCAAGAAACATTGCATGAAATATTCCTGTAATATTGAAGGAATATTTCATGTTTTATTCCAAACTATTTTTGAATCCAACACTGACATATTTGAGAAAAATTACTAGATTATTTATTGAAATGTTTCACATTAATATTTCACCAATCTTCCAAGGAACATTGCATTAAATATTCCTCTAATATTGAAGGAATATTTCATGTTTTATTCCAAACAATTTTTGAATTCAACACTGAAATATTTGAGAAATATTACTAGATTATTTCTTGGAATGTTTCATATTAATATTTCACCAATCTTTTAAGAAACATTGCATGAAATATTCCTGTAATATTAAAGGAATATTTCATGTTTTATTCCAAACAATTTTTGAATCCAACACTGAAATATTTAAGAAAGATTACTAAATTATTTCTTGAAATGTTTTACATTAATATTTCACCAATCTTTTAAGAAGCATTGCATGAAATATTCCTGCACTGAGAGAAAATTCTTGCTAATAGAGCATGCGAACTGCCATCTATGCGAGCATATAAAACATTGATACAAATATGACAGGCCGTGAGAAGCTCTATTAGTATTGGATTACCTTATACTAAAAAAGATGGTATGGAAAGTAACTAAAGCATGAACGGCATTCACTGATGACTCGCGTGGTATACTTCGATGACTCCCCACTCTCATATCCTTTGTTTGCTTGAGTCGCCTCCTCTTTTGGGTGGCGACGCGAGCAAACACGGCTGGTCTATACCCAAAATTATGTTGCAAATTTCTTTAACGTATTTTCGTAGCGTGAATCTTTTATTTCTTTTCTTTTTTTATGAAGGGAGATACGTTATAAATATAACCTGTTAAACTTTTTAACTTTAAATAATTTATTTTTAACTTAAAATTTAATTATTTTAAACCGCTGGGGGCAGATGAGCATGTACGATTTTACGCCAGAGATATTTCGGAGTAGCGTTGGTCTAGTGCGTAACGTTCATGCTTTTCCTTTTGAGTACGCGAGTTCAACTCTCGGCTAGGGTCACTTTTTTTAAATTTTTTTTTATTGTTTTAATATTTTTTATTCCTTTTTATATTTATTTTTTTTAGATTTTGTATTTTTTTAATAATTTTAAAATTTAATTTTTCACAAGTACGCTTGTTTTTTTCAATGAAAATTTTTTAAAAATAAATTATTCTTTATAGGTAGTAATTACAAATATTGATAAATAAATAATAGTGATGTTTATTTTATAATAGTATAGTTTAATTTATTTATAATTTAGTTTATAAAATTTACAATAAATTACAATAAATAAATAAAACTGAGGTATTATTATTTATGTTATAATATATATTGTATATTGAAATATGTTTATAAAGACAAAATTGAACTATAGTATTGTAAATATCACTATTATTTATTTATTAATATTTTAAATTATTTTCTATATGAAATAATTTATTCAAAAATATTAATAAAAAAAACGAGCATATTTTAAGTAACTTGTGAAAAATAGATTTTAAAATTAATAAAAAAATAGAAAATAAAAAAAAGCAATAAAAACTATTGAAATAATAAAAAAAAGTTTAAAAAAGTGGTTCTAACCAAGAGTTGAACTCGCGTACTCAAAACGAAAAGCGCGAACGTTACGCACTAGACCAACGCTACTTCGAAATATCTCTGGCGTAAAATCGTACATGCTTATCTGCCCCCCAGCGGTTTAAAATAATTAAATTTTAAGTTAAAAATAAATTATTTAAAGTCAAAAAGTTTAACAGGTTATATTTATAACGTATCTCCTTCATAAAAAAGAAAAGAAAAGAAATAAAGATTCATGCTACGAAAATACGTTAACGAAATTTGCAACATGATTTTGGATATAGACCAGCCATGTTTGCTCGCGTCGCCACCCAAAAGAGGAGGCGACTTGAGCAATAGAAGAATGCCATAGTTAGCAGTAAAGAAAGCATAGTGGACAAGCCACGTTTACTTCCTTCACGTCCCATGAGAGGATACAGCGCTAGCTATCGAAGGATATTAGAGTGGGGAGCTACTAAAGCATGTAAACAAACAGTTTTTGGATAGCACAAACCTCGTAAGAGTAGATGGCGCTGTTATTGAAGCATAGGATATTACTTACTAACTTTGGATACGTAGACTACATGCTCTATTGGCATGAATTTTCTCTCAGTGTGTAATATTAAAGGAATATTTCATGTTCTATTCCAAACAATTTTTGAATCCAACACTGAAATATTTAAGAAAGATTACTAAATTATTTCTTGAAATGTTTTACATTAATATTTCACCAATCTTTCAAGAAACATTGCATGAAATATTCATGTAATATTAAAGGAATATTTCATGTTTTATTCCAAACAATTTTTGAATCCAACACTGAAATATTTGAGAAAGGTTACTAGATTATTTCTTGAAATATTTCATATTAATATTTCACTAATCTTTTAAGAAACATTGCATGAAATATTCCTGTAATATTAAAGGAATATTTCATGTTTTATTTCAAACTATTTTTGAATCCAACACTGAAATATTTGAGAAATATTACTAGATTATTTCTTGGAATGTTTCATATTAATATTTCACCAATCTTTTAAGAAACATTGCATGAAATATTCCTGTAATATTAAAGGAATATTTCATGTTTTATTCCAAACAATTTTTGAATCCAACACTGAAATATTTAAGAAAGATTACTAAATTATTTATTGAAATGTTTCACATTAATATTTCACCAATCTTCCAAGAAACATTGCATGAAATATTTCTGTAATATTGAAGGAATATTTCATGTTTTATTCCTAACAATTTTTGAATCCAACACTAAAATATTTGAGAAATATTACTAAATTATTTCTTGAAATGTTTCATATTAATATTTTACCAATCTTTTCAGAAACATTGCATGAAATATTCCTGTAATATTTAAGGAATATTTCATGTTTTATTCAAATTAATTTTTGAATCCAACACTGAAATATTTAAGAAAGATTACTAAATTATTTCTTGAAATGTTTTACATTAATATTTCACCAATCTTTCAAGAAACGTTGCATGAAATATTCCTGTAATATTGAAGGAATATTTCATGTTTTATTCCAAACAATTTTTGAATCCAACACTGAAATATTTAAGAAAGATTACTAAATTATTTCTTGAAATGTTTTACATTAATATTTCACCAATCTTTCAAGAAACATTGCATGAAATATTCATGTAATATTAAAGGAATATTTCATGTTTTATTCCAAACAATTTTTGAATCCAACACTGAAATATTTGAGAAAGGTTACTAGATTATTTCTTGAAATATTTCATATTAATATTTCACTAATCTTTTGAGAAACATTGCATGAAATATTCCTGTAATATTAAAGGAATATTTCATGTTTTATTTCAAACTATTTTTGAATCCAACACTGAAATATTTGAGAAATATTACTAGATTATTTCTTGGAATGTTTCATATTAATATTTCACCAATCTTTTAAGAAACATTGCATGAAATATTCCTGTAATATTAAAGGAATATTTCATGTTTTATTCCAAACTATTTTTGAATCCAACACTGAAATATTTAAGAAAGATTACTAAATTATTTATTGAAATGTTTCACATTAATATTTCACCAATCTTCCAAGAAACATTGCATGAAATATTTCTGTAATATTGAAGGAATATTTCATGTTTTATTCCTAACAATTTTTGAATCCAACACTGAAATATTTGAGAAATATTACTAAATTATTTCTTGAAATGTTTCATATTAATATTTTACCAATCTTTTCAGAAACATTGCATGAAATATTCCTGTAATATTAAAGGAATATTTCATGTTTTATTCAAATTAATTTTTGAATCCAACACTGAAATATTTAAGAAAGATTACTAAATTATTTCTTGAAATGTTTTCAATTAATATTTCACCAATCTTTCAAGAAACATTGCATGAAATATTCCTGTAATATTGAAGGAATATTTCATGTTTTATTCCAAACAATTTTTGAATCCAACACTGAAATATTTGAGAAAGGTTACTAGATTATTTCTTGAAATGTTTCAGATCAATATTTCGCCAATCTTTCAAAAAACATTGCATGAAATATTCCTGTAATATTTAAGGAATATTTCATGTTTTATTCCTAACAATTTTTGAATCCAACACTGAAATATTTGAGAAATATTACTAAATTATTTCTTGAAATGTTTCAAATCAATATTTCGCAAATCTTTCAAGAAACATTTCATGAAATATTCCTGTAATATTGAAGGAACATTTCATGTTTTATTTCAAAAAATTTTTGAATCTAACACTGAAATATATGAGAAAGATTACTAAATTATTTCTTGAATGTTTTACATTAATATTTCACCAATCTTTCAAGAAACATTGCATGAAATATTCTTGTAATATTGAAGGAATATTTCATGTTTTATTCCAAACTATTTTTGAATCCAACACTGAAATATTTGAGAAAGGTTACTAGATTATTTCTTGAAAGGTTTCAGATCAATATTTCGCCAATCTTTCAAGAAACATTTCATGAAATATTCCTGTAATATTGCAGGAATATTTCATGTTTTATTTCAAACTATTTTTGAATCCAACACTGAAATATTTGAGAAAGGTTACTAGATTATTTCTTGAAATGTTTACGATCAATATCTCGCCAATCTTTCAAGAAACATTGCATGAAATATTCCTGTAATATTGAAGGAATATTTCATGTTTTATTCCAAACTATTTTTGAATCCAACACTGAAATACTTGAGAAAGGTTACTAGATTATTTCTTGAAATGTTTCAGATCAATATTTCGCCAATCTTTCAAGAAACATTGTATGAAATATTCCTGTAATATTGAAGGAATATTTCATGTTTTATTCCAAACTATTTTTAGATCTAACACCGAAATATTCGAGAAATATTACTAAATTATTTCTTGAAATGTTTCAAATCAATATTTCGCAAATCTTTCAAGAAACATTTCATGAAATAATTCTGTAATATTGAAGGAACATTACATGTTTTATTTTGAAAAATTTTTGAATCCAACACTAAAATATTCAAAAAATATTGTTACATTATTTCTTGAAATGTTTCAAATCAATATTTCACAAATTTTTCAAAAAACATTTCATGAAATATTCCTGTAATATTAAAGGAACATTTCATGTTTTATTTCAAAAAATTTTTGAATCTGACACTGAAATATTCAAGAAATATTGTTACATTATTTCTTGAAATGTTTCAAATCAATATTTCGCAAATCTTTTAAGAAACATTTCATGAAATATTTCTGTTATATTTAAAAAACATTTCATGAAGTATTTAAAAAAATGTATGAAGATAACACTGAAATATCGAAGAAATATTGCTGCACTATTTCTTAAAACATTTCAAATCAATAATGCGCAAATTTTTCAAGAAATATTTCATGAAATATTTCTGTCAAATTCCAGAAATATTTCATGGAGTATTCCGAAAAATTTATGAATATAACAGTGAAATATTGGAGAAATATTGTTTAAATATTTGTAGTTCTCTTGTGTTTGTAGCAATTCTTCCATCTTGCCAGCAGGTGGCTACTTGATTATATTTTCATGTGATTGTAAATGTGGTTGGCACACTCTTGCAAGTGGTGGGACGCTCTCTCGTTTAGTATATAAGACCGAAAATTCTTGATACAAATAAATAAGCGCTTAAATTATAAATAACAAATAAATGTATAAGTATCTAATATGGTTTGAGATGCAACTCTTACAAAATCAAAAATAATATCTGATAGAATTTTTCATCAATATTACAAATCAGTATTTCATGAAAGATTCCAAAAATATTTCCGAAAGGGTTAATAATCCTCTATGAATACTTTAGTTAAACTGATGGGCAATCTTTCAACAATATAACATATCAATATTACATGAAAGATTTCTGAAATATTTCCGAAACATTTTTTGAGAGATTCATAATTTTTTATGAATCCTTCAATAACATATTTTAGCAATCTTTCAACAATGTTACAAAGCAATATTTCATGAAAGATTTTAGAAATATTTCAGAAACATTTCTTGAAAGATTCATAATCTTTTATGAATCCTTTAATAAAATATTTCTGTAATCTTTCAACAATGTTACAAAGCAATATTTCATGAAAGATTTTAGAAATATTTCAGAAACCTTTCTTGAAAGATTCATAATCTTTTATGAATCCTTTAATAAAATATTTCTGCAATCTTTCAACAATTTTACAAATCAACATTTCATGAAAGATTTCAGAAATATTTCAGAAACATTTCTTGAAAGATTCATAATCTCACATGAATCTTGCGGTCAAATATTGCTACAATCTTTCAACAATATTACAAATTAATATTTTACAAAATAATGAAAGAATGTTACAGAAACATTACATGAAATATTTCAAATCAATCTTCTAGAAGGACATATCAATATTTCAGAAATATTTCTTATCAATATTTCTGTTTTATTCCAAATCTTTCAATGAAATATTTCAGAAATATTTCAGAAATATTTCATGCTATGTGGGTATGTCGATAGGACGGGGTTATGTTATGCGATGACCACATAGCCAACTTTTATGGGATTGCTTGATAATTAATTATGAAACCATAAGATCATAATGTCCGACAAATTTTCTGCAGATTTTTTTCAGTCCGAAAATCGGAACATGTCATTGTTACGAGGTATGGTTTTGTGATTACCATATGTCGGACAAGGGTATGACGTGTCACATAATATTATTTTATGTATTAAAAGGGCAATGACCGACAAAAATATTGTATCTTTACGTCAGACCGACAAAAAGAGATTTATAACTAACCCGTCACCTATGTATGTGTCATATAAAGAACACGTAGTTCAAAATTATCTAATAAAATTTAAATTTATATTTTGCACGAATGAAACTGGTTACTATGATCAAGTATAGACATAGAAAAATACATTCACATTTTTTAATTTTTGAAATTAATTTTTTTTTCCAATTTTCACCGATATTTTTATAAGTACGAAAATGAAAAAAATTTAAATTCTTAGAATAATCTAATTTTGCAGCTATGGTTATTATTTTCATAACGTCAAAAATTATACGTCATTTTTGTGTCATCTTAATAAAATATTTTCATAGAAGGATCAAAATACTATTAATAAAACATGCCGCTTATTTTTTAATATAATTATCTGATTAAGGGGACCAGGTACTATTAAAACTCGAAAAATTTAAATATGAATAATTAAAAATTTATTGCTTTTATCCAAAGGAATAAATTTTTTGAAAAAATACTTATGTTTCGGAAGACTTTTTATTTCTGAAACTTTTATCTATCTTAAAAATTCAACTTATGGTTCCCGTTAACATTCTGGTACAAAAACAGATTGGTCGCAAGATTTTTTTAAGAGTTTTCATCTGATCTTGATGAAATTTGGTGAAGATTTCCAAAATCATCTTAGAATCCACATGAGCGAGAGACATTCCTAAAAAATTCAAATAATAAAAAAATTTTCTAAAAAAAATAAATTTTTTTTTAAATCTGTTTATTTATTTTATAAATAATAAATTAATACACAAATTAGCATATATATTTATACCTTGCTATACTCATTAATTCTAATATAATTTTAAAAATCTCCACCAAATTTCATAAAGATCCGATGAAAACTCATGAAAAAACTTTGCAACCAATCTGTTTTTAGTACCAGAATGTGAATGGAGACCATCAGTTGAATTTTTAAGATAGATAAAAGTTTCAGAAATAAAAAGTCTTCTGAAAAATAAATATTTATTCAAAAAATTTTTTCCTTTTGGATAAAAGCAGTAAATTTTTAATTATTCATATTCAAATTTTTCAAGTTTTAATAGTATCTGGTCCCCTTAATGGGGCATTTAGAGAGTAGGTATGTGTTGTACGCGGTACATGCGTAGACAATGACATGAAACTAATTATTTGTTATTAACTATTTATTATTCGTTATAGATAATAAAATTCTTAACAAAATAAATCGTCAATCCCTTATGTGTCGTATACGACACATTACAGAAAATGGGCTTATGGACGCTTTAGGTTTCTTAAACTACCGAAGCGCACCTAGAGGAACTCAAAATAAGTCAAACATATGAAAAAATATTTACTTTTCAAATGGGAAAGGGATCTCGGACTCAATAGGTTAAAATAAAAAATGAAATTTCTAAAAATTTCATTCTTTGTAAAAAAGTAAATTTGCAGTGCTAAAAATAATTCATGTTAATTTGAAATCATTTTTTTTTTTCAATCTTTATTCAAACTTTTTTTTTTAAATGTCTATTAAATCGATATTTTTCCATTTTTTATAATTTAACATTTTATCGCTAAAATATACAGCATGAATTCTTTCTTTATAAAGATTTAATTATGAATATTTTTCTAAGATCACATTTTAATCCTCGAAAATGAGCATAAAATGTTATTATTTTATCAGCATTACATAGGTAGAAAAACATTTTATATTGGTTAAAGAAATAGCCATAAAAATTCCTATTTTCAACTCTTCATTTCAAAGCAATAGGCATAAAATGGTAAAAAGATCGTTTTAATTTCTACTAGGGTATTAGACTGATAAATAATTCTATACATACCACTAAAATATTTCTTTATATGAAACTTAGATTTTAGTGTTTACTTATTAATATTAAAGAATCGTTATTATTATTAGAAATATTAATTCATTGTTCATATTTAAGTATTTAATAATTAAACTTTTAAATACATAATTTTTTAAAGGAATTTATAAAAAAAATTAAGTTTTTTTTTGACACATTGTTAATATTAGATTAGATTACATTAGATTAGATATTGTTTATTTTGTATTATGATTACAAAAAAGCGTAAAAATTACAAATAAAGTTGAAAAAAAATACATAAAAATACTTTAAATAGCCTTGCACATATAAAATCAAAATAGTACAGTATGATATCACAGTCATAAAACATAATAGAGATAGTAATACTGTAATAGTAAGTCAATAAATTAAATAAAAGCGATATCACAGATACCACGAATAAATACACGCAAAAAGTATAAATAATATAGTTAAAAATCAGTCTCAATATCTATCAGTCAAAATAATTACATAAAATCAAGCGTGTAAAGAGCGCAGTCGAAATATCAGCAGTATACAGTAAGTTAAAATCACAGCAAGTTGAATGTACAGTAATATACAAGTCAATCTGATAAAAATATAATCATTCACTCTATGCACACACATCCTACATACACGCCAATAAATACAATCATGCCTTAAATCTATAAAGGGTACATCACATAATAAATTAACACATATGATGTAGTCCGAAAATAATACTGTTTAATCGAGGTCGAGTAAAAACCTCCTCAGAGCGGCTTTAAACCTGCTGATTGATGGAAGATTTTTAATATCAGCAGGTAGGGAGTTCCAAAAATGCGCACCTTGAACTTGAAAGGAATTTCTTCCAGTCTCAGTGCGCATGAAGGGCACCGCAAGATCTTTAATCTCACCCCTAGTGGTCGCTCTGGGTATATATCTAGTGAAGAGACCCACTAGATGTTCGGGAGTATTCATACGTACGATTTTGTACATAAGTATAGCCATAAAATACTGTCTCCTCGAATCAGTACGTAGCCAACCCAAAGCATGTCTATGGGGAGAGATGTGATCACCCATTCTCACGCCTAATACATATCTCACACATGAATTTTGCATTGTCTGTAGCCGTCTTCGTAACTCCTGCGAAGCATCGAGCAAAACCACTGAGCAGTAATCAAGATGTGGAAACAGCAGGGCGGTTGCGAGCTGCTTACGCAGAGCCTCAGTGGTGTACCGACGGAAAAACCGCAGGCTATAAATCACTCTATTGAATTTTTTAGTCAACATATTAATGTGCGGTTCCCACGACAGTTTAGAGTCGAGTACAACACCAAGGCTCGTAACGGTGTCAGAGAAAGGAATACCGATACCGCTCCCCAGGTCAATCGTCCTTGGCTCACCCGAATAAAAATTTTTAATAAAACGATTACTTCCAAAGACGATCGCCTTTGTTTTACTAGCATTCAAAGTGAGAGAAACACCAGCAGCCCACCCTGACACCGCCCTGGCCGCCCTCTGTAAAATACGAATCCCCTCGTCCACATCATCATAAGGGACCTGTGTATAAATTTGAAGATCATCCGCATACAGCAGATGCCCGACGCAACCAGAGTCCAGTGCGTCACGTACGTCATTTATGTAAAGGCAAAACAACAGAGGCCCCAGCACCGAACCCTGAGGTACTCCTAGATTGGTTGTTATATTGTTATAATATAATGTGGGAATGCTTGAAAATCTCAAATTATAATATTGTAAAAGACATACTGCAATTTAGTGTTATGTCGCGCTAAAATTTTAAAATTTTTTATTTTCTTTCCTATTCTTCTTTTTAAAGAAGAAATCTTTTTCCTATATTTTTTTTTTTTCCCTATCATAAAATTTTTGCCGCCACTCAAAATTTTCCCTTAACCTTTCTCAATTTTTTTTTCACGAAAATTTTTCCTTCAACTTTCTCTAAGATTTTCTCACGTTTCAAAATAATTTTATATCTCTCAAAACTTTCCATACATAAAAGATAATTTTTTTTATATACTTCCATATGCCTCTTTACCTGAAAAAATTTTCTAGTCCTGTAAACTTTGTTTGCGTCGCCAGCTAATCCGTCTACCAGACTTGTACACAATAGAGCAATAAAAATATTAAAGCAACCTTTTGCACATTTAAGGAATTCCCAAATGTTAGATACCGTTATGTTTTAAATAAAAATTTAATATTCAATTATTATAAAAATCATTTATGTTTCAATAATTATTTATCTATTCCTAATAATGAAATTTTATTAAGGTTGTTTATCGAAGTGGGAATGAAAAGTAACGTTTCGATAAATATTTGTTAATAAAATAATTTTAAGCATCTTTTATCTCTTTTAATTTAAGTTTATAATGCGCTAATCTTAAGTACTATAAATAAATGAATAAAAAAATAAAAATAAATCCAAAAAAAAATTTAAAAACAACAAAATTTTACAAAAAAATATATTATGAGAAAATTTAATATCAAAGTAAAGATTATAATCATTAAACCAACATATATGTATGTGTGTATATATATATATATATATATGTGTTACTTATAATTCCATTGTTATTATATTTTACTTTTTATTCAGTTAAACAATTAATAAAAAAAAATATATATATATATATACACTAGGATGCACGCTTACGCATGGACATGTCAGTTCGTCCAATTAGAATAAGATTATATTTTACATGCTATTTTAATTTTAATAAATAAGTTCTTAAATTGCTAATTACTTTGTTGTTAAATATTATTACTAATCGTAAAATAAGTTACCAATAACAATCGTAAAATTTATTAATTCATTCTATTTTACTATTAAGAGCCATCACTAATCTATCTTTTTATAATAATATTATTCGCTTAGTTTTATTGCATTTTTGTTAACAAATAATTTAGATTAAGTTACTATTATTATTAGTTAATTTAGTTATATTATAAATTAAGTTAATTTTAAATGTTTATTATATTAATATTTCTTTCTTATCTTAGTTTAAGTAATGTTTTTAAAATTCGTTTTTGTTTAAAAATAATAGACGTTACATTAATTTTAAAGATATCTTTTAACGTATTTAGTATGCTAGTTCTAAGATAGTTATATCATTTATGCTTTAATTAATGACTATTTTTCATGCTATCATGTTTTCACACTTACTTTAATTTATACATTAATTAATTAATAAATTTAAACAGAATTACATTGTATATTTCAAAATATAATTTCTTTTAGATTTACAAACGATGTTTAAAATATTTTTCTTTTAACAAATTGAAGTTATATGTTAAAATATCTTGAAACATACAATATAATTATAGCGTATAGTTATTAAACATATTTTCATTTTTCTCTCTCTTTATATTTTTATTATTAATATTATTATTATATTATTAAGTAAAATTTACGTAAATTAGCAATAAGTATACAAAACAATTGTAAGAATGAGACAACTATACTTATGAGAGAGATAGACAACGATGACGCTTCAACGTTCTGGAAAACATCATATTTTTCCCAAAGACCTTTATTTTTGGGCCTGTTTCCATTAATATGACGCATAACGTCCAGCCTCTTCCGGTCAATTGACCAATACTCTATTTTCTAATTGTCTTAATCCCTTAAGACTACACCCCCAAGTCCCTTGGGAAGGGAAACAATAGTTATGTGTCTCAAGAGGACACAAACAAAAATTCAGTCTCCTTAGTGAGCTCAACAAGCTCATTTCAATCTCTACAAATTCGTTCGAATTCATCAACAGTCTCTTTCTTGAGCTCAATAAGCTCATATCCAGCTCTACAAACTCTCAACTTCAAATTCTCCAAAGTCTACAAATTCATCAAACTCTAAAGGTATACCTCAAATCTAAAAATTCAAATTCTAAGTTTTTACTTTTTTTTCTAAATTTCTTTTCAATCAAAAATTTACTTCAAATTCAAACTTTAATTTCCAAATCTTTGTTTTACTTTTTGCAATTAAACAAATTATACTTCAAATTTAAATTCAAATTTCTAAGTCTTACTTCTGTTTTTCTAAAATTCTTTTTAATCAAAAATTTACTTCAATTACAAACTTGAAATTCCATAATTAAAAAAAAATAAAAAATTTTAAATTCGTTTCAAATTAATATTTCTCTTGAAATATTACTTTCATTTCAAAATACCTAAAAAAAGAGTTTTGAACATCACACTACATCCAGATTTAGCAACGATCTATCTCTCTCACTTGAAAGTAAGTTTTCATTCATTTATTTTTAATTATTCTTCTTTCATATTAATTAATTAAAATCAATCACCTAAATTATAAAGTAAATATTATAATCTCATGTTTTTATTGTTCTTTTTATTAGTAAATAAACTAAAAACTTAATCTTAAATTTTTGTTTTCTTTATTTTCTTTATTACATTGCATATACCTTCTTTTTAATTCATTTATTTTTCTTTATTATATTTTCTTTTATTTATTGCATGAATTAATTATAATTTTCATTTATTATTGCACTGCCAATAGTTTCCTCTAAGGGAGGAAACTGGCTTTATTTTAATTTGAGACTCTCTTATGAGGCTCTTGTTAAAATAAAAACTTATAATATTACTAACAAGCACTGCCGATAGGGTCCTCTAAGGGAGGACACTGGCCTTAATTTAATCTAAGACTCTCTTATGAGGCTCGGGTTAAATTAAGAATACGTACACTACACTTTAGGTACACTACACCCGCGTACTAACTCTTATAGTATTCAGTCTAACGTTTTTCCGTGATAATTTTAAAAAGAACCTACCGCTAAGCATACGCGCGCCAGCGTCTGAATTTTATTGATGAATAATTTATCATAAGATTCGCCGACGTTACATACCCATTTTTGGAGCCCCAACGGAGGGATAATTAACGGAAAAAAAAAAGAGTTAAATCGTTAAATTCTTTAAGTTATTCGGTTCGGAAATTTTAATTTTTATTCAAATAAATAAAAAAAAAAGAAACGTTATAATCGCAGCATTTTTCTTTTCAAATTAGAATTTTTCTTATGCGTTATATAAAATTTCACTGTAAGTTGGTAATAAAAGAAAAAGAAACAGATTAGTTAACAAATTTAAAAGGAGAAGTGATGCCACGCTAACTCGCATGGTAAATGCAGAATTACCATAAGCGAAATACTAATAGAGCGTACAGAGTCGATAAAGTAGGTTGAGCAGCCGGTAAATGCCCCAGTGGTAATTTTTCTAACTGTCGGTAAAGGCTCTCAACCAGTACAACAATTATCACTCTATTGGTAAAAGTAGATTTCCGAAGCGTAAAACGAATTTTGAACGGTAGAAAATTTTTTTTTTATATATATACTTTCGCTTTATTTTACACAAATTTAAAGGAGGTCCCTAAACAATAAGATTCGTAACCTAGTACGAATAAAAACCATTAACTAGGCGAGAAAGAGTAAAGATTAACTCTTTCCTTTTAATAAATTCATTAATAAAGAAATCTCTAATTTTTTTTTACAATTATGATAAAATACTTTGCTCTGAATCTAAAAATTTTTTATTATAAAACGATAAGTCTCTAACAAAACAACGTTTTTCTTTTAATATAATTATTTTTCTCTTTTTAATTAATTAAGATAGTTCTCCATGGAACTCAATTAGTAGACAAAGTTAAAAAAATATATATACAATACACAAAATTCAATTTTTCGAGTATAAATAGCTAAACTAACGAAATATTCACTTTACGATTACATAACTATTTTAATGCCATCTGTAATTGTGGCAACCTCGCATTTTCTACTTGTGTTTGCAATTCTAGCGTAAAATTTTCAATCTTATAGTTTTATCATTACAACCTAACAAAATTATTTGTAATAATAATAATTAAAAGCGTAAAGAAAACTAAAATTAATATTACCTTTGATATTATTGTCATTATTTCTTTTTTTTTTAAAAAAAAAAAGAGAAAAAGAAATAAATTAATTGCATTAATGGGCGTATAAACTAGATTACAAAACTTTTATAATAACTTTCATAAAAACTAATTTCTCATTTAGAAATAATTTGCGCATTACAATTGTTTCTCCAAATTAGATAAGTCAACGTGCCTATTTGTTTCCATATGATTTTTTTATATAGTTAACTGTCGCACTTTGTTTCATGTGATTTCTTAATAAAATTTTTTTTTTAGATTTACTTAATAACAAAAGTATAATGAGTTTGAATCTCATAAAAAAAAACGAATAGAAAATAAATATTAGCCTTATTAACATTTAGAAGCTGATTTTACATTTTACGCTATACTTTGTAATAATTTTTATCGTTTGCGTAACTTTTACTTTTACAAACTGTTTTTTTTTTATTTTTTACTCTTTTTCTCAAGCTTTCTCACTGTGTGGTTTGATTTTGAAGACATATAGGGTATAATTACCGAAAAGAGAGAAAAACGTTATATTTATGTGAATGAGATAAAAGTTGAAGGTTTATATAAGTAAAAGCAACGCCTGACAGTAAACATTTAAATACCATATTATTTAGAATTTTGATCACGAATTAATAAAGTTCTGCTGTAAAAATTGTTAAAAGATTAATTATTTTTTTTATTTAATTTAACTATTTAAATATAATTTTTTATATAAAATAATAATTGAAATTATTAAATTAATTTTAATTTTACTAATTTATTGATTTCTTTCAGTAATTATATAAATTTATTTTCTAAATTTTGTGCAGTACTCATTATTGTTAGTAGTTAATTTTTAAATATCACAATAACTAAAAACTTAAAGTATCAAATTTTCGTCAGATAATCCTCTTTTAATGAACGAAAAATTAAATAATTCTAATATAGGGTAATGACACCAGTTGTCACGTGTGACCAATAAATGTATATTTTTAAAAATTGATTATTGATTTTTCAAAATCAATGTATTAGTAGTTTAAAAAGAAAATTCAGGCACTTATTTATTATCAACAAATAACGTCAGTTAGGCGATATTAAAATCTCACATTTTTAACTTCAACAAAAATTTTCTTTTATATTTAATTTGTCCTGCCTTTTTCTTTTCATTTTAATTCAATATCTTATTTAAGAGTGTTTAAATACTTAAGTATGTACAGTCATTATTTTCTTAATTACATTTTTCATTTTATTATTTAAATTTAAAGGTATTTTCAAAATCAGCATATGGAGACCTTTTAATAGGTATTGTTTAAATTAAATTTATTAATAAAATATAAATCAAAATAAGATTTTCAAAATAACAAAATATGCGAAAATGAAATTTTTATACGCGAATCATTGAATCTATTATAAAGACAATTTTTTAAATTGAATTATTTATTTTATAATTTAAATTTGAAACTATTTGTAGATGGAATATAATAACTAATACATTAAATCAATTGAAATTATTTATTAAAGATCTGTATATCATAAAATAAATTTTATATTGCAATATATAATTCGATTTCATCATAAGTGAATCATTTGTGACAGTTGTTGTAACTACCCTACGGTTATAAAATGGTCACAGCAAACAACTTAAAAAGAATCGCATAATGAATGATGTTCAGATTTTCCGATGTTAAAAATCGAAACTTTAAAGTGCGATAAAATCAAATCACACACAAGAAAACAATTATTAATATAAAAAGCGACTTATATAAGAATAAATTGTAACACGAATGGACACGGAAACTTTAAAGAAAATAAATACCATTTATAAGAAACATTATCACTATATTTATTTTCTTATTGTTATTTAAAAATTTTAATAACGTAAACTATCACAAAGTCGAAAGTTATTTTACGAATATATAGCTTTTTATACACTTAAAATAAATCTAACGTATCTGATTTTCTAGATATATCTTAAATAAGAATTATATATATTTAACTATAAGTCAATAACTAATATTTTATTATCTATTAATGATTTCTATTATTAAATTTTAAATTAGTGACTTTATTTAAACATATTATATTAAATTAAATCTCGTTTTTACCAATTATATGATTTTATTTAATCCATCGATCACATTCTTAAAGGATTATTTGTAAATATTCAATTGATCTCAGAGACCGTGGAGAGACATCTTAATGATACCGACAATATATACTAACGAGTTCTTTACTCTTTCACACCTAAATAATTTAACTGATAGAGTTAATCAATTAGAATCGGTTCAACAAACTACCCAAATCGAGTTAAATAATTTAAGCGGAAAAATTAAAAGTTTAAAACAAATAGCCGATATACAACGGGTAATAATAGCAGATCTAATTAATACTAATAATGAACTGTATAGAATGACAAGTAAAATTAATAATAAAAAAAATAATATCACATCTTTTTTGGGTACTTATGTTAGTAACACACTAAAAAGAATCGAATTATTAGAGTCCCAACAAAGAGATTACAACGATCAATTAAATAAAATAACTCTAGATTTAAATAACCTGAAACTTTAAACAAATAAATTTATTTAAACTATCGGATATTTTTATTCTTTCAGTGGACAATAATTCCCAACCGCTATCGCGAGCTCAAAGAAGAAGCCGAGCGAAAATAATTCTAAGAGATCTTCGCGAAAATGGGGAAACATTCGCTACTCTCCAAGAATATAACGAGAGTAGACGAATAGAGCCAAAACCTTTATCAGTAAATCAAAAAATCGAAGTAAACACTAGTTGTCCTTGCAAAAAACACGTTTTTCAAGGCTATTTCGATCACGATTGCAACGACTGCATCGTAACAAGAAGAACTTACTGGAAAGGAAAAAATTATAAAAAATATTATATAGCTAATCGTAATCGCCATTTGTTTGATGAATTAATATCATTTGAAACCGCACACAAAGATCCGGCTAGACCATCTTTGGATGAAAGGATTAGAACCGCCAGTAAACCTAAGAAAGTCGTGAAAACGCCAACACCTGCTGAGGATTTTAAAGCTCGCGTAAGCGAGTATGCTAAAATGATTCATAAGGCGATTCACGACGATATTAAAAAATCGCGAGAGAACAACTGTCCCGAACTAATTAGATTTTCTTATTTTTGTATTCAAAAGTAATTGTATGCGTAAATTTCGTTCAATTTTAAAATAAATTCTTTAACAAATAAACAAATTTTTCTTTTATTTTAAAAAAAAAAAAAACATATTTAACCTTACTTTATTTTTCCTATGTCCGATCATAGAATAACTCGTAACCAAGCTAAAGAAGACGACGAATTAAGGAAAATTGTTGATGAATTTAATCCTTTCACGACAAAAGATAAAATTCCCCGCGAAAGTGACGAAACTATAGTACTGGCTGAAGACAAAATAAGCGAAATAAATCCTATCGATATAACCGAAATTAATAACACGCTGGATACCATATTAGAACAGAATTTAGACTCTAAAGTCGATTTTAAAATAACGAATTCACATCAAGAAAATAAATCTGAATCAACCGTCAATATGACTCCGCCAACTACACCACCTACATTAGCTAATAATCAGATAGTGGCAATCAAGGATGCTGTCGAAGTCGTACCATACTTCGACGGAAAGAACATCCCTTTGGTGCAATTTTTACAAGGGTGTAAAGAGGCCAAAGCCATGATTGATCCTGCTGCAGAGCAAAATTTGACTCGCCTAATAAGAGGGCGTCTTCAAGGTGAAGCTCGTAATGCAATAAACGAGGTTACATTCAAAGATGTTTCCGAATTGCAAAATTATATTCAAAAGATTTATGCTCCTGCTAAATCTGTTCACCAGTTACTAGGAGAACTGGGAAATGAATATCAGAAAGACAAAGAAACGGTAATAGCTTTTGCTAACCGAATACGCGAGCTCGGCAGAAAGATTATGGAAGCAGAAGAAATGTCTGCTGGTGGCGAAATATCAGAAGCTGCAAAACAGAGTTTGGAAAACAGCATCGTAGAATGTTTTAGAACTGGTCTTAAACCTGAAATCGAGCAAAGAATCACTAAAACAAAAATTAGTGAATTAATTCAAGAAGCTATCGATATTGAGAAACGCCTAGAAGCAGTAAACCGCTTAAGAGGCTTAAGAGAAACAGAAAAACCTACAATAAGAAGGGTACATGCTTGCCAGATCTGTAATGCAACCGAGCATGAAACTTCTGAGTGTATTCAGAAAAAGCTTCCTGATACATGTAAATTCTGTAAAAGATCGGGTCATACGGAAGATAGATGTTTTCAGAAAAATCGCGAAGTACCAGAATGCCAACTCTGTAATAGAGTAGGGCATATTGCTAGCCAATGTAGACTAATATCAAAATGTCAAATCTGTAATAAGATTGGACATACTGCGAAAAGCTGTAATCAAGCTTATTCTGCAATCTGCCAAATCTGTAATAAAGTTGGACATTCTGCAACTTCATGTCCAAATAACCGCAAACCGTTCGAATCAAGATCTCAATTATTGTGTCAAATCTGCACTAAACCAGGACATACAGCCCAAAATTGTTTTAGTCAACAAAATGGAAATAAGTGGAAACCTAACTTAACCACGAAAGAATGTTCATATTGTAAGAACAAAGGCCATGTGATTTCAGAATGCAGGAAGAGGCTCTATAATCAGCAAAGAAATCAAGAGTCGGGAAACGGAATGAGTCCGCGTACGACGGGCGCGAACCAACGGACTCAAAACTCACCACGCCCATCTTCTCCCAACCAAATAAACAATGTACTTTGCGAACTCTTACCATAAGGTTAAGATTTCCAGGTGAGAATGTGCCATATATATCCTTTAAAATACAAAGAGAAGGATCGGATCTAAATTTCATGCTAGACAGTGGATCCGAGGCCAATCTCATAAGGATAGATGCCATAACCAACCATGCATTTATTCATAAAGAAAAATTTTATAATCTAATTGGTATAGGTGCAAAATCAGTCACCACTTTAGGCACCATAAGATTGAATTTTCAGGGATATCCTACCGAATTTTTGGTAGTACCCTCTACATTCCCAATACCTTATGAAGGAATTTTAGGTTCCGAATTTTTCTTAGACTCAAAGGCGAAAATAAATTTTGCAGAAAAGGTTCTCGAAGTTTATGATACGAAACTACCTTTTAAACAAGCTAAACTGATCGAAGACCAAATCAGTCCTCGACTCATCTGTTTAGAATACCGAAATAGACAAAGCTTTCTACCCGTGATTCATTTACAATCAAACGAAGGGTATCATCATTTTTTAATTGACTCTGGATCAGAGGCCAATCTAATAAGAGTAAAAGCTTTACCAATAAATAGCAAAATTGATAGCTCGAATAAATTGCTTTTGAAAGGAATAGGTACAGAATTGATGCCTACTTTAGGAGCAATTAAAATCGGTTTACTCGGACAGGAATCTATATTTCACGTTGTCCCAGATGATTTTCCAATGCCTACAGATGGTATACTGGGGTCTCAATATTTAAATGACATCGAAGCCATTATTGATTATGAAACTTTGAACTTAATAATAGGAACCAAACGTATTCCTATTATTTTTAGTAAAGTACCCACAGAAAGTCTTGAAACACAATCAGAAAATAAAACAGAAGAAACCTCAGAAGATGACGATATACTGTCAATGGCACCATTTTACAAACAAGAAACTATTTCTTACATGCCCTCTGAGTCTGAATTACCTGACTTTGACATAACGAACGAAGACATTTCATTTCAAAATCTATATTTCATTTCAAAACAAGAAACAATGGATGACTTAAATATCAACGATTGTATAGATCTTGAAGAAAATCTTGCAATCATAGACACGGAAATGACGCCAGAAGAAAACAAACAAATTTTCAATATTCAACAAACGGATATACGTGAATACTTGCGCCTGGACCATTTAAATTCCAAAGAAAAAGAACACGTAGAAAATTTAGTACTTAGACATAAACAAAGATTTTACTTACCGAATGATGATTTACCAGGTACCAGCGTAATCAAACACGCTATCTGTACCACTGACGATATACCGATCAACGTTAAACAATATAAATTTCCACACGCACTAAAGGATGAAATAAATCACCAAGTGCAGGAAATGTTGAAGAAAGGAATAATAGAAAATTCCACATCACCATACAATAGTCCTGTATGGATCGTACCAAAAAAAGGCTGACTCACATGGGAACCCAAGATGGCGATTAGTCATTGACTATAGACAACTTAACGAAAAAACTATTAGTGATGCATATCCCCTACCCAATATTACCGAGATTTATGATCAGGTAGGAGGGGCCAGATATTACACTGTGCTCGATTTAGCATCAGGGTTCCATCAGATCAACATGTTAGAATCTGATGCTCAAAAAACTGCTTTCAGCACCCCTTTCGGTCATTACGAGTTTAAAAAAATGCCTTTTGGCCTAAAAAACGCACCAGCTACATTTCAAAGACTTATGGACCGAATTTTAACTGGGTTACAGGGTGTAAAACTATTTGTATATTTAGACGATATCGTCATATATGCCAATACATTAGAAGAACATAATGAAAAGTTCGAAGCTCTCATGGAACGACTGGAACAAGCTAATCTAAAGCTCCAGACTGATAAATGTGAGTTCCTAAAAAAAAGGGTAATATACCTAGGACATGTCTTGAGTGAAGAAGGTATACAACCAGACCCTAAGAAGATCACTGCAGTCAAGGATTTTCCTAGACCCAGGAATGTTAAAAATATACGACAATTCCTTGGTTTAACGGGTTATTACCGTAGATTTATAAAAGATTTTTCCAAGATAGCTAAACCTCTCAGTAAACTATTACAAAAGGACGTACCGTTCGAATGGACTGATAAAACTGACAATGCCTTTATTGAATTAAAAGAAACTCTATGTAAAGCCCCCGTATTGACATTTCCTGACTTAACGAAACCGTATAATATCACAACCGACGCATCGGGTTATGCTATCGGAGGAGTATTGTCTCAGGGCGACATCGGTCATGATCACCCAATAGCATATTGTTCTCGCGTGCTCCGCGGTCCGGAGTTACATTACGAAGTTTATGAAAAAGAGGCACTCGCGATTGTAGACAGCGTAAAAACATTTAGATCTTATATTTACGGGAGAAAAGTCACTATAATTACTGATCATCAACCTCTCGTATGGTTCAAATCAGCTGATTTAAATACTCGCGTTCAAAAATGGAGATTTAAACTTTCGGAATACGATTATAATATCATTTACAAGCCGGGAAAATTAAATTCAAACGCGGACGCTCTATCCCGAAATCCAGTAGAACTAGCTAATATAGCAGTAATGACTAGAGCACAAAAGTTGCTCCTGGATGAAGAGGAAAAAGCAAACAAAGAAAAGATAATCAATGATGAACAACCAAGAACTGAGATTATTCTAAATCAAAAAAATTTTGAATCAAATAACGAATTATTATCCGTAGCATCACCGGTAAACGAAACGATTCACGAACCCACCGTTCCTGACGAAAACGAAACGAATTACAAAGACGAAATTGACCATACTGACAGCGGAACCATTAATGAAACTAAAGATAAAACTAAATTCATAAACATTAAAGAACCCATAGAACATAGAAATAATAATATAATATGTTTTGTTGACGAGAACGGACAGCCATGCGATGAAAGTACGCGAAGAATTTTAGCTTTTTATAAAAACATCGCTGTACCAGCAATGAAGTTACAAGAAGTACATCTGTACAAGGGAAATAAAAGAAAAATATATTCTTTTTGTGCATAAAGGGCCAAAAGGAAGAATCATTAACAATGGTTAGCACTAATTTGTATATAACATTAGTTATTTTAAGAGACTTAGTATTAAAATTAGAAATTAAGGAAATAAATATAGGAAAAGTGATAAAATATTAAATCTAGAATGGACAGAAGTCTTAAATATATTAGACACTGTATTTCAGGACGCAACAATTAAAATAATAATATGTAGAGCGATATTATTATATGTCCCCGAAAATAAAAGAACAGAAATATTCTCTGAATTACATGAATCACCAATAGGAGGACACAGGGGAGTGT
The DNA here is from genome assembly GCA_017163975.1 of Anastatus disparis. Classification (NCBI taxonomy): domain Eukaryota; kingdom Metazoa; phylum Arthropoda; class Insecta; order Hymenoptera; family Eupelmidae; genus Anastatus; species Anastatus disparis. The sequence goes on from JAFFSR010000233.1 coordinate 1,609,884, forward strand.
CCAAAACATATAATCGAATTAGAAAGATGTACTATTGGGAGAATTTGAAGGACGATATCCAGCGAAGAGTTCAACAATGTCTGGATTGTCAACTAAAAAAATTGGTTCGTTTGAAAACAAAACAACCAATGGTTATAACTGATACCCCTGGTACAGTTTTCCACAAGATATCAATGGACATCGTGGGTCCATTACATATCACTAAAAATCTTAATCAGTTCATACTAACGATACAGGACGGATTATCGAAATTTTGTCTAGCCATACCGATACCAAATGCATTGTCTACTACTATAGCCGATGTATTTGTAAAAAGATTCATTTGCATATTCGGGAGTCCTAAAATTATCTTAACAGATCAAGGAAGAAACTTCTTGAGCAGTTTGATGACTAGAATAGCAAAGAAATTTGGGATTAAGCAAGTAAAAACAACTGCTTTTCATCCTCAATCTAATGGATCACTCGAACGATCACACCACGCTTTAATTGAATATTTGAAGCAATATGTAAATATAGACGAGGAATGGGACGAATGGCTTGATTTAGCGACATTTAACTATAATACTAGCGTGCACGAAAGCACTAGACATACACCATTCGAGGTAGTATTCGGTCGTCTAGCCAGGTTACCATCGAGTAGTCCTTTAAGAGAGGGAGACCTCATACCAACTTACAGGGATTACATAATCGATTTAGTTACTCGGTTGAACGGGATAAGAAAACTCGCGTATGACGAACTTTTACAATCTAAATATAGATCTAAACGATATTATGATCGAAAGATAAATCCGAAAAATTTTAAATTAGGAGATTACGTATTTTTATTGTCGGGTCCGAAACCGGGAAAGTTCGGAAATCATTATTCGGGACCGCATAGAATACTCGAAATTGTAAATAATTCAAACGTGCGAATTCAAATTAACAAATCAAGCAAAATAGTACATACTAACCGTTTGCGACTATCACATATTAATTTAGAAATAAATAATCATAGAAAAAGGGGAAAAAGGGGGGAAAAAGACTAATAACTCTTTTGTTTCAGGTAAAACAGAAAACTACAACCTAAAAACCATGTTCCTACCCAATCCAACCATGATCACCAATTCAATGACCTTTTTGATGTTGACGATACTCATTAACACTTCCTACTGCATGATAGGATACGATTGCGGGTCACGCTATTTAAACGTGACTACCTTATCGTTACTAGACGTCGGAGAATGCAAAACGCCCGGCGAAACGCTAAAAATTACTCAAAAATTTATACAGCTGTTACAAATAAATGAGTACGCTGAAACACACGTGTATCAATGTAAAATTGAAATTCGTAGAACCGTTTATAGGTGTGGGATGTTTTCACACATATCAATCGTGTATAACGGGCAAAATGAATATATTAGAGAAATTACTCAGCAAGCATGCAGAGATGCCCACATGACAGGCACATTAAAAATAACGGATACACATGTGATTCACGGACTCAGAAATAACAATAGCGTAATACATGGGGTAAATTTTGCCGGAAAGTTGTCCGATTCGGGAGATTGTACCGGAGCAACTTATTCAGACCCTTACGGTACGTGGACTGACGTAATTGTCCAAGGAACAGTAAAAGTTTCCTTGTACGATTACACCACTCGTATCGCGTTAGACAAAAATACAATACATTTGAAAACCGGAACTACATGTCGTTTAGAAGACGGTAGTTGCATAGACATTGAAGGAGGTTACACTTTTTGGGACCCACTCCCGTACGATAACTGTAAATTCAACCATTATGGAGTCTTATACGAAGGATACGCGAATAAAATATTTGATAATGAGACAGGAGAGTTCCAAACAGTGTATTCTCTTACTACACAAGACGTTACTTTTGCTTTGACTTCAAAGAATAAACTTAATATTTGCGGATATACAGTTACGCGTACTGAACATCCTAAACTATTAATTTTTGAGACAAATCGCGGTGAAACATTTGCTTCAGCTAGTAAACAATCGGTTTCAAATTTAGACATCTTTGCATACATGAATTCTAAATTCGTCTACGTAGAGAGGCATATTAGAACCCAAATTAAAAATTTATACAGAGACGTAATATTCCAAAAATGCAACATTGAAAGACAAACCCTAAAGAATTCACTAACAATCGCTACTCAAGCTCCTGACGAGTTTGCTTTTAGCTTGATGAAAGGACCAGGTTATATGGCCGTAGTAGCTGGGGAAGTTGTTCATATTGTAAAATGTATCCCAGTAGAAGTAAAATTGGAACACGGTACATCATGCTATGCTGAATTGCAGGTATCATGGAAAAACTCGACACACTTCTTAACTCCTAGAACTCATGTCTTAAAAAAGAAGGGCACTAAGACTGCGTGCAATGCACTCTTACCCGCTTATTACTACTTAGGAGAAACTTGGTATAAAATATTACCAAGACCCACCGAAGCATTATCACCTACAACTCTTAAACCTAATACCAAGCCTACTTGGAAGTATGTAAATCCAGCGGATCTCGCTTCAAGTGGTATATATACCGACCAAGATCTCAACGAATTAAGAGAAAGAATAATGTTCCCGGTAGAAAGGCCCGCGTTACTTAATGATGTAGCCAGGGAAATGCACGGTCATCAAACAACAGAAGGTGATGGCGCAATCGTAAAACTTTTAAATGAGGAAGCGATTAAGAAAATTGCAAAATCAGCTTGGTCAAAAATGTGGCAACAGTTCATGAATTTTGGAACAGCTAGTGCTGGAGTCATAGCTGTATTAATGATAATGCAGATTATAAAAATGATTGCAGATATATTGATCAGAGGTTATACCCTACATTCTGTATTTGGATGGTCCATCCATTTATTCAGCGCTCTTTGGGGAACCCTGACTCAATTACTGATCCATCATAGAATGAGTGAAACTCCAACTCAAGACACCGAAGGAGGACAAGAACTATTGGAAAGACCAAAAAATACCAACAACGAAAATGCAACAGCACCTAGTCAAGCATCAGTATATCCAGTAGAAGCCATACAAAACGATCGCAAAAATATTGGAACAGTTTTACATTAAACAGAGGCTTATGCTTGCTTACTCGTCACCTCGAAGCAACCATCTTAGGCCTGGGGTGTTATGTCGCGCTAAAATTTTAAAATTTTTTATTTTCTTTCCTATTCTTCTTTTTAAAGAAGAAATCTTTTTCCTATATTTTTTTTTTTTTCCCTATCATAAAATTTTTGCCGCCACTCAAAATTTTCCCTTAACCTTTCTCAATTTTTTTTTCACGAAAATTTTTCCTTCAACTTTCTCTAACATTTTCTCACGTTTCAAAATAATTTTATATCTCTCAAAACTTTCCATACATAAAAGATAATTTTTTTTATATACTTCCATATGCCTCTTTACCTGAAAAAATTTTCTAGTCCTGTAAACTTTGTTTGCGTCGCCAGCTAATCCGTCTACCAGACTTGTACACAATAGAGCAATAAAAATATTAAAGCAACCTTTTGCACATTTAAGGAATTCCCAAATGTTAGATACCGTTATGTTTTAAATAAAAATTTAATATTCAATTATTATAAAAATCATTTATGTTTCAATAATTATTTATCTATTCCTAATAATGAAATTTTATTAAGGTTGTTTATCGAAGTGGGAATGAAAAGTAACGTTTCGATAAATATTTGTTAATAAAATAATTTTAAGCATCTTTTATCTCTTTTAATTTAAGTTTATAATGCGCTAATCTTAAGTACTATAAATAAATGAATAAAAAATAAAAATAAATCCAAAAAAAATTTAAAAACAACAAAATTTTACAAAAAATATATTATGAGAAAATTTAATATCAAAGTAAAGATTATAATCATTAAACCAACATATATGTATGTGTGTATATATATATATATATATGTGTTACTTATAATTCCATTGTTATTATATTTTACTTTTTATTCAGTTAAACAATTAATAAAAAAAAATATATATATATATACACTAGGATGCACGCTTACGCATGGACATGTCAGTTCGTCCAATTAGAATAAGATTATATTTTACATGCTATTTTAATTTTAATAAATAAGTTCTTAAATTGCTAATTACTTTGTTGTTAAATATTATTACTAATCGTAAAATAAGTTACCAATAACAATCGTAAAATTTATTAATTCATTCTATTTTACTATTAAGAGCCATCACTAATCTATCTTTTTATAATAATATTATTCGCTTAGTTTTATTGCATTTTTGTTAACAAATAATTTAGATTAAGTTACTATTATTATTAGTTAATTTAGTTATATTATAAATTAAGTTAATTTTAAATGTTTATTATATTAATATTTCTTTCTTATCTTAGTTTAAGTAATGTTTTTAAAATTCGTTTTTGTTTAAAAATAATAGACGTTACATTAATTTTAAAGATATCTTTTAACGTATTTAGTATGCTAGTTCTAAGATAGTTATATCATTTATGCTTTAATTAATGACTATTTTTCATGCTATCATGTTTTCACACTTACTTTAATTTATACATTAATTAATTAATAAATTTAAACAGAATTACATTGTATATTTCAAAATATAATTTCTTTTAGATTTACAAACGATGTTTAAAAATTTTTCTTTTAACAAATTGAAGTTATATGTTAAAATATCTTGAAACATACAATATAATTATAGCGTATAGTTATTAAACATATTTTCATTTTCTCTCTCTTTATATTTTTATTATTAATATTATTATTATATTATTAAGTAAAATTTACGTAAATTAGCAATAAGTATACAAAACAATTGTAAGAATGAGACAACTATACTTATGAGAGAGATAGACAACGATGACGCTTCAACGTTCTGGAAAACATCATATTTTTCCCAAAGACCTTTATTTTTGGGCCTGTTTCCATTAATATGACGCATAACGTCCAGCCTCTTCCGGTCAATTGACCAATACTCTATTTTCTAATTGTCTTAATCCCTTAAGACTACACCCCCAAGTCCCTTGGGAAGGGAAACAATAGTTATGTGTCTCAAGAGGACACAAACAAAAATTCAGTCTCCTTAGTGAGCTCAACAAGCTCATTTCAATCTCTACAAATTCGTTCGAATTCATCAACAGTCTCTTTCTTGAGCTCAATAAGCTCATATCCAGCTCTACAAACTCTCAACTTCAAATTCTCCAAAGTCTACAAATTCATCAAACTCTAAAGGTATACCTCAAATCTAAAAATTCAAATTCTAAGTTTTTACTTTTTTTTCTAAATTTCTTTTCAATCAAAAATTTACTTCAAATTCAAACTTTAATTTCCAAATCTTTGTTTTACTTTTTGCAATTAAACAAATTATACTTCAAATTTAAATTCAAATTTCTAAGTCTTACTTCTGTTTTTCTAAAATTCTTTTTAATCAAAAATTTACTTCAATTACAAACTTGAAATTCCATAATTAAAAAAAAATAAAAAATTTTAAATTCGTTTCAAATTAATATTTCTCTTGAAATATTACTTTCATTTCAAAATACCTAAAAAAAGAGTTTTGAACATCACACTACATCCAGATTTAGCAACGATCTATCTCTCTCACTTGAAAGTAAGTTTTCATTCATTTATTTTTAATTATTCTTCTTTCATATTAATTAATTAAAATCAATCACCTAAATTATAAAGTAAATATTATAATCTCATGTTTTTATTGTTCTTTTTATTAGTAAATAAACTAAAAACTTAATCTTAAATTTTGTTTTCTTTATTTTCTTTATTACATTGCATATACCTTCTTTTTAATTCATTTATTTTTCTTTATTATATTTTCTTTTATTTATTGCATGAATTAATTATAATTTTCATTTATTATTGCACTGCCAATAGTTTCCTCTAAGGGAGGAAACTGGCTTTATTTTAATTTGAGACTCTCTTATGAGGCTCTTGTTAAAATAAAAACTTATAATATTACTAACAAGCACTGCCGATAGGGTCCTCTAAGGGAGGACACTGGCCTTAATTTAATCTAAGACTCTCTTATGAGGCTCGGGTTAAATTAAGAATACGTACACTACACTTTAGGTACACTACACCCGCGTACTAACTCTTATAGTATTCAGTCTAACGTTTTTCCGTGATAATTTTAAAAAGAACCTACCGCTAAGCATACGCGCGCCAGCGTCTGAATTTTATTGATGAATAATTTATCATAAGATTCGCCGACGTTACATTAGTAAACAAATTTTAGCAAACGAATACAGTAAAAGAAATAAGAAATGATAATAATTTAAAAGTAATAATATTATATAAAATTTAATAGTGTTAATGATATTAAATAAAACATTAATTAACAGCATGCTTTAAGAAAAAAATTCATTTTTGATTTATTCATAGGATTAAAAGTTTTGCTCATTTTTCTCATATATAAGTTATTTATTTTTATTGCTATTTATAAATTTTTGTTAAATAAGTTTTTCAAATTTAATATATTTATGTCTTATTTAGAATAATTTAGACATAAAATAATTGTCCTAAGACAGTTGAGTTCTACAGGGTACTACTACTTATTTTCAATTAATTTTCTTGTGATTTCCATTAAATTTCGGTAGCAATTTTGTCGGCCGCATATTCTAGTGTACTCTACATTTTATTTAAAACAGAAAAAATCCCAGATTGGACATGTGGTAATCATAAAACCATACCTCGTAACAATGACATGTTCCGATTGTCGGACTGAAAAAAATCTGCAGAAAATTTGTCGGACATTATGATCTTATGGTTTCATAATTAATTATCAAGCAATCCCATAAAAATTGGCTATGTGGTCATCGCATAACATAACCCCGTCCTATCGACATAATTCAAATGGTAGACTCATCTAACGCAGAATTATTTTTGTCGGCCATACATTATTTCATTTTTGTTATAAAAATATCTTTTAGTTCCATGTAAAAAAGAGTATGTGGTCATTGCATAACAATACATCGTCAAATCGACATGTTTAATAATTAATTATTAAAAAACGCAGCGGTTTCGAGAGTTTTCGTAGATGAAAAGTTTGGTAGACTTGACAAAATGAAGCCGCTTACAAAGTTCTAAGTATGAGGTAATCATTTTTTAAAAAGGGTTCTGTACGGCGGACTATAACAAAAAAATAGAATTCGTCGAAAATCTGTGAAAATGTTCTATTTGATACCCAAAATATACAAAAAAAAATTTAGAGATCCAGGTCAAAAGGGTCAGGATTTAAACGTGATGGAATTTTTCGAATTTTCCAAATTTTTTGCTAAATAAATATTTTAATGAATTTTTTCCTCAAAAACTATCAATTTCTCGTTAAAACTTAATAAAATACTTTTTCTTGGAAATTAGATGTAGAATTTACCTGAATTTTTGCAAATTATAATATACTGATGTTTATGCTTACTTGATTGATTTAAACATACTATTTAGTATATCTAGAAATCGAGCAGGTTAAATTGGCTTTTTAAAGTCTTATTTTTTTTGTTTTTTTATGAGAAAAAAATATACGAAGCCTCCAGTTGGGCAGCCTTCTCAAAGTTACTTAATTGTGCAAAAATGTCTGAAAAAACCGTTATTTTGGATCAATGATGAGATTCGTGATTTTTTTTCTGAAAAAGTATTGATTTTTGAGACAAATGTATAAAAATGTTTTTATTGGAAATCATGTGTAGAATATGAACATATTTTTACAACTTGTAATTTAAGACATTATGAATAATATATACTAAAAATTTAACAAAAAATAAATTTTAAAATTTCAAAATTTCATTTATAATTTGTGATGTTTAGCAAATAATGATTTACAAAAATTTACATACATTTTACATACAATTTCCAATAAAAAACATTTTCATACATTTGTCCCAAAAATCAATACTTTTTCAGAAAAAAAATCACGAATCTCATCATTGATCCAAAATAACGATTTATTCAGACTTTTTTGCACAATTAAGTAACTTTGAGAAGGCTGCCCAACTGGAGGCTTCGTATATTTTTTCCTTATGAAAAAACAAAAAAAATAAGACTTTAAGAAGCCAATTTAACCTGCTCGATTTCTAGATATACTAAATAGTATGTTTAAATCGATCAAGTAAGCATAAAAATCAATATATTATAATCTGCAAAAATTCAGGTGAATTCTACATCTAATTTCCAAGAGAAAGCATGTTATTAAGTTTTAACGAAAAATTGATAGTTTTTGAGGAAAAAATTCATTAAAATATTTATTTTGCAAAAAATTTGGGAAATTCGAAAAATTCCATCACGTTTAAATGCTGACCCTTTTGACCGGGACCTCTAAAATTTTTTTTGTATATTTTGGGTATCAAATAGAACATTTTCACAGATTTTCGACGAATTCTATTTTTTTGTTAGGTGAGTTGACGTGAAACGTCCCATATATATATATAAATCAAATAAATGGTTTAGTTGAAATTATTTATTTCATTTGTTTGATAGAACAAAATAAATTTAATTAAATATTTATTGAATTGAAGTATATTATTTGTTTGAATGAAATTTAAAAAAATATTAAAAATATATATATATATATATATATATATATATATATTTATATATGCATATATCAGGAGTCTTAATATGTCAATTGATTGAATATTTTTGTTATTTTTAAGAAATCTTTTATTGATGAAACCAAATAGTTTATTTGAATCAACCAAATATTTTGTTTATTCAAAGAAATATTTTATTGGTAGAATCAAATGTTTTATTGATAAAAGTACACAATTTATTTGTTATAACCAAATAATTTATCCATCCAAACAAACATTTATTTCGATCTACAAAGCTCAATTTTCAAATTTAGTGCTTTGAATCAATACAACAATTTTTAAATTCAAATGAATATTTGTTTGCTTAAAGAGGATGGCTCTGCAATTGAATGGAATATTTAGTTTTTTGAAATAAATATTTAGTTGATTTAAACAAATTATCAAGCTAAATTGACTAAAAATTTATTCGATTCAAATAAATATTTGCTTGATTTAAATAATAGGATTTGCCATTTGAGTAAATATTTAATTTGTTCAAATAAATATTTAGTTGATTTAAATAAATTATCAAGTTAAATTGACTGAATATTTATTTAGTTTAAATAAATATTTGCTTGTTTTAAGAGAATGGGATTTGCCATTTAATGAAATATTTAGTTCGTTCAAATCAATATTCAGTTGATTCAAACAAATTATCAAGTTGAATTGATTAAATATTTCTTTGGTTTAAATAAATATTTGCTTGTTTTAAAAGAATGGGATTTGCCATTTAATGAAATATTTAATTTGTTCAAATCAATATTTAGTTGATTCAAACAAATTATCAAGTTGAATTAACTAAATATTTATTTAGTTTAAATAAATATTTGTTTGTTTTGAGAGTGTGAAAAATTGATTTCAATAAAATATTTAATTGTTCAAACTAAAAATTTTATTTAAAGTAATCAAATATTTATTAAATTCAACTAAATATTGTGGTTTGGTTCAAATAAATATTTATTAGGGAGTATTGGAACGAACCATTTAGTTGAACCAAATAAATTTTTATTTTTTTTTATTTTTTTTTATTTTATTTTATTTTTTTTTGCCCTATTGGCCCGGGCGCATCCTGACTTGGCCTAGCACCCGCATCCTTACCACCTCTGTGTGAGGATGTTCCTATCACACATTTTTCCTATTTTATCATTTCCTATTTTTATTATCCTATTTTTCTTTTTCCTAAGCTAATTAAAACCCACATCCCCGAGAAATCTCTGACTGCCGCGTTCCAAGAGCAGTCGGTAAGTAGATTTCCACGGTCGGTTCCCGCATTTACCCAGACTTTTTAGCCCTGTGACGCAGGGAAAACTCCCCCAGGAGAAAACCCACGCCAGGAACATTGACCCATCGCACTCAGAGATTCTTTTTCCGATGAAAAAAGCCTGAAAAAAATTTCAGGTGTTTTCACCGGGAATCGAACCCCTGACCGCTTGGAGCGAAAGTGTAGAGACCGTATGAGGCGTGCGCGTTAGCCGGTTACGCCACTGACGCTCTAAATAAATTTTTATTGAAATCACTAAATTTTTTTTTTCAATGTAGGATTATGAAAAACGCAAATGAAAGCAAATAATTTTTAAAGAATATAAAGGAATTCTGTTGAAGATGCTTCTTCCAAACATCTATCCCATTCTTCATCTTCATTAATTAATTGTTTTGCCTTAGCTGCCTCATAAAACGAATTGTACATCAAATCATCAACAGTACGCAAAGCTTCAAAAGATGTGGCTCCTTTAAGAGCAGGTCGTATATCTCTATCCTTTTCTAATCAAACAATTTATTTTTTTGCAAAAACTAATAATTATAGAAAAAAATAAGGAGATAGCCCCATCTCGTATAATAAAAAGCAAGATTTTCTTTGATGAGGAAAAATTATTTTTATCAATTCGTTTTTAAGGAAATCTTGAAAAACTTAAAAAATAGAGGTTAGGATGGACAATTCAGTTTTTCAAGGTTTTCTTAAAAACGAATCGATAAAAATAATTTTTCCTCATCAAAGAAAATCTTGCTTTTCATTATACGAGATGGGGCTTTCTTCTTATTTTTTGCTACAATTGTTAATTTTTGTGAAAAAATCAATTCTTTGATTAGAAAAGGACAGATATACTCGACCTTCTCTTAACATTTAATAGTAATAACCTAATGAAATAACGTTCTCTATCTTTCGGACTTACTAAGTACATTCTACCAACGAAGATAGACGCTTATAGAAGCGTACTTCTGGGTTAACTTTGGGGGCCCAGCTTTTGGAGGACATTTAACATTACGTGTGTATCTATATATATGAAAACATCGGGATATATAGATATAGAAATACATGGCATTTTAGTAGCGCCACCACGCGGCTGGAGGACATAAGCTTTAGATTTTGAGCTTCTGTCCGCCCATTTAAAGTACGCTTCTATAAGCGTCTATCTTCGTTGATTCTACTAAGTATTGGTTTTTTTTTCTTTTATTCCACTTTTTCATCAAATGTATAAAAATTTGGTATGTCTAAATACAAGTAATTTCGTGCTTCAAAATTTTCTCTATTTAATTCAAAAGATGCTGTTGAAAGATGTTGCTCCCACATTTTTTAGCATGATCGTTTGTTCTTTTCTTTCTTTATAAAATACGTTTTGTTGATTTTCCTCATTAACGCTTAGACGTTTTATAGAATGTGAAATAACATGTAAAGGATATTCTCATAATCTGTGCATTGCTTGAGGTGGACATAAATATCGTGTATTAATGTGTTGTTGGGTTTAGTCATATTCATTTCCACGATTGACATTTTGAAAAGTACCTTTATTTTCTGATTGAAAATCCACATTTACTTGATGTATTTTAATGTATGCACAATCCATAAAACTTGTTTAACAGATTTCTTCTTCAAGGTTTTTCCACCAAAATTGCAATGGATCGATAACCTTATTAAAAAACCAATATTGAAATTTTCTAAAATATGATAAAATATTTTAACCAATATAGCGCTCTCAAACGCACGTTAAAAAAAGTATATTTTTTTGTTTTAATAATGATTTACAAGACGTTCAAAATAAAGAACACACATAAACAGCTGAAGAAATTTTAAATTATATAGTTTATTTATTTAGTATTTAAAACTATCAAATCTTGACATTAGAATTTCATGAAATCAGTAAACAAATGTCAAGATGTAATGAAGGTAATTAAAAAATGAAGCTTATACTCAGAAACTTTTGTTATATTCATAAACTTCTGGCTTACACTGAGAGAAAATTCATGCCAATAGAGCATGTAGTCTACGCATCCAAAGTTAGTAAGTAATATCCTATGCTTTAATAACAGCGCCATCTACTCTTACGAGGTTTGTGCTATCCAAAAACTGTTTGTTTACATGCTTTAGTAGCTCCCCACTCTAATATCCTTCGATAGCTAGCGTTGTATCCACTCACGGGACGTGAAGGAAGTAAACGTGGCTTGTCCACTATTCTTTCTTTACTGCTAACTATGGCATTCTTTTATTGCTCAAGTCGCCTCCTCTTTTGGGTGGCGACGCGAGCAAACACGGCTGGTCTATATCCAAAATCATGTTGCAAATTTCGTTAACGTATTTTCGTAGCGTGAATCTTTTATTTCTTTTTTTTCTTTTTTTATGAAGGGAGATACGTTATAAATATAACCTGTTAAACTTTTTAACTTTAAATAATTAATTTTTAACTTAAAATTTAATTATTTTAAACCGCTGGGGGGCAGATGAGCATGTACGATTTTACGCCAGAGATATTTCGAAGTAACGTTGGTCTAGTGCGTAACGTTCACGCTTTTCCTTTTGAGTACGCGAGTTCAACTCTCGGCTAGGGTCTTTTTTTTAATTTTTTTTTATTATTTCAATAGTTTTTATTGCTTTTTTTTATTTATATTTTTTTTATTTTCTATTTTTTCATTAATTTTAAAATCTATTTTTTCACAAGTTACTTAAAATATGCTTGTTTTTTTTTATTAATATTTTTAAATAAATTATTTCATATAGAAAATAATTTAAAATATTAATAAATAAATAATAGTGATATTTACAATACTATAGTTCAATTTTGTCTTTATAAACATATTTCAATATACAATATATATTATAACATAAATAATAATACCTCAGTTTTATTTATTTATTGTAATTTATTGTAAATTTTATAAACTAAATTATAAATAAATTAAACTATACTATTATAAAATAAACATCACTATTATAAAATAAACATCACTATTATTTATTTATCAATATTTGTAATTACTACCTATAAAGAATAATTTATTTTTAAAAAATTTTCATTGAAAAAAACAAGCGTACTTGTGAAAAATTAAATTTCAAAATTATTAAAAAAATACAAAATCTAAAAAAAAATAAATATAAAAAGGAATAGAAAATATTAAAACAATAAAAAAAAAATTAAAAAAAAAGTGATCCTAGCCGAGAGTTGAACTCGCGTACTCAAAAGGAAAAGCGTGAACGTTACGCACTAGACCAACGCTACTCCGAAATATCCTTAGCGTAAAATCGTACATGCTCATCTGCCCCCCAGCGGTTTAAGATGATTAAATTTTAAATTAAAAAGTTTAACAGGTTATATTTATAACGTATCTCCCTTCATAAAAAAAGAAAAGAAATAAAAGATTCACGCTACGAAAATACGTTAAAGAAATTTGCAACATAATTTTGGGTATAGACCAGCCGTGTTTGCTCGCGTCGCCACCCAAAAGAGGAGGCGACTCAAGCAAACAAAGGATATGAGAGTGGGGAGTCATCGAAGTATACCACGCGAGTCATCAGTGAATGCCGTTCATGCTTTAATTACTCTCCATACCATCTTTTTTAGTATAAGGTAATCCAATACTAATAGAGCTTCTCACGGCCTGTCATATTTGTATCAATGTTTTATATGCTTGCATAGAATGCAGTTCGCATGCTCTATTAGCATGAATTTCCTCTCAGTGTAAGAATATTATAGTACTGATCTAAAGGCCAATCAAAATCGAAGAAGAATATACTTTATCATAAAGCGCACTTATGAACTTGAAAAAGAATTACTTAAATTATTAATTTATCTTATATTATATAATGGTTTTAGAGAATTTCCTTATTTTATAAGTACACTGAAAAACCCTAATGCGGCTGAGTGTTTTCAAAGGTAGACACTCACGCCACTCTGAACAGTGGACGCTAATCGTACTTTCAGATTCAACTCATTGCGTGCCAGATTACACTGAGTGTCATTTCCGAAAATCTGGTATAAACGAACTCTATCAAAAGAGCGATCAGCGTACTCTCAGATGACACTCAGTGTAATCTGGAAAGCAACCGATGTGATTTTAAAAAATTTAATATTTAGGTTCTGAAAGCGACATCTATTCAACTCAAGAGTACACTCAGCCGCATTAGGGTTTTTCAGTGTATATATAAAAGTATTGAACTTTGATATTAGAATGCCATGAAATCATTAAACAAATAGCAAATCAAATACATTATTTGAATTGATACTTTAATATAATTTGTTTTAATCAATTTCATTTATGGTTCAACAGAATTTGATAGTATCTATAAAATAATTCAATGAAATTTAAAAATAAGTTCACGTAAAAATGAACGAGAACAGTAATAAGTAAAAACCTGAAAGAAATTTTTATTTTATTAAAAAAAGTAATGATATTCTGAAACAAATGTTTAGCATGTTTAAATTCTATGCATTCTACATATGAAATACTTTGAAATCTGTGTATGTAAAAGCAAACCTATTAAATATTATGAACTAAAAAAAGCTTACCTTTAAAAAGGTATACGGTGGGCAAGTATGCTTAGCGATTTTTACGATTTTATATTATAGACTATGTTGAATGACATTAGAATTTCATGAAATCACGAAACAAATGTCAAGTGTAACAAAAGCTTACCTTTCAAAAGGTATATGGTTAAACTATTTTTAGTAATAAAATCAAACCTTGACATTAGAATTTCATGAAATCATGAAACAAATGTCAAGTATTTTTTTTTATTATTGAATTTTACATGGTTCACTGAATTAATCCATTTATTTAGTATTTTAAACTATCGAATTTTGACATTAGAATTTCATGAAATCACGAAACAAATGTCAAGTGTAACAAAAGCTTACCTTTCAAAAGGTATATGGTTAAACTATTTTTAGTAATAAAATCAAACCTTGACATTAGAATTTCATGAAATCATGAAACAAATGTCAAGTATTTTTTTTTATAATTGAATTTTACACGGTTCACTGAATTAATCCATTTATATAGTATTTTAAACTATCGAATTTTGACATTAGAATTTCATGAAATCACGAAACAAATCTCAAGTATATAATAAAGGTGATAAAACTATGGCATCTTACCATAATTTTTAACAAAAGATTTTTCAAATTTTTTCCTTATGATAGATAATCTTTGAAACAAAACGAAAGTGAGATAAAAATCTTATTAATATATTTAATTTTAAAATATTAATTAGTTTAAGAGGAGGCCGTATCATTCTGTCCTTGTCTAATCTAAATTTTCGTTATTTTAAATAAATAAAATATTTTCATAGAAAAGTAAGACAACCGCCCAATAGAGCAAAATACAAGCAAACGATTCTTTTCTATGAAAAAATATGAAATTTTTATTATTTTTCGAGTGAAGTCTAAAACGGAAAAACAATCGAACTTGATTGAGTTGATTGAACTGTTTTTTCGTTTCAGACTTCATTAAAAAAATAATCAAAATTTCATATTTTTTCATAGAAAAGAATTGTTTGCTTGTCTTTTGCTCTATTGGGCGGTTGTCTTACTTTTCTATAAAAATATTTTATTTATTTATAATAACGAAAATTTAGATTAGACAAGGACAGAATGATACGGCCGCCTCTTAAAAATTATGTGAGAATAAAAATCAACTTTAAATAGTGAGATTATTTAAGCATGTTTTATGTTTGATTATTTTTCTTTATAATTTTCGAATTGATTAATTTATGAAAACGTTTTTTTATTAAGGAGATGTAAAGCGGACACTACATCTGTACTTATAGATATTAGCTTCCTTTCCATTTTATTGCTAAATTTCCAGAAAAGAAATGCATTAGCTTGTAGTATGTACCATGACGATTGTTCAGATAAATTTTCAAATAAATTCATTTATTAGCTTTTAAGATATTTGGATTCTTGTACAAAATTGAAAAATTTTAATAAATAATTTTGGAACCCAAAATTCTTAATAACTAATGAATGAGTTTATTTAAAAATTCAACCGAATAATCTTTATGGTACATACTACAAGCTAATGCATTATTTTATTCAAAATTTTGCAATAAAATGTAAAGATAGTGAATACTTATGAGTACAGGTGTAGTGTTCATTTTACATCCCCTTAAATCAAAAGGTTTTGATCTTTATTATTCTAATAAAAATCTTTATTTATTACAAAGCTGTAATACTTGAAATTTATTTAATTTTCTCCTTTAAAAAATCTTAAAAATTAAAAAAAAATAGTCCATAACTTTGGAAAGGACTAAAAAAAAAATAGTCTATAACTTAAGGACCAAACAAAAATAAAAAAAAAATATTAGAATCTAATCAAGTTATTACTGTTAAGAGGAGGTGGAGTATATCTGTCCTTTTCTAATCAGAGAATTGATTTTTTCACAAAAATTAATAATTGTAGCAAAAAATAAGAAGAAAGCCCCATCTCGTATATTAAAAAGCAAGATTTTCTTTTATGAGGAAAAATTATTTTTATCGCTTTGTTTTTAAAAAAACCTTGAAAAACTGAATTGTCCATCCTAACCTCTATTTTTTAAGTTTTTCAAGATTTTCTTCAAAACTAATCGATAAAAATAATTTTTCCTCATCAAAGAAAATCTTGCTTTTTATTATACGAGATGGGGCTATCTCCTTATTTTTTGCTACAATTATTAGTTTTTGCAAAAAAATTAATTCTTTGATTAGAAAAGGACAGAGGTATACGACCTGCTCTTAAGAAAAGTTTTTTACGTGCGCTTCTCTGATTAAAAAATAAGAGACACTAATTTTTTTAATTGACAGAAAAACACTTCTAGAGAATGAAATAATTCTTCAGATTTGAAGATGATCGGAGATTATTTAGCAGTTTTGCGTAAAAATTTGATTAATATTTTAATCTAATCTATTGTCGAATTTGCATTACTATGAGAGAGGAAAAATGCCATTTACTTGAAAAATTCAAATAATTTAAAAAAATGTACATTATATGCAAATTAAAAACAAATGAAACGTATTTTCGAAATTCGAAAAAAAAAATTAAATATAACCTTATTATTCAAATCACAAACAACACTCTTTTTTATTACAATGTAGTACCTATTTTTATTACCTATTTTTATTCCATATATTAAAATGTAGTACCTATTTTTATTTCATATATTAAAATGTAGTACCTATTTTCATTACCTATTGTTATTTCATATTATATATTTGTAAGTCGAAGAATCGATGAACTGGAGAAAAGCACGGCAGTGTATCTATATATATGAGTTGAAGTAACTGGAGAAAAATTATAAGTAAAATAGTAATGTCGTCTGCTACGAACTTAAAAACTTACGTTACACAAAAAGTATTCATCAAATTATGTTGAATCTTTTGAAAACATAAATAAAATAGTTTTTTAAAGATTCAGCAATAATAAAATATAAAAAAATCTTTTAGAATACAAATTTTTTTTTCATTTACGAGGTTAAGAGTCAGCAGTATACCGACACAGTTACCTGTTTTACCGAATCTGTTTAAAATTTATTTTTTATATAAACTAATAACCCCAGGCAAAAATAAAGAGATAGTTTCGATTCGTATTATAGAAAGCAATATTTTCTCTAATAAGAATAATTTAATTCCACCGCTTTATTTTCAAGAAAAGTTGGAATAACTTGAAAATCCTATTATTTGACACTAATTTCTAACTTTCGAAGTTATTCCAACTTTTCTTAAAAACGAAGCGATAAAATTAATTTATCCTAATCAGAGAAAATATTACATTTTATTAAACACATCGAAAACATCTCTTTATTTTTGCCTCTTGTTGCTAATTTTGGGAAAAAAGTCAATTTTTTAATTAGAAAAGGACAGAGATACGGCGGCCTCTTAAAGATGAAAACTTAACGTTTATAAAGGCTTGGAGCGCTCGATCGCTTCGCCTACAGTATTTGAATAAATATTTAATGCAGTGTACATTGGGACAAACTTCTTTGTGTATGTGTGCATTAAGTTTCAATAATAAGTAAGGATTATAAGGAACAACAAATCCATTATCTGCGATTCTTCCTGTAAATTTATTTTTGAGAATTATTTTGACGCTATCATTTTTACGTTTGTATAGTAAATATTCATTGGATTTAAATGTTGTTGTATTATTAAATTTTCTTGGAAAGTTTTCAGTACATTGTTTCGTATTTTTATCCATGCACGAACAATTTATATTTTGCATACCACAGGGACCACATATCATAAATTGTTTAACAATATTATATAATTATGGATAAATATCTCTCTATTTGGAATTTCTGCACTTATTATTTTATCAACTTTTTCGGGAATATCAAATTCATCACTTTCATCCAAAAGTAATTTGTTACTAACATATGCATCTGCGGTAATCCTCGTTTTTAAAATTCAATCTCATAACTATATGCAATACATTTTCCTAATATTCCCATTTTTATTACTAAATTTTTGAGTTCTTCTACTTTTTAATAAAATACTTTTGTTATAATATCTGGTCCATCTATTGCATTTTCATGAATTTTCAAGTTTTCAGTTATTTCTTTTCAATGTGGGTTACGGGTCATAGTTACAAAATGGTCAGGTTCACCACGATAATTTACAAGTGTCATTGAGTCAATGTTATTTTGTTTTAAAAATCGTGGACTTCCTCTAAAGCTTGACGGTAATATTATCATTTTTCTAATTTTTAAAGAATCTAATTTTTTTTGTTATGTAAATAGTCCATAACACCTTTGTAACAAACACTTCTTAATACGTTTTGGTTTTTTTCGTATGAAATATAATCTGGAAGTTCCAACTTTTTCAAACGCATTAACAATGAACTTTTAAGATAATTTTCTCAAATTAAGGAATGGATTAAATTCATTTCCAACACTAAATTTATAATTATGAAATTACAAATTTGAAATATTAGATTTTCCAAATTTACTTTTCATATTTGTCATCCATCCAAAACCACCATTAGGATGAATAAGCGAATATGTCATAGGATCTATATGTTTGCTAATTGTCGGTATACTAATTGGTTTATCATACTTAGAGTAAATGACAATATCACGTTCAATAGGAGAAAGATCGTCTTCTCCAACATATACTATTGCAAATTCATTACAGGTAGGTAGATTATATCTATTTTTACTTAAACTGTTTTTGCGGACAATAGACATAGTAACAGTTCTTGGAGGACAATAGATTTTTGCTCATCATTGTAGTTCTTCTTCTTCTACTTTGAGAGGAGGTCGTATATCTCTATCCTTTTCTGATCAAAGAATTTATTTTTTTGCAAAAACTTATGATTGTAGCAAAAAATAAGGAGATAGCCCCATCTCGTATAATAAAAAGAAAGATTTTCTTTGATGAGAAAAAATTCTTTTTATCGATTCGTTTTGAAGAAAACCTTGAAAAACTTAAAAAATAAAGGTTAGGATGGACGATTCAGTTTTTCAAGATTTTCTTAAAAACGAAGCGATAAAAATAATTTTTTCTCATAAAAGAAAATCTTCCTGTTTATTATACGAGATGGGGCTTTCTTCTTATTTTTTGCTACAATGATTAATTTTTGTGAAAAAATCAATTCTTTGATTAGAAAAGGACAGATATACTCGACCTCCTCTTAAGAGCAGGTCGTATATCTCTGTCCTTTTCTAATCAAAGAATTAATTTTTTTGCAAAAACTATTAATTGTAGCAAAAAATAAGGAGATAGCCCCATCTCGTATAATAAAAAGCAAGATTTTCTTTAATGAGGAAAAATTATTTTTATCGATTCATTTTGAAGAAAACGTTGAAAAACTTAAAAAATAGAGGTTGGGATGAACAATTCAGTTTTTCAAGGTTTTCTTAAAAACGAAGCGATAAAAATAATTTTTGCTCATAAAAGAGAACCTTGCTTTTTATTATACGAGATGGGGCTTTCTTCTTATTTTATGCCAAAATTATTAATTTTTGTGAAAAAATCAATTCTTTGATTAGAAAAGAACAGATATACTCGACCTCCTATTTCGTTCAATCGTTGCCATTTCATTATCTTAAATATATAATTGTCCATATTTACGTGCTTCACCTTTATTAGGATGTAACGTATATACATTATGGTAAATTTGGCCACATATTCTAATAACTTGTGGTCCTTTACCCGGCAATGTATCAAAATCGGCACCAAAATTTGCGAATGCTTTAGCATCATTGTACAACCTAACATTTCGTCGGAAATCAATAATTTCTTTCGTTAATTCAGTTGCTAAAAACTTTAATTGTTCTGGGTATGGAGGACTTTCTAACAATTCGACTTCACCTTCATGTCAACAATTGGAGAAATCGTTACTTTTAGTATATTCGAAAGCAAAATGTTTCGCATCACAATAAACACATGTATTTGTCATGGAACCAATGTTATTTTCAGATATGAGATTTTCATCGAAATATATATTTGCTATACAACGGATCAGTTTTAAATTAATTTTTTCATTCAATTTCTTCAATTATTTTTCTACTTTGTCCTTTATTGTTTTATCAATAACTTTGTTCAATACAATATTATGATTGTTATTATAATTATTATTATTGTAATTTTCATTATAATTATTGTCTTCAATTTTTAATCGTTTACACTTAATAAATAATATCTTTAATTGATAAGAATCATATTTATGTTTTCGCTTTTTTTCATCTATTGGTTTATTTATTGTAGTATCATTATTAACATGTTTATTGTCATCAATATCTATTTGTTGACACCTTGTGCATAATTCTTTTAATTGGTAGCAATCATTTTTTACTTGTGTTTTCTTAATAATATCGGCATTTTCCAATTTTTAATTTTTAATTTGTACCATTCTCTCATATTCATTATATTGTTCACTAATAACTTTTCTATAAGTATCTTTTTTGCGTAATTTTTCTTTTTTATGCAATTTTTTCAATCTATTAGTATCTCTATTTTCCATTGATTTTATTTTTTATATCCTAATATTTTCAATTTTTTTTTATATTTATTTAGTTGTTCTTCTTTCATCTTTATGCAAGCTTTTTTCTTACGTGTAGCTTCATTTGTACGTATTTGTTTCATTTTATCAGTACCCTTTTTTATCTTTGATGTCATTTTTGTTATTTTAGTATTTTTTAATTTTTCTTTATATTTATTGGGTTGTTTTGCTTTAATTTTTATATAATCTACTTTTTTACGTGAAGCTTCATTCGCAAATATTTGTACCAATTAATCAATACTCATTCTTCCTTGAATTTCAATTTTGTTATCTTACTAGGAGAGTATCAGACCTCCGGATCACGGATTTCGTTCAAACTTTGGGATAAGTTTTCAGATGTCAAAATATAAAAGGAAACAGAATTTTAGATCCCAACGCTCAATATTTCCCTAGTTGCAGGCAATTAAAGAATATCACTAAAAAAGTTACTAGATTTTCAAACGCTTTCAGTTCCTTAGCATTGATAGCTAGGAGCTTGAAACTTTTTTATACTGTCCTAGTTAGTATTTTCTCGTATTTTCTAATTTTTCTTCATATTATTTTGGTTTTTTTTCTTCAATTTTTATATAAGCTTCTTTCTTACGTAAAGCTTCATTCGCACGTATTTGTTCCAATTTATCAGTACTCATCTTTTCCTTAAATTTTAATTTTGTTATCTTAGTATTTTCTTATTTATCTTCATATTTATTTAGAATTTTTTCTTTGATTTTTATATAGGCTTCTTTCTTACGTGAAGCCTCATTTGCACGTATTTGTTCCAATTCATCAATAGTCATTTTTTCCTTAAATTTCAATTTTTAATCATAGTATTTTCTAATTTTTCTTTATATTTTTCTGGTTGTTTTTCTTCAATTTTTATAAAAGCTTCTTTCTTACGTAAGGCCTCATTCGCTCGTATTTGTTCTAATTTATCAGTACTCATTGTTTCCTTGACTTGTTATTTTGTTATCTTAGTATTTTTTAATTTCTGTTAATATTTATTTGGTTGTCCTTTTTTCCTTTCCATGTAAGCTTTTTTCTTACGTAAAGTTTCTTGAACTCATCTTAGTTCTAATTTATCATTACTTTTTTTTTCTTGCATTTTCATAATAATGTCTTTTTCTGGAATTTTTTTATATTCATGTGATTGTTTTGTTACCATTTTCCTATTAAGAGGAGGTCGAGTATATCTGTCCTTTTCTAATCAAAGAATTGATTTTTTCACAAAAATTAATAATTGTAGCAAAAAATAAGAAGAAAGCCCCATCTCGTATGATAAAAAGCAAGATTCTCTTATATGAGGAAAAATTATTTTTATCGCCTCGTTTTTAAGAAAACCTTAAAAAACTTAATCGTCCATCCTAACCTCTATTTTTTAAGTTTTTCTAGGTTTTCTTAAAAGCAAAGCGACAAAAATAATTTTTCCTAATTAAAGAAAATCTTGCTTTTTATCATACGAGATTAGGCCATCTCCTTTTTTTTTGCTACAATTATTAGTTTTTACAAAAAAATTAATTCTTCGATTAGAAAAGGACAGAGATATACGACCTGCTCTTAACGGGATGTCGAAGCTGCAGTAATTGAGTTTGGCTTTTTTTATTTTATCAATATCTTTTGTAATTCATAAATTAAACAAATACAATGACTTGACTAAAGCTATATTGATACAATCATTTTTGTGAAATAAAAATCATTTGGACTTGTAATTTTTTTATGAGCTTGAATTGGAAATCACATATCAATCTCGATAAACCTAACCATAAAATACGATACATTGAAAGTTTTTATTATAACTTTGTATGTATGATATTTCGGTGGATTTCTTGAGTTGTCCGCACTAGAGTTTAATCTCACAAATATTTACTTCGTAGCAAAATACGCGATTAAACGCATCGTTTATTCATAAGTTAGGATTGGAAATATTATTAGAAGGCAGGCAGCTTCGTCATGCTCTCAAGTCCTGTTACAAATAAAGCTTATTTTTTATCCATTTCTTTTGATTTTTTTTCTTCATTTAATTTAATCTCAACTGTGCTAATTTTATTATCGTTATAACTTAAGTGGATTTCATCGATTAACATTATATCAGTATTTGGTTTTTAAAAATTTCTATACGAAATGTCATCGTCAATTTCCATCAAAATCGTCTCATGATTCGAATTCTTTTGTTTACGATACATTTCCATGATCTTTTTTGTTCTGCCAATAAATGCATTTATGAGTTTTTTTCTAATAGTTCAAGCTCGGTGAAATCTAAATTTAATGGTATTTAATTTAGACGTTGCTCATGACAAAAACTCCTCCTTATCATGTCCGGTGGATTATCGTAATTAATATTTGCATTATTATAATTTTGCAAAACTGAAAACATTCGTATTTGTTGCGTTCTAAAAATTCTTGATAAACGTAATCTCATTGGAGAATCATCATATTTTAAACATCATGGACTTAAATTATCAAGTATTGCAATAACAAAAACAATTGCAAAAACGCCACAATCATAATTATCTGTTTGTGATTGTACTGTTTCGAATACTATGCTCAATTCTGATTTGTTCAGAAATTATCTGTTTACATAAATCTTATGCTCATCTAGTAGATATTTAAGATTTAATCTGTCATATATATGAATTACCTTATTATTATAATACACACAAATCCGGTGACACTTTTCCAAATTTCCGGAAAATAATAACTGTATAAATTCTCCATCAATCAGTACTGATTTAATATGTTGTGGTCTTTAAATTGGTAAACTTAATTGCATGTTGAATGAGGTGTAACGGTTTGAAATATTATTAAATTCTCCCTAGCGGAAAAAAAATGCAAAAAACAGTAAATATCCGAAAATATCAGAAGAAAACAGAAGAAAACTGATAAAAACTGCAGAAAACGGAAATTAACTGTTGAAAAATGTCGAGATTGAGACAAAGACAACAGTTATCTTCTGATTTCTTCTGATTTCTTCAGTTTTTATCAGTTTTCTGCAGTTATCTGCAATTATCAAGAGTTTTATTCATTTTTCAACGTTTTTCTTCATTTATAAAAGCAATTTGAAAAGTAAAGAAATCCGGAAAAAACTGAAGACAACTGTTATATTCTGAAAATAACTGTTGAAAAGTGAAGAAAACTGAAGAAAACAGTTATATTCTGAAAATAACTGTTGAAAAGTGAAGAAATCTGAAGAAAACAGTTATATTCTGAAAATAACTGTTGAAAAGTGAAGAAAACTGAAGAAAAACAGCTATATTCTGAACAAAACTGTACAAAAGTGAAGAAATCTGAAGAAAAAAGGTAATAACTGTTTAAAAATAAAGTAAAATGAAGAAAATTGGAAAAAAAATATTTTTTCACGAAAAAAGTGAAGAAAACAGAAAATAACTGAAGAAAACTGATAATATCGGCGGAAAACTGAAGAAAACAGTTGATAACTGTTGAAAAACGAAGAAAAATGAAGAAAATTAAAAAAAAATTTTTATTTTTATATAATAAGTGAAGAAAACAGAAGATAACTGAAGAAAACTGATAATATCGGCAGAAAACTAAAGAAAACAGTTGATAACTGTTGTCTTTGTCTCAATTCCGACATTTTTCTGCCGTTATCTTCTGTTATAAACTGTTGTCTTCAGTTTTCTTCAGTTTTCTTCTTTTTTTTTCCGCTAGGGCTAATATATGAATATCAGTTAACATGAAAGCAATTCCACTATACAATCCCTGTCCTTTAACAATCCATTTATCTTTAACAGTCAAAACCACTATTGAAAATAAAATTCTTCTAAGAATTTTAATTCATTTTCTATGAACTTTTTCTAAAGATATTCAAAAAATAATTGCTTACTAATTTAATTTACTGCCTTTTTACTTTAAAAGCTGAAAAATAAAAGAAATTATGAAAAATGCTATGAATTAATTGTTATATTATAAATAAATAATAATAAAATTTGTAAAAATAATATAACGATAAAAAATGGGTTTTTTCAGCAATTATACATTTATATATCGACGGTGGCTACGAAAACAAACACAGATGAAAAGAGCCGCGAAAAAAAACACATCGAAATTGTGCCGCGAAAAAAAACACGTTTCCAAAAGTGCGGCGAAAAAAAACACATCTCCAAAAGTGCGGCGAAGAAAAA
Source organism: Anastatus disparis (assembly GCA_017163975.1). NCBI lineage: Eukaryota > Metazoa > Arthropoda > Insecta > Hymenoptera > Eupelmidae > Anastatus > Anastatus disparis. Next base: position 1,634,793 of record JAFFSR010000233.1, read on the forward strand.
CACATCTTCAAAAGTGGCGGCGAAGAAAAACACACCTTCAAAAGTGGTGGCGAAAAAAAACACATCTTCAAAAGTGGTGGCGAAGAAAAACACACCTTCAAAAGTGGCGGCGAAGAAAAACACACCTTCGAAAGTGGCGGCGAAGAAAAACACCTCTTGAAAACACAGTGACAATTTTCAAAAAGGGTGTTTTTCTTCGCCGCACTTTTGAAGATGTGTTTTTCTTCGCCGCACTTTTGAAGGTGTGTTTTTCTTCGCCGCCACTTTTGAAGATGTGTTTTTCTTCGCCGCACTTTTGAAGGTGTGTTTTTCTTCGCCGCCACTTTTGGAGATGTGTTTTTTTTGCGTTGCACTTTTGGAGATGTGTTTTTTTTGCGTTGCACTTTTGAAATGTTTTTTTTTTGCGTCACACTTTTGGAGATGTGTTTTTTTTGCGTCGCACTTTTGGAGATGTGTTTTTTTTCGTAGTCAATTACTCAGCTGTGATAGTTTTCGTAGCCACCGTCGATATATACATACATATATATATATATATATATATATATATATATATGGGACATTTCACACAAACTGGAAGAGCAAAAAAATAAAAATCGCTGAAACTCTAAGAATATATTCTATTTGTTACCCAAAATGTGTAAAAAAATTTTCAAGGATTTAGATTGGAAGAATCAAGAGCCATAGATCTTTAAAATTTAGAAATTTTTCAAAATTTTTGGAAAAGTACCAACTTTATGATTTTTTTTCTGAAAATCCTGAAGTTTTACAGAGAAATTCATAAAAATACTTCTTGTTGTAAATGAAGAGGAGAGTCAGCATGATTGTTTACAGACCTAAATTCTGAAGTTTTCTATTGGTTCTTACATGTATTACATGGAAATTGGAATTACTCATTGTTTGCCACTTCAGAAATTGCTTTTCAAGGGCTTATTTTCTTCTATTTTTTATTAACTTCAGAATAAATTTTTGATTGTGTAAGAAAGAGCCACCAATAAGGAGTTATGACAGTTTGAAATATATATTTCAATGTATCATTTATTTTTTATATTAAATATAAATGTATATTTTCATCTATGATTAATTTTTATATTGAAAATAAATTATACATGAAAATATATGTTTTAAACTATCATAACTCCTTATTGTTGGCTCTGACTTACGTGATGAAAAATTCATTTCAAAGTTCATGTAAAATAGAAAAAAATAAGCTCGTGAAAAGAAACTTCTAAAGTGGCGAACCATGAATAATTTCAATTACCATGTAATACATATAAGAACCAATAGAAAACTTCAAAATTCAAATTCTGTAAAGAATCATGCTAACTCTGCTCTTCATTTACAACAAGAAGTATTCTTATGAATCTCTCTCTAAAATATCAAGATTTTCAGAAAAAAAAATGATTAAGTTGGGACTTTTCTAAAAAATTTTGAAAAATTTCTAAATTTCAACGATCTATAGCTCTTGATTCTCCCAATCTAAATCCTTGAAAATTTATTTACATCTTTTGGATAACAAAAAGAATATATTTTTAAACTTTCAGAGATTTTTATTTTTCTGCTCTTCCAGTTGGTGTGAATTGTCCACATATATATATATATATATATATATATATATATATATATATATATATATATATATATATATATTTATTCATTAAAAAAAGTTTGTTTCAAAAAGAACTAAAATGAAAATTATTTTGAGTTATATCTAATAATTGTATTCTTCAATTTATTTACAATTATTTACGGATATTTGCAGTATCTACATTTAAAAAATGTATAAATGATAATAAACAATCATTATTTATCTCCAGCCTAACACTTTTTCATTGTTTTTTACAGTTTTCAATATTTTTTAATATCATTTGTTTATTCACAGTATTATTCTACTTTAAAAAATAATTTTCATGCAAGGTGATGAAATATTTAACCATAAGATAATATATATATATATATATATATATATATATATATATATATATATATATATGTTGCATGTCACAAGAAAATTTACACATTAAAACGAATTCTCTAATGTGAAGAATAAAAAATTAAATTAATAGAATTTTGAAATTTCGATATGGGAATACTTTTTATAAATAACTTTTTAATAACTTTGAAAAATGATAAATTTTTTAAATAACTTGTGGTATTGAATGCTAATTAAATTTAGTTTTAACATGAAGATAATTAGCGGTCAGAACCAAATCGGTAATTTGCGGTATATATCAAGTCAGCATTTTTCGCTTTACGATAATATTTTGTATATTTTTATGGCATAAACTATTTTAGATTATTCTTTATATACATGACTAGAGGAAATGAATATATTTTTACCATATTAATAAATGAATAAATTATTATAAGCATTCATTACAAGCACTGAATTAAGTCACCGATTTGGTTCCGACCGCCTCTTAATGAAATAATATAATTATTTATAAGTTATCACTTGAGGAGGTACCTTCGTCCACCACTCGAGTCAAATTTTCATTTTATTTGATTAAAAGTTACTAGTTATCTCCCCTCCCCAAGAATATACGTTTCGTATGGTGATTTTCACATACCCGATAGAATTAGCATCAATATAAAAAAAAGAAATAATTTTTATTTGAAACTAAAAAATTAAAATTAATTGAAGAGCTAAGATCATCATCTTTACTGTCCAAATCATTTACATGCTCTCATTACGAAATTTGAAAATTTGAGGTTATGGTGTGTTTTTGCCACCATCCGCTATGTACGATAAAAGTAACTAGATTCGTACATAAATGAATAATTTATTCATTTATATTTCCGCTTAAAAGTAATGCAAGTTTCTGAAAATTATTTTATAAGTTGCCAGTAATATTATGTTTATCCTCAAAAAATTTCATTTTATTCTCTTTTGTAAATTTTAAGATCAACTACAATATTAACGTTTCCCCATAAGAACCAATTTTATATAATTATTCAAATTTTCATTAACGAGATAACGAATTTTCATGAAATTTTATATGTGCATTTTAGACATAAAAATAAACAATTTTACATAGTTTCGACCAAATCTGTTTTGCCATACTAAAGCGAAGGTACCTCCTTAATAATAATTTTTTAAACTTTTTATTGATAGTTTGAAATAATATTAAATATATTATTTAAGGAGATGTAAAATGGACAGTACATTTGCGCCGATAAATATTGACTATATTTCCATTGCATTTCAGAATTTTGAAAGAAGAGATGCATTAACATATAATATGTATCACGAAGATTATTCAGTTAAATTTTTAAATAAATCTATTCATTAGTTATTGAGGAGTTTGGGTTCCAATATTATTTACTAATATTTTTCTATTTGGAATCAGAAATCTAAATATTTTGAAAACTAATGATTAGAATAATTTGAAAATTTAAATACATAATCATCATGGTATAAACTACACTTTTAAAAATTTTCTGTTAAGTATACCAGTTTCCTGTATATAATTATATGTTTTAGCGATGTGGAGTTACATTTTTATGTAACTTTACATCGCTGAGCGTAGGCCCTACTATGATCGCGGTATTGTCCCCGTGCTTAGCAATGTAATGTTACAGTCAATATCGACATGGCTGTCCGGTAAAAATACATGACATACGTGAACTTTCGCGACAATAGAAACACATTTCAAACACAATAAGAAATATTTTATTCTTATTAATTGATGTTTAACATAAAGTTATTAAACAAACTTTTCAAATTTCATAGTGTCATGAGTAATAAACGTTCAACGTATATTTTTTATTAAATTATATCGAATGTAGATTAGAAATAATGGATTATGTAATTTTACCGGTTTTCATGTGTATTTAACACGCTCAGAAAGGGTTCTGATACTTGCCATGCTCAGCGATGTGAAGTTCCAAAAAATTTTTTACTGTGTACAAGTTAATACATTCCTTTTATGAAAATTCATAAATAGAATGGAAAGACATCAGTTAAATATGACAGTTAATTTTTATATCTTCTCATAATGAAATATAATCAAACTTTGACAACAAATTCAACATAATAAAATAATTGTTCTTTCAATGATCATATTTAATACAAATTTTAGAGTGATATTACAGAATATTTTTTTTCCGCATTTATAATAAGTGTTTCGCAAATAATTAGTAAATTTTTTTTTGAAATGTTTACTTTTTTAGGGAAAATTTCACTTCTATCTAGACAGTTCATAAATATAAATTCATAATTATAGACATAATAAGAAAAAATTATTCATTTTTCATATATTTTCCTATCTTTATAATTGACTAATTAAGAAAATTTAATATCAAATTAATAATTTTTTTAAAGTGTATTTCATAAAAATTATGTTCAAACGATATTAAAAAAAATATTTTTATATCATGTAATGATAATTTTTCAAATGTGGTGATTTGATGTGTTTTAAAGATTAATATGTTTCTGTTATTAAAAATATTATTGCTTTAACGGGATGTCGTAGTTGTTGGAATCGAGTTTTGCTTTTTTTATCTTACTGATATCTTTTTAAATTCACTATTTGGACAAATATAATAACTTGTCCGCGCTAAAATTATATTAATACAATAATTTTTGTTAAATTAAAAATTCAATTTAGCTTCATATTTTTTCATGAACTTTGAATGAAAATTAGATATCAAGCTCGATGAACCTAACCTCAAAATAGTATATATTGAAAGTTTGTTTATAACTTTTTATGTATATTATTTTGATAAATTTCTTGACTTGTCCGCGCTAAGGATTGATCTTACGAATTTTCTTACTGAAGTGAAAGAATTTGATTTGACGCACTGTTTACTCATGAACTTTGAATAAAAATATTATTAGGAGGAGCAGTACTACGATATCCTCTTAATGAAATGAATTTTAATATATTTAATTGTTAACAGTTTTTATATAAATGACAGTTCATTTAAATACAAACACGTGTACAAATGAAAATGTAATTGAGGTAAATATAATTATAATATATTAAAATGTAATTTCAATATATTTAATTGTTAACAATTTTTATATAAATAACAAATTATTTAAATACTAACACGTGTACAAATGAAAATGTAATTAAGGTTAAATGTATGTTATTTGTGAAAAATTGTTAACAAGTAACTTTTTCAATAATATATTTTCATAAAAACTAATTTAAATACTTTATTCTTTTAATGATAGCTGAATAAAATTTCAATTGAATAAATTTAGTCATACAATCATAAATATATAATATTTATATAACTGTTCATCAAATAAAATGATTATTTTTTTAATATATATATATATTAAAAAAATAATTATTACAATAGATTGTAATTAAATAAAAATGTTTATTTTAATAATTATATCGTTAAAATTTATTTTGATGAAAATGTTATTTGATTGACATTTACGATATTATTTTAACTATATTTGAAAGGTTACTTGTCATCAATCAAAAAATATTAAATTATTTAAATTAATAATTTATTAATATCAAGAATTTCCTAAAAATTATAATATTTATGATATGCAAACCTCACTTGTGATCCATACACCTTGTAATATTTGTATCTTATTAAAATTTTATATTAGATGCAAAAAGGATTGTTAAGTAATTGCAGTTATTTTATTATTCTGAAATATTTAAATTTAAAATTAACCGAAAATGTGTATTTTAATCTATAGACGATTGGTATATGTTGAAGTGTGTTTATCCACTTAATTATTGTGTAAGATATAAATATGCCCGTCTATGGAGGCACGCGTGTATAGGATGAGGAAGGAATCTAAGGCAGAAGAGAAAAACCAATATTAACTAAAGATATAATATTACGCCGGGACTACCGGCTATAAGTCTTTATTCGGTTTACAGTGCTGAGGCTCTAGCACGACTGACTAACGACGCTGATGCGTCCCGCAACGAGGCCCGAAAGCCCTCTACAGTACATTTTGACATGCGCACTAAGACGCTTAGCGTGTAGACACCTACACTACTCTTCCTCAAAAGGGAAAAAAAAAAGAAAAAAAAATATTAATTGCAAACGGTTACATTCGATATAAATTTGGCGATAAAATATATATATATATATATATATATATTTTTTTGCAATTATATTTCTTCTTTTTTTTTCTTTTTAATTACATTTCTCTGTAAAGATTAATTTATACTGCCAGTCGTGATGCCTTTTACGTAAATAACGTCGGTTTTACAAAGTATATTAATTACATTTAAAACGCACATTTCATGTCTGGCTTATGTGAATTACGATTAACAAAATTATAATTCCTTAAAATCTCTGATTATCCTTCCTTTCAAGTTTTTTACATTTACTTTCTTTTTCTTTGAATACATTCCAAACGTAATGATGTCTACTAAAAAGTTAAGCGATTAAGCTTTAGTTTTTCCTTTAAAAGATTAATTACTTGAATAGTAGTTTTATTTCAACACTTAAAAATTTTTATTTACGGGTAAGCTATATAAAAAAAATTTTTTGAAGTCACGGAAGTCGTGAGATTTTTGAAGTTTGGTCTATAAAATATTCTTAAAAACGCATTAACGCAGTTGAAAGAAAAAGGCTTGCATAATCTAATTCTAATAACGCAAGTTTCTTAATACTAATACTATCTTACATTTATTTCTAGACTATTTACATGCACGAATTGTCTATCGAACAAAATATTTACATTACCCGTATGAGCTTTGTGCGGATTTGACGGAAAACTTACACTAAAAATTTACACTAAAAATTTACAAAATAAGAAATGCCGATAAGGCAAATTGGTTTACAACATTTCTTACAATTCTTATTCTAATTTACTACGCTATCCTATTTCACGTGATTGCAATAAGATGTTATATTGAGATCTAAATCTAGTTAACCTACGCTCGTCTTAATGACGAAGTTGTCGGTTATAACTTTCATATTTTTACAGCTTTTTATAGTTATTATTTTTACAGTTTTTTTATACCTAACGAAATTCCTTCGATCAGGATCAGTCTTAGTTTCTATTTTATACAGGTACCATTTTTTTATTTATATATTTTTTACTTTTTTTTTGTGTCCTCAGTGCAGTGTCATTGGGCTTGCAATTGCAAGTGTACCATGAGCTAAAGTTTATTTGCCTCTATTGAGGTACGTCGTAAACTTCGGCTTGAAAAGTGACTTTCTTAGCATTTTGAGGTAATTGAGTATTCACAGACGTTTGCTCTGCTTCGTCAGCTTGCGTTCGTCGTGTTTTCTTTAGTATATTTGGCACAAATTTTTTTCTTCTTGGTGCCTCTTGCCGCTCAGTGTCCATGGAAACGCTGGGGGCTAAATTTTCCGGCATGGCTTGACCATTGTTTTTGTCCTCCGTTCGTATCTAAACGAACGCTTGTACGTAGGCCTAGTAGCACAGTAGATAAGGAGAAAGCCCAGTCTCTGTTGTTCTCTGCGTGAGTTTTAAGAGCAGCTTTCAGCGTCCTATGCCAGCGCTCTATCATTCCATTCGCTTGAGGGTGGTACGCTGATGTATGTATACGCTTACATCCAATTAGCTGTAATAAGGCTGCGAACAGCTGAGACTCAAATTGTCTCCCTTGATCAGTGGTGATTGTCACTGGTGCACCGTAGCGGGCTATCCAATTATCGTAGAAGGCTCGTGCTATGGTAGCAGCTGATATGTCGTACAACGGAATGGCTTCAGGCCATCTAGTGTATCTGTCTATCATAGTTAACAGATATAAATAACCATTACTTCGTGGAAGTGGTCCAACTAAATCTATATGTACATGATCGAATCGACTATCCGGAGCCACAAAATGCTCAGGTAACATTTTATTGTACCGAGTTACCTTAGCTCTCTGACAGGGTAAGCACGCTTTACACCACTTCGCTACGTCCCTGCTAACTCTCGGCCATATATAGGTCATCCTTATAATTTGGTCTGTTGCCTTTGCGCCAGGATGGGCGAGAGAATGAGCCGAGTCGAATGCGGCCCTTCTTAAGGTTTTGGGCAAATAGGGTCTAATTACGTGATCATACAAGTCACAATAAATAGGCAGCCTGTCTGATCCCCATGCTAGTTTCTGCAATTTAAACGGGTGATCAGGGTTTTGTAGAATTTCAGCCAATTGCTCATCTTTTTGCTGTTCCTCACTGAGTAATTTATATTCAAACAGTGTTGGGAGACTAAATGCATCAACTTTATTGATAACATTTATAAACTGTGGATGATTCCGCAATTCTGGATCAGTCCAGTCAATAGCTGTTGCAGAGCTGATTGATTCGATTCGCGACAACGAATCAGCGACTCTATTCTCATCGCCCTTGATATAACATATTTCAGTATTAAATTCCGAAATATATGACAATTGACGGATTTTCCTTGCACTTGCCTTCTCATCATTATGCGTCAAGGCATAGATCAGAGACTTGTGATCTGTAAGTATCTTGAAGCTACGTGCTTCTACATAATGGTAAAAGTTACGCAGAGCCTCATAGATAGCCGTCAATTCTCTATCATGGACAGAGTATCTTTTTTGTGTTGGCGGAAACTTCCTAGAAAAGAAAGTTATTGGTTGCCAAGAATCATCACATTTCTGCTCCAACGCTGCTCCCATTGCTACATCTGATGCATCTGAAACAATTCTTAACTCAGCATCTTCTTTAGGAAAAGCTAAGTACGAAGCACTGCAGAGCTCATCTTTTGCTTTCTGAAAGGCCTCTGCGGCCTGTACAGTCCATTTAATCAACCTCTTATCATTCTTTTTCGAATCCTTCAAATGCTCGTTGAGGACGATCTGAGTCTCTGCTGCTTTAGGGACACATCTTCTGTAGAAATTTAGCATTCCTAAAAACCTACGCAACTGCTGGATGGTGTTTGGTTTAGGAAATTCAGCGATGGCCTTGATCTTATCGGCTGAACGTTTAAGTCCATTAGACGAGATGTTATGTCCTAAGAATGTCAGTTCACTTACACCAAATAAGTACTTTTCGATATTCAGGTGTAAGTTGCATTGGTCCAATCTATTGAGCACTATTTCTAAATGCTGTTCATGCTCTTGCATGTTCTCTGAAGCGATGAGGATATCATCTATATAGACAAACACGAATTCTAAATCTCCCAGGGCTCTATTTACGAACCTCTGGAAAGACTGGGCTGCGTTACGCAATCCAAATGTCATGACTGTATATTCGAATAGACCGAATGGTGTTATAACAGCCGTCTTTTCTATGTCTTCAGGAGCAACAGGAATCTGGTGGTAGGCCTTTCTCATATCTAGGGATGAAAACACTTTCTTGTTGCTTAGAAACACTGGAAAGTCGTGAAGATGAGGCACTGGATATCTGTCAGGCCTGGTGACTGCATTAAGCTGTCTATAATCCCCACATACTCTCCAAGAACCATCTTTTTTTGGTACTAAATGAATGGGACTTGTCCATGGGCTAGACGAGGATCTGCAAATGCCCTGCTCACATAACTCAGCGAATTCTTTCTTCGCTGCCGCCAGTTACTCAGAAGACAATCTTCTAGCACGCTGTACTATGGGCGGACCCGTTGACTTAATATAATGAGCTATTCCTTGCTCGTTGGAGATAAATGGGCTCTCTATTCCAATAACTTTAGGGAATTTAGTGAGTACGCTAGCAAATCTGTGTGACGGTTCTATTAACAGAATTTTAATTTCTTTTTCTACAGATTTTTGGATCGTAGCAACAGTCATTAATGTTTCACCATCGATCAGTTCTTTATTCTTAAGGTCAGGTATTAAATGGTGGTGTTTAAGTATGTCACCTCCCAATATGGCATATGGCACGTCAGCAATTACGAAATTCCAACTAATAGGCCTCCTAAGGCCAAAATTTAGTGTTTTTCTTACTGTACCGTATGTATTGATAATCGTATTATTTGCTGCGTACAACTTAAATTCTGACAATTTCAATCTCTTATCGCCTCTGGGTAGCAAAGAAATCTCTGCCCCTGTATCAACAAGAAACAGAGTGCAGGAATTATAATCCCAAACATGGAGACGTACAGTTGTTTTGTCTCTGTTTGTAGTCTCCTCACAAACAGGACTTACCCATTTTTTTCAGTATTATAATTTGAATTCTGTTTGGGTAACTGTTGGATGCTACGGTTCCGCCAATTACACGGCTGTGTACATCTCACGACGGCGTTACGATAAATGCGATGGTCGTAACACAAGATGTTGTTGTTAAGGTTTGGAGATTTGTTTGTCTGTTGGGTAGGCTTTGACCTATTAGAATTATTCCTCTGCCAGCTGTCTCTCCGTGACGTTCTAAACACGTTATTTTCTCTGTGTTTGCTATTATCTACATTCTCGCTTCCTTCGTGTGTAGCAATTTGTTTTTCTAGAGCGTCTATACGCTTATTTAACTCTGTTGAAATATTCTCTGGGACTGCTTGAACTACCGAAATAATATTATTTTCTCTTTTATTCTGCAACCTATAGACCTCATCTGCAATCTCTAATTTATTTGTGAGTGTTTGCCCAGGAAGATCAGGACCCATGCCAACAGCCAGCTCACCAGGTAACCGTTCTTTCCACATCTTAAGTACAGTCTATTGAGGAATCTGCGTACCAGCTAAGTCCGTCAATTGCTTAAAAAATATTGAGGGTTTGTTTCCCTCCATTTGCAAACTTACAAATTTATCTAATTTTTGCTGAGGGGTTTCTTCGAACTCCTTTATCAACTCAGCTTTAACTGCTTCGTACCTAGTACCTTCGGGTGCTTGCTTGATTGTTGTTGTTACAACCAACGTCTAATCCGGTTTAAGGTTATAAAGCAGACTCCATAATTTGTCTGCATCAGTTGATATCTGCGAACTTATGAATTGGCTTTCTAGAAGCATAAACCACGAAGTAGGGTCGTGCTTCCAGAAGCTTTGAAACTTCAACTGCTTAGGCCTGTTGACGTTATTCGTAGCTTGACCTTCATTGATATTGCGAGGAGTAAGGTTTTGCACACCAGGAAGAGCTCCTGGTATAGTGCTTCCAGTATCAACCATTGCAGCAGCTCTCTCAGCAGACTGCCTCAACATAAGCCTTGTCAAGTCTCCAACTTGATTCTTCAGCTCTCGCAATTCCATGACTGGAGTTACATTGCCACTAAAACTACCAAGCACGTTACTACCCGTTATATTAAAATTTTCTGGGTTGATAGTCGGCGGTGCATAAATTACACTATTGCCACTATTCAATGGGTTACCTCCCCCTAACAAGCTAGGTGCAGTACTATTTTCCAAACTTACTGGAATAATTCCTTCTGTTGTACCCGTTACCTGCGGTGTACCGTCTTTACGCGCCTGATCATTATCTACAATATCTACCCTATTTTTTGGTAATGTTCCTGAACTACTATTATTTTTTGATTTATCCGTTTCACTCACTTGCCCTGAGGCATTCTCATTCTGGATTTCATTCATACCTGGTAGGAAGGTTTTACCACTTCTCGTCGTACCACGAGGCGGGGTACGTGCCAGCCTATTTGATGCGCCGAATGTATCAGCTGCTTCCTTATTAAAATCGCCCATCAACGCTTTTTGGACTTACAAAAACGCGACGGCAAAGGCACTTGCCACATAAAAAATATTGTCTAAAACACACAGCACAAACATACACGACACTCGAACGCTGTACAATTATTAAGCTAATCTAGCTAGTAATATCAAAAAAAAATTTCTTTAACACAGCTGAGTTAAACCAGACATGAATCTACTAAAAACTACAAACAAGCGACGAGAAAAGTTTTTCATTTTTTATATTATTAAAAATGATATTTACGATGAAAAGATTTTTTATTAAGATGCATTTAAGTTTTAATTAAAATAAATAAAACGTTTCAACTCACCCGCTTGTAACACTCGACGCTCGCTGATAAAAAATTTTCGCTTTAGTTTTATAAAAAGAATTTAAGAAATCGCAAAAAAGAAAATTACAATAATAAAAGATTTTATTCAAGAAAAAATTTCAATTTAAATAAAATTTTATATTTTCAAAATGGCGGTCAAGCGTCGGTTCTTATGTAACGCAGTACGTTATGAGCACAAAATGGCTACCCAAACCTCATACTAGTATTCAACCTTCTTTTCTTTTTCTTTATTTAATTAAAATGCAAAATTGACGTATATAAAAAATTTTCTTCAAAAATTAATCAGTTGTATGGAGGTTAGGTCGCGCATTAAACAAATAATTCTCCGCCTCAACAAATGTTAGTGAAAAAAGAAAATTCTTGAACGCGCGTCCCGGAAATACGTCATCAAAAAACTTGTTACGTCACGCTTCTTTCTCGAACCTTCGTTCGCCCGTGCACGTTTATATTTACCCATATATATGCGTTGCGACGCCAAGATGGCTACCTAAAACGCTTTTTCCTCTTTTTTTTGTTTTTTGTTTTACGCAGTTACAGAGAACGCTTTTCATAAAGCTTTTTTTAGGTCAGTACGAAAATAATACGCGCACGCACTCAATAAATACCTTTTGTTAACATGCAGCGGGGCTAAACGAAGAAAAGCCGACAGGCCGATGATTTTACCATGACGATGCTCCGCTGATGTGGTTGGCGATGACGTCGCTCAGAAGCCCTAATGGCCTCGAGATCCTGTTGAATGATCCGGGTGCGACCTCTCCCTTTTACCCTTGTAACAAGGAGGCGCAGCGTCAAATTATGACGCAAATTTCTTAATGGTCGATGAGGAGAAGAAACAAAAAAACCTCTACTATTTTCTTGTGAGTAGCAGGTATAGCGTCAAACTGCGACGCAAATCAATTTTTCGCTGTCTAAACCTCTCCCTTTTACCTTTGTAACAAGGAGACGACAAGCAAGCAGCAGCAAGAACAGCAACTTCCAAGTTTCGTGTAGAGCCAAAATGGACGCCGTCGTTGTATAATGGACTCGTCCGCTTCCTTCAAAAATGGAGCACTCCTCTTCCTTCAAAATTTACCAAAAGTAGAGAAAAAATCCTTCTTCCTTCCTTCTAGTTGTCGGGGTCACCAGTATAGACGATTGGTATATGTTGAAGTGTGTTTATCCACTTAATTATTGTGTAAGATATAAATGTGCCCGTCTATGGAGGCACGCGTGTATAGGATGAGGAAGGAATCTAAGGCAGAAGAGAAAAACCAATATTAACTAAAGATATAATATTACGCCGGGACTACTGGCTATAAGTCTTTATTCGGTTTACAGTGCTGAGGCTCTAGCACGACTGACTAACGACGCTGACGCGTCCCGCAACGAGGCCCGAAAGCCCTCTACAGTACATTTTGACATGCGCACTAAGGCGCTTAGCGTGTAGACACCTACAAATCTTATGGTTTTTTAATTTAAATTTCATATTTCATATATATAAAATACATTTGTGAAGATATTTTCATTAGAAATAAACACAGAATTTTTTAAATCATGTTTCACGTAAAAATTAATTTCATAATTCTAATTCATGGTCATATATTAAGGTCTGAAAATAATAGTTCTTACTCAGTTCCCAGTTCTTAGTTTATTTATATCAAATATCGTACTATCCTTATTTTTCTTATGGAAGTAGATTGAGAAAGAATCACTTGATAAAATAAAATATACGCTTTTTTACTTTACGCACATGTGTACATATATTTTTATATTATGTTTCATCAAATTATTTTTAATTTCATTTAGTACTCAAAATTAACTTAAATTATTTAATTTTTATTTACTTAAAATTAGTCATTTATACATAATAATATAATAAAAGAAAATTCGACCAAGCGACGTTAAGAGTGAAAAACTTCAATATAATTGATACCTATCAACGCAAAACCCATTAAATTGTGTAACAATTTTCAACAGTTAATAAATATAATGTAAATTATATAATATATATATATTAATTTAAAATTACTAATAATTAATTTAAAACTCAAAAGTAACTATTTTAAAACGGAATATGGAAGATAAACATGTATTGTTTTATTCTTCAAATATCACGAATTAAAATATTAATTATTAGTAATTTTAAAGTGTTATATATTATGTAAATAATTCTATATTAAATAATTTTTAATTTTAGTAACAGGAAAAGCCGCCCGAAAAGAGATTAATAATTACATTTTCTGCGAAATATTGCCCTTGAATCGAGTAGCTGAAATATCAGTCTTAGTTCCAAAAAAAGACACTAACCATCGCAAATTTACGCTTTTACTTCATAATATAATAGTACCAACATTGGTTCCTAAAATTCAAGCTATAAAACTACTTGAAATTATATCGCCACTCTTTTTTTAAGTACCTTAGTACATAAATTAGATATACTTAATTTAGAACCTATTTTAACAATACTTTCCTTTCTCCGTGCAGTTTTCAGTTCTAGTAAACGTCAAATACCGTTTCCGATTATTTCATGGTTCGTGATTGAAACACGTGATTAAAAAGAATGAATTCCTATTTTATTTTTCCATTGATTCTAATGCCATTTAAAAGGAGGTCACGTATCTCTGTCCTTTTCTAATTAAAGAATTGAGTTTTTCACAATAACTAATAGCTTTAGCAAAAAATGAAGAGAAAGCCGCATCTCATATAAAAAAAGCAATATTTTCTTTGATAAGAAAGAATTAATTTTATTGGTTCGTTTTCAAGAAAACCTTGAAAAACTTATATCATAGAGGTTAGGGTGGACAATTTCGTTTTTCAAGGTTTTCTTGAAAACGAAGCAATAAAATTAATTCTTTCTCATCAAAGAAAATATTGATACAAGATGCGGCTTTCTCTTCATTTTTTGCTAAAGTTAGTAGTTTCTGTAAAAAAATCATTTCTTTGATTAGAAAAGGACAGAGATACGTGACCTCCTCTTAATAGAACAAATTCTTAATTCATCATGATATAATTTGTATTTAAACAATTTTGATGCACATTGTAACTTTAATTAATCTTTTATATAAAAATATTAAAATTTAATTTAGTACAAAACTAGAATATCGAAAGTCATAAGTTGCGGCAATTCTATGTTATTTTGAAATTGGCTAATTTATACATAATAATATAATATATGAAAATTTAACCGAGCGACGTTAGGAGCGAGGTATTTTTTGCTAGTTATAAAATTAAATGAAGGAATGCCTACATTGATTATATTCTTTTTGAGTACGCTTTCTGCATGTAGTGCATAATATTTCATCTAATGAAACATTATTTAAAACTTTTTTTGTTTCTCCTGTCATTTTCCGTAATGTCTTTGTTTTTCTATGGTTCTTTAATTTGTAAGGATTACAACATCTACTATAATATATTTTTGTAGTTGGAAATCCCATATTTTATATCAGTTGAATAGTTTTATAATTTTTATTTCGATAATCTATATGCGTATAGAAGAAATATACATTTATTGATATAAACAAATCAACAACGTCACGTCTGTGAACTTAAGCTTCGAAGCATGAAAGGATGATCACAATGTTGGGTAGGAAAGTTAGCTTCAACAGCTAACTTCAGGACGTCCAACTCTATGTTGCCCTATGTACACATTCTGAAGTTGGCTGTTGGACATCATGACCTACCTTCCCTACCCAACACTAGATCACCATGAAGTCGTGAGACCAAAATATAAAATTTTTGGAAGTCCGGTGGGGACATCGCGGTATGCAAGGGTGAATATAAATTAGCACCGCGCTCTGCTATGCCATTTTCTGCCACGTTGTGTTTACGTCAAACTGTGCTATGCTTGAGCTGTGCTGTGATACCGTTTTTGAATTCCATTTTTATTGCTACCAACAAATTAATCTACTTTGTATCTCTATTATTTAAAAATTCAATTTTTTTATTATGAAACATACGAATATTGGGGATATAAAATAAATTAATTCTTTTGGGACTGTCCACATGCAGCTCACACGGAACGCACAAGGGTACTTACAACTCACACGGCACATCCTATGTGCGTTCAGATTTTTGAATAGGGTACGCCCATCTTGACTATTACATATTCCTTTGAAGATTCGATAGTCGATGTGAGGATCGTATCTATATGATCATCTTAGTCATCAACGTTCTTATTTCAAAATATATATTCAAGAAACTTGGTTTAACGTTAATGTTGACAGACATGTGTCTTCAGATCTATATAATGATATTGAAGAATTATTAGGAGAATAGATACACAAAAACTACATTAATTAAGGTTGTCACCAAAAGATCTCTAAATTTGATCTCTAAATCTTATGAAATATTATTTTCTCTATAAACATTTTCAGATTTTAGGATATGTTTTTATTTAATATTTATTTTAATTTATTGTTAAGCATTATGAACTAATGTTTAATATTCTAGACATCCATGAAAATTTGTGATCTCAAACTTCCATCCAAAGGTTTAATATATAAAAATATTAGAAAAATAAATAATTTTATTTCTTATAATATTTTTTATCTGTTGCTGAGCGATATCAATTTATGGAGAGTGTAGTAAAAATAAATTTTAATTTTATATAAATTAAATTCTGTAACATAATTTTTTTAAAGTACTAAAAATTTTTTATTGTTAACGCCTGTAGCTTGAATACATGAAAATTTGAACAACAACCACAATAAAAATATTTATACCCATGTCAACAATCAACAGCAGCGATCTATCCAATATTTGAATCAATATTATTTCACGAGTCATCAAATGATGGTTTTTTATGGTATTAATAGAAGAATAGAATAATAAGTGATTATATTCTTACCAAGCTTTTCACTGTGATACTCACCATTAACTATTACTGCATTGATATTCAACTTACTTTTGAAAATCAGTAACCCTCTGCAAATTTTGTTTCAATTCTTCCCAAACATATGCACTTGCTTTTGCAGCTTTGTTCCATTCATCTTCAACTTTTTTAATCGATATCACATGAGGTCAAGGTTTTTTGAGCTTTCGCAGAGAAGTCATCATTGCTCGTAATGACACATTTATAGGGTTGAAATTTACTGGCCATTAACCTCTATATAAATCATATAAATAAAAGGTTTTGTTGCAGTCTTTTTTATAATGAACTTAAAAACAATTAAAGTCTCAATAGCTGGCAATAAAGAAAGCGACTGTGTTCTTATTTATAACTAGCATCCCCCGTCTCGGCTTCGCCCGCGCAATAGTTGGGCAGAAGTCGGTAGGTATAGAAATAAAATTTCGAAAACTATTATTTATTAAATCGTACTCTTACAAAACTTAACATGTACACAATACACAACAATTTTTGTTTGTGAACTATGTGATAATAGAATGAATTTTCATTAAAAATAATTTTTTTTTGTAGAAAAAATAAGCATTGAATTTTTTTTTAATTTTGGATTCATGTTCAATTTAGTGCCAATAAGTCAAAAAATATATTTAAATTGACGATAGAAAATTCTTTTAGCAAATCAAAATCGTGAAAGAGATATTTATTAATAAATATGAATGTACAACAATGATAGGGAATAAGTGCAATAAAAATTTATTGCCGATAAGTTGTTTGCATTATCCTCGCGATATAAGTACCTATACCGTGCTACTCTAGTAGAGTGAGCGGCAAAACAGGTCGCCACCTATTGAGAAGTGAACAAAGTGTCATTTTTAATAAAAAAATCATAAGTTATTAAAATTAAAGTGACATGAAAAAAGTACAAAATAATGACCAAAAATAAAATAAATTAAAAAATTTTTGAAAAATAATTACATAAAAAAAATGACAATTAAACCTTCAGCACTTATTTATTTAAAAATGACAAAAATCTGAAATGAGAATAAAAAATTTTTGAAAAATAATGACATTAAAAAATTTTTTTTTTCTTCCATAATTATGTCAATCGTAGTAAACATAAACTAAAAATGACAATTTAACCTTCAGCACTTATTTATTGAAAAATGGCAAAAATATGAAATCAAAATAAAAAAAATTTTGAAAAATGATTTCATTGAAAAAATTTTTTTTTCTTGAATATGTAAATTTTTGTTCAAACTAAAAATGACAATTTAACCTTAAGAGCAGGCCGAACTATCTGTCCTTATCCAATAGTGTTTTTTATAATTTATATAAACACCAATGGTTTTAACACTAAAAAAATGGCAGCCCTCGCTAGATACTAGTATAATAGATAAATTTTAAGATAAGAATAAAATAATTTTATCACGTGGTTTTTGAATAATATGAGACCTACTGAAAATCTAAAATATAACCTTTCTTTTTGGTAGGTCTCATATTATTCGAAAACTACATGATTAAATTATTTTGTTCTTATTATAAAATTTAACCAATATACTAGTGTTACGGATTCTATATCCTATAAAATGAATTAGAATTGATATCAGCAATATACAAAGAATGCGACGAATACACGTTTCAACAAGTAAAGACAGAAAACGCTGACCGTCATACTAACAAGTTATAACCTGCCTGGAAACAACGAAAAGCGTCGAGCACCATAGAAAAAGAGCTGACCACCCCGCAACAGGTTAAGACCAGAACGAAAAGTCACTGACGGACTGATCAGCAAATTCCAATCAATAACGAATATTCTAGAAGGAGGAGCACGTGGAAACAACAAATTTGGCGAGTATAAATACAGCCGGACATCCCACGAGGAGTCAGTCAGTACACCAATCGACAAAGAGATGAGAGAGTAAGCAACCTACCTTCAGCCACGAACAACAGGAGTACGCCCGATTGAAGCAAGCAGCAAGGAACGTATTAGGCGATGAATTAATAATAGGACATACCTCTCTCGACGAAAGTATTAATAAACTTATATTCACATCATAATTACTGAGTATTTATTTAATTCTTCACGCAAACTGACTGCTTGGGTTTACCAAGATTAGTCGTGATACAAAAGATACCCACTACCTTATAATTAAATATGAATATACATATACGTAAAAACGTAACACTAGTATCTAACGGTGGCTGCCATTTTTTTCATGTTACAGCCAATGATGTTTACATAAATGATGAAAAACACTATTAGACAAAGATAGTTCGGCTTCTCCTTAAGCATTTTTCCTTGGATAAAATCGGTAAATATATATAATATTGAAAAAATGTATTTTTTCCGAAAATTTGCTGAAATATTTGTTTGAAAATATCACAGGATGATAAAATCAACGTTATTCGCGATTGTGTTAATAAATGAAAAAAAATTTTTTTTTCATATTATTAATGATTAAAAAAGTTAAAAAAAAATTTATTTGTATAAAAATGGTTAAGTTTTGTAAACATCAAATTTCTTGAAAAATCTATGAGAAATTGTATTTTGAATAAAATTAACGTTATTTGAAAGTGGGTCAAATATCTTATATTTTTTGTTAATATATTTGGAATAAAATTTTTAGAAAAAATCGCAAATCATACATAATTATTTGTTATTTTTAAAATTATTTTAATAACCATGAAATGTTAAATTCTCATGTATGAGCCAATAAATATTTGAGGAATAAAAAATTTCCTTGAATAAGATATAAAATTTTTTCTAAAGTTAAAAAAATTGTCTAATTTTTAATTCTGCCTAATGAATAGGAAAATATTTCATTAAATAATCCGAGGTAATATTACTCTGTGCTTAGAGAATATGCAATAAAAATTTATTGTGTTGAAGTTACGGAATATCCTAAGTGTATAAGTATTTCTACCGTACCAGTTTAATAAAGTGAAAGACAAAATTGGTTGCCACCTATTGGACAACTAAGGAAAGTAGCAAGGATAGAGCATGTTGACCGCAGAACGCCGAAAAAAAGTAGTCTCTATTCCCTACGCGTTAAGATCTAGGTCTATAATTATTTTATTGCAATTATTGATTGAAAAAGTAATTATTTATATAGCCTATGACACTCGTCACATTATAAAGAATTTAAATTTAAAATTTAAAAACGATCAGTTCAGTAGTTTTTGAGATAATTGAGAACATTCAAACAAACGCTGTCCTTTTATATAATATTATAATTATAATTTATAATTATAATTATAATAATAGCCTATATTATTTCAATAATGGAAGATAATATGAAAATAATAATCGTAATTTATTGTAATACATGGAACTATTATTATTATACGTAATGACTTTTCTTACCTCATTATTTTTTGAACATGCATTGAAAACTTTTTGATTTAAAGATGATTCATTATATTTCGAAATGAAACAATTGAGATAAAGTGAACTTGCTTTTGATATTTTTGCTTGCGATTATAATATTAAAAGTATAGATTTGATTTTGATTACTATATTCTTGAAATTTGAATAATTAACGGTAGGCCGGAGTAGAACCTGATACTGACCGAGTAAAAATTGAGTTGTTTGTTATTTACTCAAGTTTTAATCGGTGTATCTTCAAATCAAAGGTCGAGCGCAATAGATATTATTATTATGAACATCTATGCACAAGAATAGTATATTTCGGTACTAGTGCGATAAAGTGATTTTTTACTCGTGTGGCGGTTTGCGCCCGAGCGAAGCGAGGGTGAAAAGGTCACACGAATAAGAAATCACTTTCTCGCACGAGTATCGAACACTATTTTTTGACACGACGTGTGAGAAACTCCATTTTCGCACGTGTCACTTTGTACAGCGTGCGTGAAATCGAGCTTCTCGCACGGAGTGTCAAAAAAAAAATATCTACCGGTTTGTTTTTGAGAAAAGTAAGTAACGCGAAAATATTATAAACATAAACTTTTACTTAGGCGTTACTTACTTTTCTCAAAAACGAACCGGTAGATATTTTTTTTCTTGTGCATAGATGTTCATAATAATAATATCTATTGCGCTCGACCTTTAATTTGAAGATACACCGATTAAAACTTGACTAAATAACAAAAATGCCAATTAGACAAGGACAGCGAATCCGGCCTGCTCTTAAGATGAAGAAAACAAGCTTCGAGTATCGGTTTGGATTAAGATTCTAAAATACGATGTAGTAATAGTCATTGTCCCTTGTTTAATTTTGATTGAAATTTTCTATTTCATGATGAAATTAATCATTAGGATTACTGAATAACATTTTCCAGAAAAAAAAAAATTCATATTTTTGTTTTAAGTTGTAATAGTGAAAAAGCGGAACTAATCTTTTGTCTGCATCAAATTTTCATTAATCATCACTATATTTTTTAATTCAAACAGTATTTTAAAATAAAAGTGCCATTACAATGGGGATAAAATATTTTTATATATTTTATGTGTGTAAAAATTATTCAACTTCATATTTATTTCCGGAAATAGATTATAAATTTTAATTCTTAAATATATTATACATGTTAAAATAATTTCTTAATCGATGTATAGAATAATTATAATAACAATTTATTAAAATACATAAATTTGTTTTGGTTGGATTTTGATGATGTGCACGTAATGAACGGTTAATATTTAAATACAGAATCAACATAACTTGAATTATTAAGAAATAGATATATTTTAACATATTCAAACAATCATCTGTTCGTATATTGTATTGTGCATCAATATCGAAGAACCAAATTTAGAGTATATGTTTTAAATCCAAAATTCTATATTTAGAAATATTAAAAGTTCTGCAGTTCCTTTCCCAGTGATATACCCAAGTAGAGCAAAAAATTTTATCAAAAGAAACAAAAAAACTTCCTAATGAGTAAAATCAACCAGGACTAACATCGAGTAATTGGAAATTACATAAAATGAATAAATGAACCAATCTCTGTCTCTGAAAATTTTTCTGTATATTTTGTGTATCTAATGGAACATTTTCACAGATTTTCAACAAATTTTATTTTTTTTGTATATATATATATTTAAATATATGAAGAGGCGCGTGTCACGCATCGGTATATATTTATACAAAATTTATTTCAGGGAAGCAATTTGAAGTGGTAAATGAGTTCAATTTGGCTCAAATCATTCGTTTTTAGCTGACGAAAAAATGAAGGCACTGTCATTTGGAACTTATTCCTTGAGTCGAAGGAAAATTTATTTTTTTTTGCGCACGATTTGGTATAAAATCATCCATATATATATATATATATATATATATATATATATATATATATATATATATATCCTAGAGCTGATATACTATCAATTAATACTATAGAAAATTTTTTTATTATTTTTAGCTAAAATGCGGTACACTCCCCTTAAAAATATGCGTATGTATATCATAGAAATGATATACTATCGATTTATGCAATAAAAAAAAAACATTTATTTTTCCAAGTGCTTGACACCATACTGTCCCCTTAAAATGCATATGTATATCATAGAAGTGATATACTATTGATTTATGCAATAAAAAAAATTTATTTTCCCAAGTGGTTGACACCATACTGTCCCCTTAACGGCATGTCGGAGCTGCAGCAATTGAGTTTTGCTTCTTTTATTTTATCAATATCTTTTTAAATTCATAAATTAAACAAATATAATGACTTGTCCGCACTAAAGCTATATTGATACAATCATTTTTGTAAAAATAAAAAATCGTTTTGACTTGTTATTTTTTTATGAGCTTAGATTGGAAATTAGATATTAAACTCGACAAACCTAACCTTAAAATACGATACATTGAAAGTTTTTATTATAACTTTGTATGTATAATATTTTGGTGGATTTCTTGGGTTGTCCGCACTAGAGTTTAATCTTACAAATTTTTTCTTTGTAGTAAAAAAACTCGATTAAACGCATCGTTTATTCATAAGTTAGGATTGGAAATATTATTAGAAGGCGGATGGCTTCGTCATGCTCTTAAAAAAATACCTAAACTTATATCTGAAAAAATACATAAAGGGTATATGAATTTTTTTTAAAAAAAGATGAAAATAGGATGTTCCATATTTAAATTATTATTTGGGCCTAAAAAAGGGACCGGTTTTGACAAAGATATTAAACCATCTTCAAAAGCCTCCGACTCATTCAGAGGCTTCATTCAATGAGCTAACATCGATCAGCTGTTAAGCTGATGGCATTCAAAGTTAAGCTAAAACTTCAAAATAGTTCCTCCGACTCACTCAGAGGATCTACGTAGCTTAACAACGTTCAAATATGTTATAGACATTTTCCAAACTCTTCGACTCATTCAGAGGGTCGTTCAAATGACCTATCAGCTGTTAAAATAGTTTCTCCGACTCACTCAGAGGATCTACGTAGCTTAACAACGTTCAAAAATGAAAAAAAGGTTATGGCGTTCAAAGTCAAAGTTCTAAAATAAACTCAAAGAACGATGACGTTTCATCCAGATCTTGAAAGATCCGGGTACATGAGGTTGGCAACTCGTGTGCTTAAGCACCGCAATCGGAACGATGTCAAGCCGCCTTCTTAATAGGACTCTCCGACTCACTCAGAGGGTCCATTCAGCGCGATGACTCAACAGCCAACTGCCACGAGTTTTTTCAGATCTCAAAGAGACCTGGCCAACCTCATTGGCACCAAAAAATAGTCAGCACGGCTGAAGAGATCCGGTCTGCCCAGCGAGCGCAAGCTGACTGACGAAGCGTGCGTCTCTCCCGAGGTATATAGCTAACGGCGGCGAGAGAGCGGCGCGCGCACAGCTGCGGCGGCGTGCGGAGTATATAGCGCGAGATATGAATACAGCACGCATAGTATAACTTTAATGTTATACCATCAAATATATTACTAAAATTATATTTGTTAAAAAATTTTCCTTATTTACTAAAATTCTTGCTACAAAGTTTGCCGTCACTACAAGAGCGACGAGCAATCAGCGGTGAGATGAGTAGCTATAAATTAAAGAAAATTCGCAACTTAATTTTATTCTTTCTTTAACTTTTCGAGAGGATGTCTTCTGAAAATAACGAAACCTTTAGGACTTTGGGAGAGTTGGTAAAAGTTCATTTCTCTGATTTGGAAATTGACTTTCTACCAGACTCACAGTTTTTTGCTTTGGTAATTGAGTCATCGGTCGAGTCACTACCACCTGAAGAGTCAGTGCTACACCTGATGGAGCCACCGCTGGAAAATTTTCAAATTTATTTGGATCCATCCCAGCTATGTGACGAGGTGATCGTTCCAGAAATGTTACCACCAAGGTCTCCAGAGGTATGAGATATTACTTTCATTGAATATATCCTATACAATTATTAAGAAAAAGAATTATATTGTCATGTAATTAACTTAAAGAGACGTATAAATTACTGTTTAGTTAAATGAATGACATTGAACATTCAATTAAAAATATAGGTTATTATACAGTGCTAAATATTTATTTCATTTGAAAAAATATTTAAATTTAAAAATATTAATTTATAATTACATTCATGAAATAAAGTTTTAATAAAATATTTGTTTGAGATTAGAAAAAAATTCTTACATAATTTTATAAAGTATAATTCAAAACAAAAATAAAAATTCATAAATTTGTTATCCATTAGCATATTTATGGAATAAAAAATCATTTGATGTTATTGATTTGAAAGCTGTCATAGTTACAAAATGTTTCCATATATAAACTCGATTTATGAATTTCGTTTATTATTTTCGAAACGGACAATTTATTCGCAAACACAGTTGTGTATTTTTTAATGTGAGAGAATGGTAACTATTTGAAAATTGTTTCAAAAAAGTTGCATACGAAGTTAGAACGTTTAAAAATTTATCATTAAATCTTTGAATTCTATTTGAATTAAATTTTATTCAAATATTCTTTTATCATATTTAATGAATTTTTAATAAAATAATACACTTGTATATATGTATATGAGATATTTCATTTTCACTGACACAGTTAAAAAATAAAAATTGATAAAATTAAGGAAATAAGTTACAATTGGATCCCAAAATAGAAAAAATAAATTTTAGAGCTCTAAATCTTTTTTTTAATTAATGTTTTAATAAATTTTTGATTCAAGACTATCGAATCAAAGTAAAAATTAATAGAATCGTTTTTCTTATAAATAAAATATAGAATGTAATTGAATTTTTGAAAATTACAATATGTAAATTTTTTAGCTTATCTGATTAGTGAAAGGTTATTATTCAATATACAAAAAAACTTAATAGAAAACTTGCCTGATTGATTTTCTCATTTTCAACGGGGAAATAACTGAAAACTTCTTAATTTTCATAAGAGTCAGAAAAATATTCATTTTATAATTGATTATAAGATCTTTTTTCTCTCCTTAATTTTGAAGAAAATATACAAATACATTTTTTATCAGATATCATTTAGATAGATAGATAGATATTCATTAAATTATATTAACTGATTAAGTCGACTTAGTAAATATTTTCATGTAAAATATTGATCAACTTCATTTTATCATAAATAATTAATGAATATACTTAAACAAGATATCTAATTTTTGAAATTCGAGTAAATATTAAACTATAACGAATCATTAGTCCTTATTTAATTTAATAAACGTTTCATATAATATTTTAATAAATAAAATTTAATCTAAATAATATTAAAGAATTAAAACATTTACTTGTTTAATATTCATATAAATACTTTTTGAATGAAAATTAAATTAACACATAATTTAAATTAACGTAAAGTATTAATATCGACTTTCGCAGTACTAGAATCTAGAAAGTCGAAGTATACGAACTCGCAACGTTGTCTCTGCACTGTTAAAAAAAATATAAAATTCAATGCATGTACATTAATTTTCAGCGAAAATTGCACATGAAATTTAATGTGTTTTGTGCATTAAAGTGATATTAAAGTAAATTGCACATTTTTTATTTTTTTTTTAATTTTTTTTTAAAAAATTAATATATAAAGGATATTGTCCTCTATATGATTAACCTTTTTTATATGGTGAAGTCGAGGGAGTCCCCCGCCCGGTATCTGTTTAACACATTACATCAGGCTAGGACTGTCAGACCCACCATACCGAAAACTTTGAGACTACCGATGGATGGTCAGCCACTTTTGTAACCAACAATCAACTGATGCCCAATGAGGTCGGATTTTTTAAAGAGTCGCGATATAAATGGCACATACACTAATTTTCTTTCGAAAAAAAAAGTTAGAGGTACCTGGCCAGGATTCGAACCCATGCCCTCCGCGTTGAAGGCAAGAGCTCTATCCATTACGCCACCGCGCTCTAAAGTAAATTGCACATGGAAATCAATGTTTTTTATTATAAGTTTAATGCGGATTTGCATAAAAATTAATACATTTTACTGTAATTTTACTATGAAATCGTATGAAATTTAATTCAAAATCAAATGAAACTTAACGCAAAAACAACATGAAATTTGCTTCCAGTGCGTACATGAAATTTAATACGTCTACTGGAAGCTAGTTTCACGTAACTTTCGCATTAAATTTCATGTGATTTTTTCATGTGATTCCACAATAAAATTACATTAAATCACATGAAATTTAATACAAAATGTATTAATTTTTATGCAAACCTACATTAAATGTATGTTAAAAAACATTATTTTTCATGCATATTGTACTTAAATATCACTTTAATGGACAAAACACATTAAATTTCATGTAAAAATTTCATGCAGAACTGCATTAAATTTCATGTATTCTTTGGCCATTTTTAACAGTGTGTGCTCGGTCTCGGCTTGCGGCAAGCGAGACGCCGACGAGTCGAAGAAAGCGACCACGCAACGCTAAAAGTTGTTCCCGATTTCGGCTATCGGCATGGATGATGCCGACAAGTCGAAGCGATTGACTTGGCAATGCAGTCGCAGCGCTCCACTCGGATTCGCGTTACTATACTGTACAGACGGTCGCAATGATTGTCTGCAGTATAGTCACACATAAACCTACTACGATTTTGTGTATACTTATGCTTCGAGTGTAGTCCGCATCCCGCTAATACGATCAACTTGGCAGCGCTGGATTCGGGTTTTTTTTCAGTGTATAACTCTTGATTCTTCCAATCTAAATCCTTAAAAATTTTTTTACACATTTTGGGTAACAAACAGAATATATTCTTAGAGTTTCAGCGATTTTTATTTTTTTGCTCTTCCAGTTTGTGTGAACTGTCCCATATATATACATACATACATACATATATATATATATATATATATATATATATATATATATATATATATATATATATAAATGTATAATTGCTGAAAATAACCATTTTTTATCGTTATATTATCTTTACAAATTTTATTATTATTTATTTAACATATAACAATTATTTCATAGCATTTTTCATCATTTTTTTTATTTTTTAGCTTTTGAAGTAATGAGGCAGTAAATTAAATTAGTTTATATAAAAGCAATTATTTTGTGAATATCTTTGGAAAAAGTTCATTGAAAATTATTGAAAGAATTTTAATTTTCAATAATGGTATTGACTAAGAAAGATAAATTGATTGTTAAAGGACAGGGATTGTATAGTGGAATTGCTTTCTTGTTAACTGATATTCTTATATTAAAATTTAATAATATTTCAAACCGGTACGCCTCATTCAACATGCAATTATTTTTACCAATTCAAAGACCACAACATATTAAATCAGTACCGATTGATGGAGAATTTATACAATTATTATTTTCCGGAAATTTGGGAAAGTGTCACCGGATTTGTGTGTATTATAATAATAAGGTAATTCATATATATGACAGTTTAAATCTTAAATATCTAACAGATGAGCATGAGATTTACATAAACAGATTATTTCTAAGCAAATCAGAATTGAGCATAGTACTCGAAACAGTACAATCACAAACAGATAATTATGATTGTGGCGTTTTTGCAATTGTTTTTGCTATTGCAATACTTGATAATTCAGTTCCATGTTGTTTAAAATATGATGTTTCTTTAATGAGATTACGTTCATCAAGAATTTTTAGAACGCAACAAATAAGAATGTTACCAGTTTTGCAAAATTATAATAATGCAAATATTAATTACGATAATCCACCGGACATGATAAGGGGGAGTTTTTGTCATGAGCAACATCTAAATTAAATATTATTAAATTTATGAAGAAATGTATCGTAAACAAAAAAATTCGAATCATGAAACAATTTTGATGGAAATTGACGATGACATTTCATATACATATTGTTGCGTCGCAACACAAATTTATGTAAAAATCAAAACGATGATGAGCGGCAGCACTTACAGTCGCCTGTTCTCACCTCCCTTAAGTCAGCTCATAGACGAAAGGGGGGAGAGAACAGGGAGACTTTGCAAATGCCGCGGAAAAATAGTTTAGTATCAAGCGTGACCTCGCCTCGAGCGGTCTTGTCTCTTGCGAGAACATCAGGTTTCATTACAATTCTTTCTTTTCAAAAGGCGATCAGAAGCCTTTACTGGTGCGGACGAGTTTCCGTACAGCGACGAACGGCCGATTGCGAATCAACGCATCACCTTCGCCCACCTAAGCCGCGGCTATACAAATTTCATTGTGTCTTATTTCTTTTCTCTTTTTGCGTGCGTGCGTGCGAGTAAAATATAATCGTGCGGCAAATAGTGTGTAAAATTATAGGAAATAAATCAAGGGTTTTTTATGCCACATGGCTTTTTCCCTTTATATTTGTGTATTTATTGAGTGAATCCTTTCCCGATAAATAAAGTGTAAATCTTAGATAAAATCAATTAAAACAAAGCAACTACAACCGCAAGGTTAGTTGCTTTGTATCAGTAAATTCATCTAATTTCTCTTTACAAATTAATAGATCTTTGTGTGCAAAAATTAGTGGTAAAATCAAACACAGTGAAATTCTAAATTTAATTCAATTAAAAGATTCAAAGTTAAAATAAAATCAAGTGTCAATTCATTTTTATTCAAACAAGGGTAAATTCAAAATAAGATTAGTTAGGAAATTTCACGATTAGATAAAATTCAAAGGAAAATAATCACGTTCTTTTCTTTCTAAATCATCCAACAAATTTAGTTAAAAAATTCGTTGGAAAAAGACTACGCGTCTTTTCACATATTTTTAAAAACCAAATACTGATATAATGGGAATGGATGAAATTTACTTACATTATAACGATAATAAAATTAGCACAGTTGAGATTAAATTAAATGAAGAAAAAAAGAATCAAAAGAAATAGATAAAAAATAAGCTTTACTTGTAACAGGACTTGAGAGCATGACGAAGCTGCCCGCCTTCTAATAATATTTCCAATCCTAACTTATGAATAAACGATGCGTTTAATCGTGTTTTTTTGCTACAAAGTAAAAATTTGTAAGATTGAACTCTAGTGCGGACAACTCAAGAAATCCACCAAAATATCATACATACAAAGTTATAATGAAAACTTTCAATGTATCGTATTTTATGGTTAGGTTTATCGAGTTTGATATCTAATTTCCAATCTAAGCTCATAAAAAAATAACAAGTCAAAACGATTTTTTATTTTTACAATAATGATTGTATCAATATAGCTTTAGTGCGGACAAGTCATTATATTTTTTTAATTTTTGAATTAAAAAAGATATTGATAAAATAAAAAAAGCAAAACTCAATTGCTGCGGCTCCGACATCCCGTTAAGAGCAGGTCGTATATCTCTGTCCTTTACTAATCAAAGAATTAATTTTTTTACAAAAACTAATAATTGTAGCAAAAAATAAGGAGATAGCCCCATCTCGTTTAATAAAAAGCAAGATTAGAATGGGAATATTAGGAAAATGTATTGCATATAGTTATGAGATTGAATTTCAAAAACGAGGATTACCCATATGCATATGTTAGTAACAAATTACTTTTGGATGAAAGTGATAAATTTGATATTCCCGAAAAAGTTGATAAAATAATAAGTGCAGAAATTCCAAATAGAGATATTTATCCATAATTATATAGTATTGTTAAACAATTTATGATACGCGGTCCCTGTGGTATGCAAAATATAAATTGTTCGTGCATGGATAAAAATACGAAACAATGTACTGAAAATTTTCCAAGAAAATTTAATAATACAACAACATTTAAATCCAATGAATATTTATTATACAAACGTAAAAAAGATAGCGTCAAAATAATTCTCAAAAATAAATTTACAGGAAGAATCGCAGATAATGGATTTGTTGTTCCTTATAATCCTTACTTATTATTGAAACTTAATGCACACATACACGTAGAAGTTTGTTCCACTGTACACTGCATTAAATATTTATTCAAATACTGTTATAAAGGTCATGATTGTGCATACATTAAAATACATCAAGTAAATGTGAATTTTCAATTAGAAAATAAAGACACTTTTCAAAATGTCAATCGTAGAAATGTTGAATATGAATATGACAAAACCCAACAATACATTAATACACGATATTTATGTCCACCTCAAGTAATGCACAGGTTATGAGAATATCCTTTACATGTTATTTCACATACTATAAAACGTCTAAGCGTTCATGAAGAAAATCAACAAAACGTATTTTTTTAAGAAGGAAAAGAATAAATGATCATGCAAAAAAATGTGGGAGCAACATCTTTTAACAGCATCTTTTGAATTAAATAGAGAAGATTTTGAAGCACGAAATCACTTGTATTCAGAGATACGAAATTTTTATACATTTAATGAAAAACTGAAAAAGTGGAATAAAAGAAAAAAAAAAGGAAACCAATACTTAGTAGAATGTACTTAGTAAGTCCGAAAGATAGAGAACGTTATTTCATTAGGTTATTACTATTACATGTTAAAGGAGCCATTATTACATGTTTGAAGCTTTGCGTACTGTTGATGATGTGATGCACAATTCGTTTCATGAGGCAGCTAAGGCAAAACAATTAATTGATAAAGATGAACAATGGGATAGATGTTTGGAAGACGCATCTTCAACAGAATACCTTTATATTCTTTATAAATCATTTGCTTTCATTTGCGTTTTTCATAATCCTATAAATTCACGAAATTCATATGAAAAATATAAAGATCAGTTATACCATCCTAAATACGAAAAAAATATAGGTGAAAATCTTGCATTGAATTTTATTGAAAATAATTTACAAGTCAATGGATTTTCTTTATAATAATTTCAATTGACCTAACATAAGCACATTTATAGAAGAAGATAAGAAAACAATTTTAAATCATAATAATAATATTCTTAATGAATTAAAATTGAAAATAAATTCTTTAAATGATAGACAAAGGCAAATATTTAACTCTACTATAAAAAGCTTAAACGACCAAAGTAAAGAAAAATATATTTTTATAGATGGACCATGTGTAAGTGGAAAAAGTTATTTACTTAACGTTTTAATAGTTCATTTTAAATATCATACTATACATTATTTATGTCTAGCTTGGACAGCTATAGCAGCAAATTCATTAGTCGAAGGAAAAACCGTGCATACAACATTTAAACTACCGTTAAGAGGCCGCTGGAGTAAATTAATTAATTAATAATGAAATTAATTTTAATGCTTCTTTTTCAAAAAAAGTTTGACACACTTACAAAATCATGAGTGAGGCTAGAAAATTAATTTGTTCTTAGTAGAAAAAATATTGTTTTTTACTGTACGAGTTGCGGACAACTATTGATTTCTAGTAATAACTACTAGTTTTTCCAAAAACCTAAAATTTTTTATTAGAAAAGGATAGAGAGATACAACATCCTCTTAAATATAGCAGATTGTACAACTTGTAATGTAAAGCCTAATTCTGCAGGGAGCAAACAAAGGGAACACAAATAATTATTTTGGATAAAATATCCATGACTTCAAAATTTGCTTTTGAAGCAGTTGATCGTCTTTTTTAAGATTTATGCGATGTGAACCAACTTTTTGGTGGTAAAACTGTAATCGCATCAGGAGATTTCAGGCAAACATTACCAATTGTACGACATGGAAGCCGTATGAACATTATTAAAAATTGAGTTTAATTAAGTTTATTATCGCAGAATTTAGAGCTCAAAATATAGAGTCAAAGTAAATATAAAAATCCAAAAAATATTGGGCTCAGAAAAATATAGAGCCAAGAATACATAAAAATAAAAAAAAATAAGATTTAAAGAAATATTGGGCAAAAAAAATATAGAGTTTAAGAAATTATAAGAATAAAAAAAATATAGAGCTCAAGTAAAATAAGGATAAAAAAAATATTGGGATAAAAAAAATATAAGAATCAGACAAACATTGGCCCCAAAAAATATAAGATTAAAAAAATGAAAACCCAAAAAAAAGTTAAAAAACAATAAGACCCAGAAAAATAAATGGCCCAAAAAAATTAGAGGCCTAACAAAATGAGGCCCAAAGAAAATAGGACTCGCAAAAAAGTAGGTCCAAATAAAAAAACGGCCTAGAGAAATATAGGACCAAAAAAGATATGGAAGCCAAGAAATAAGAGGCCGAAAATAATAAGGCCCAAAAAAAATTAGATCCAAAAAAATGTAGAGCCTAAAAAATATAAGGCCCAGAAAAAATAGAGCTAAATAAAATATAGGACCAAAAAAAATTATAGAACCCGTGAAAATATAAATTTCAAAAAAATATAGAGCCAGAGAATATATTGACGCCCCGTACGAAAAAAAGCACGATTCAGGCTTTTACGAAAATAAGCACGGTTCAAGAGTTTCAACGAAGAGTAGCACTGCTTACGTCCCTCTTACGAAAAATAACACAATTCACAGGATTTTACGAAGAATAGCACGAATTGCGGAACTCTCATGAAAAAAAGCACAAATCACTAGACTCGAACGAAAAGTAGCACGGCTCGCGAAGTTCCTACGAAAAGAAGCACGGCTCATTGAGATCTTACGAAAAATAACATATCTCGTGAAACTCCGACGAAAAAAAGCACTGCTTGCCGAGTTCTGACAAAAAGTATCACGACTCGGAGGCTTGTATGAAAAGTAGTGCATGATTCATTGAACACTATCGAACACTAGCACAACTCGTTATGGAAAATTACAATTTTTACTTCATTGAAAAACTTTATCTTTATAAATAGTGGTTTTTAATATTTTGCTTGTGAATTGTTTCAATATTGTCAATATATTACATCAGATTAATTACAAATTTATACATAGTTATACAAAATTTTTCTCGAATAAATACAATTTTGTTGCCAAAAATAAATGTTTAATTCATAATTTCTAATTAAAATATGTATAATTAATGTTTGTTACCCATAAATGGTGGAATAATTGCTTAAACTTCAAGATTCTATTGGTACCATATTAAAACTTTAGATGGTGTTTGTCCAAAATCGCCATTTCACACACAAATCTAATAAAAAAAAGATTTTACGATTTTCTAACTCGTAAAAAATCAATTTAACAAAAAATTTTTATAGAATAAGATATTATTAGAATTATTCAAAGAATACGTAAGAAATTTTTGGAAATTATTAGATTAATTTTTTTT
Source organism: Anastatus disparis (assembly GCA_017163975.1). Classification (NCBI taxonomy): domain Eukaryota; kingdom Metazoa; phylum Arthropoda; class Insecta; order Hymenoptera; family Eupelmidae; genus Anastatus; species Anastatus disparis. Next base: position 1,668,001 of record JAFFSR010000233.1, read on the forward strand.
GTACTGAGCAAAAAATGTTAAGAATTGTTCACAAAAGGCGTGAGAATTTTTTAATAATTTTTTGATAATTTTTAAATTTATGAAAAATGGCTAGATTTAAAAAAACCAGAATAGGTCGGAAAAATTCCGAAAAAAATTTATATTAGTGTTCTTTGAATACTTGTGATTCTTTTTATTCTATAAAAATTTTTTGACAAGCTGATCTTTTACAAGTTATAAAATCACAGTCTTTTATTACATTTATGTTTAAAATGACCATTTTGGGTGACCATCATCTAAAATTTCAATATGGTACTAATAGAATTTCAAAGTTTAGTCGATCATTCCACCATTTTTATAGCTTACAGACATTAATTATATCTTTTTTAATACGAAATCATAAATTAAATTCATTTTTGGCTAAAAAATCGTATTAAAAAAAATATTTCTATAACTTTTTAAATGCCTATTAGTCGCTTTATTTGGGGTCAGATTAAAAAGATACATCAATTGTACAAATAATTATTTATATAATTATTTGTATTTATATAATTATTTGTATTTATATAATTATTTGTATTTATATAATTATTTGTATTTATATAATTATTTGTATTTATATTATGAATTTTTGTATTATTCAATACAGCCATGAATTTCTCCAACAGTCACGGCAGAAGAAAATATATTGACAATATCAAAAAGTTCAGAACTAAAGCTTAGTATATAACAATTCTCCATTTCAATATAGATGAGAAATAGATTCGCTATGAAATTTTCACAAATATTTTGTATGCACCTGGAAAGACAAAAAAAAATCACGAAGTATATGACTTTTTAAGTAAATTATATTTTATTGTAAGGTTAGAGGATGTCATATTTATTTTATGAATTACTTTTTAAAGAAAAATGCAACATAGTTCCACTTATAGACACCACTTAATCGAATACTACTTTTGTAGCTATTGGCTGTTTTTCTTTATTTTTTCTCGAAGTAATTAGATATAACTGTAACGAATATAATATCATAACTAAAAAGATTTTCATTATGAACCAAAGATTGATATTTGTCTTCTGTTTTTTATGCCTACATTCAAGTATAACTGAAAATTTTCCGGTTATGATGTTTATCAATGCTATGTTCGTTACGATAATTATCAATTATTAGAGAGAAAATGAAGAAAAATAGCCAATAGCTGTTGAAGAAATATTCCATTGAGTGGCATCTGTAAATGGAAAAACATCAAATAAGATTACTGTATTTTTTTAAAAAAAATAAATTTATAAAATAATTATAATTTCACAATTAAATATAATTTACTGAAAAAATTATATACTTACTGATTCGAATTGCATTGAAGTGGAGAATGGTAATATTTGAAGCTTTGGACCTGAGCTTTCTAATATTATCAATGTATTTTTTCTGCCGTTACTGCTGCACATAAAAGTTTTGAATATTTAAATATTAAATTAAATCTAAATAAGTAAAATTTGAAAGATACACAATATTTATTTAATAAAAATTTATTATTAGTGTTTTGATTTTCATAAAATTTGTATTCAATTTAAGTCATTCAGGTGAGACTTTATACAATTTTTATAAAAATTTTATCGAACCAATTCTTTATAAAAACTTTAAAAATTAGGTTTTATAAAATTTTTATAAAATTTTCATAAAATTTTTTGACCCTGTTTTTAAAATTATATAATTAATTGTAAATTTTTAAATTAAAAATACAGTATTTTTCTACGCAGGTGGTATTGAATGAAACTTAAAATGGCAACTAGTATTCTTTTTTCATTGAAAAATGTGTTATTTATTATAAATATAAGTGTTGTCGACGATAATATATACTTTTTATTATTTCAAGCGTAAGTATTACTAAATAACTTAATGAATTTATTTAATCACATTAATACTTCATATAGAAAAAGTTATTTTTTTTACAATTTTCCAAAGTAGCAAATCACGAAGACTTCAACATAGCCTACATTGACTGCAGTTCATAGTAGCATATTCAAAGCAAATGAGGTATGTTTTAAAATATTTATGCTAAATGATGTTGCTAAATTGAAATATATAAAATATCTAATTATATTAAACTGAACATTGAGAAAAAGATTTTTTAGTTTCAAAGAAACGTGAGTTTCAATAGTGCCAAACACACGATTTCTTTAAAACAAAATTAATTTTTTATTTAAAAAAATACATTTATTTATTTCAAATATTCTAGAGTAGATATATTTGAAATAAATAAATATTTTTTTAAAAATAAAAAAATAATTTTTGTTTCAAAGAATTCGTGTGTTTGGCACTATTGAAACACGTTTCTTTGAAACCAGAAATTTTTTTCTCAGTCAATTAAAGATAATTACATAGTTCTAATTAAAAGCAATTGAAATTAATACGAGATTTATTTTTTAAATAAATTTTAATGATTATTTATATCATCAAAATCTATTATTTTTATACCTTTTTATAAGTAATTTCTAATGAATAAAAATAAATAATAAGAAGTGACATTCAAAAACATCATAAATAAAAATTCAATATGTTTTTATTATTTGTAATTAGAAATTAGGCTTGCAAAAGATGTCTTTAATATTTATCTAATTTCCTTAAATTTTAATAAGTTTTAATTAATATCAAATAGCAGAATGATTAATAGTAAATTACAAAAAAATATTATTTGAATAGATAGCTTATTCTTACGTTAATATTAATTAATGTTGGAATAAATAAATATTACTCGAGTGTAGTTCAATGAACCGAAAGGCCAAATCGCCGAAAACCAAAAACCAGAAAACCTTTATGCCGATAATCCAGAATACAGAAAACTAAAATACCGAAAGACCAAGATCCCGAAAACCATGGTAACGAAAATCAAGATATCGAAAACCATAACCCAGAAAACTAAATTGCCGAAAACCAAAAAACCGAAAACTTATTTCCCGAAAGGTCAAAATCCCGAAAACCATTTTCCCGAAACGCCAAGATCCCGAATACCATTATTACAAAAAGGCTAAAATCCCGAAAACCATTTTTACGAAGAGGCTAAAATCCCGAAAGTATTTAAATCGACTATTTATACTGAATTTTAACAGGAAATTTAATTGATAAATTATTGCAATAATAACTTCAATAATTTACCAATTAAATTTCTTGTTAAAATTCAGTTTAAATAATCGATTTAAATACTTTCGGGATTTTAGCCTCTTCGTAAAAATGGTTTTCGGGATTTTAGCCTTTTTGTAATAATGGTATTCGGAATCTTGGCGTTTCGGGAAAATGGTTTTCGGGATTTTGACCTTTCGGGAAATGAGTTTTCGGTTTATTGGTTTTCGGCAATTTAGTTTTCTGGGTTATGGTTTTCAATATCTTGGTTTTCGTTACCATGGTTTTCGGGATCTTGGTCTTTCGGTATTTTAGTTTTCTGTATTCTGGATTATCGGCATAAAGGTTTTCTGGTTTTTGGTTTTCGGCGATTTGGCCTTTCGGTTCATTGAACTACACTCATATTACTCTACTTAATACCTTCAGAAATTATGTAATTCATTATTAATATAATCATGTATCTTAATAGAAATAATTAGCTTGAATTTTAAAAGTAATTCTTTCTGTTTTATATAAATTCATTTATTTCATTCAAATTCAGAGGTTGGTACTCACTGTCAACGTAACGTAATATAGCTTCTCCCTATATCCATGCGATCTTATAGACAAGAAAAATTTCATGTGTTTGCAGTTGTTTTACCGAGTGGTCGCCAACTTAAAAACTAAGACTTAGATTTCGATTGATTCATTTGAATTATTTATTTTATCGTGCTATTTTCAATATTTTTCTTGTTTTATTCTGTTAATTAAAAGTTGGTGTAATGGATGACGAAAAGGAAGAGTTTAAGTTAAAAGTGTATCGACATTGTGTTAATAAAAAGATCAAAATTCTTGTATAATTTCGTAGCATAAATGTTGAATTATAATTAACTGCGAAAATACTTAAAAATTTCTTATGAAAAAATTTTTTTTTGCTTCTTCTTAAATAATAATCTAATTGTTCAATTGCAACAGGGAGATAAACTCGATATGTGTTAAATTTTAGTATATGTACACTCGACGGACACTGATTCGCGACCCCATTTTCGCGCCTTTAAACGTTATCCATTGAGTTTAGGATGGTTGCGCGACCATGTTTCAAAAATAAGTTTCCATCTAGATAAATATAATTCATGCTAACTATAAAACAAGGGAACATAAATAAAGAAATGGCGGTAAAATTCAAATGGACATTAATTCGAATATAAAAAATGATAAATGATAAAACAATAAATAAATGTTAAAGTAAGCATATGTTTATAAAGCATTCCTATATATATTATGTAACCATATGCGATGACAATCATAAGAAATCATAGCTTTTTCATTACTTCAGTATTAAATATTTGCTCATTTAAATTTCACCACCATTTCTTTATTTATGTTCCCTTGTCTTATAGTTAGCATGAATTATATTTATTTAGATGGAAACTCATTTTCGAATCATGATCGCGCAAGCTAACCTATATTTCAAAAACTCAACGGATAACGTTGCAGATATTCAAAAAGGGGGTCGCGAATCAGTGTCCGTCGAATGTACATAGTAAAATTTCAAAGCATCAAATTTTACTGTGTTTTCAAATTCAGTTAAGGCAGAATTATATTGTTTGTATGTTATTGTCAGAAAGACAAATTTCGCAAATTATAGAAACGCTCTTTTCGAAGTTGTATATACTACATTTATCCTAAATTACACACATTACAAGTTAATCGCAAACACACGCTATACCTGACATATATTGTACCTAACGCGAAATGATTTAAATGCTTCTATATATAATTTTTAATTATATATTTTTCTCCGTGTAAGAAAAAAGTACATCAACATTATGTTTATAAAAAGTTTAACGTTTTTATATAATTATTTTTATATAATAATTTTTATTTAGTTTTTGTACCATAAATTTTGAAGTTTAATGTTTTTCGTTGCACGTAAGTTGTATATCAAAAGCCGTAAATAAAGATTGACAACGTTCACTCATTTTTCTATTCATGTCGGAATTTTTTAGTATTATCGATTCCTTGATAAATTCAAACTAAAAAATTCGTAAAAATTAAAAAATTTCAATTGTTAAAAAGTAGAATAAAAAAAATATTTAAAATATTTTAAAATACATAAAAATGTAATATCATGTTTGATTATTATAATTTATTATTTATCATGATCTTAACGCAATGTATCATATTTAGATTTTTAGAGGTAGGGCACACGCAATCTGACGGGGATTCCATGCACGCCCGAATTGAAAAACATTGTCGGAACAAGGAAGTCTTCACTCAAGATCAGTGGATACATCTAATGGTTGAATCTAAAGAAGAAAATCCTTATGTAGTTGAAGAAATGACACAAGAGGATATCTTTAATTTCGAAAAATTGTCCGACCAGTTGAATTGGAAGGCAGTGGAGATTTTCAAAGTACGTGAAATAAAAGTTCTCCCAAAAAGTCTATCAGTAAACATAAAATATGATTTTTTTGAGGAAGCCAAAAAAATTAATGTATTTTAAAAAAATACCAATCTTAAAATGGTACAGTCGTTTGAATTGAAGCGGGCATATAATACAAGAATCCCACTTGCACCAAAAAAAAGAAGATTTGGATCAAATGTTAGTGAAAAATCTTATACCAGAAGAATTCATGGAAGATTTTCAGAAAATTTTAAAGATTTAAAAAGATTTATGTAAGTATAAATTTTTATAACTTTTTTAATTACTTTTAATGATTAAAGAAATTATTTTTTCAATATTTTTCAGATAGTTAATTACTCAATGGATTTGCTATAATTTTTACATAAGTAATGAAAAAAAAATACAATTTTGAATATACCTCAAAAAATGGAAACAGCCCTAACAGCACAAAACGTTTCAAAAACGTTTTACAAACGTTTTCTGGTAAACTTATATACGTTTATAAATTTCGACAAAAATACGTATTTAAAACATTTTTAAAACGTTAAATATGTCCGCATATTTTAGATTCTCAAGAGTAATGTAACGTTTATGTAACGTTTAAGAAACGTTTAGAAAACGTTTTCTCGGTGAAAAAATACGTTGGCTTAAATTTCCAAACGTTTCTAAAACGTGTTTTAAACGTTTTATTTTATCATTCAAAAAAATTATTATATAGAGAAAAAAATTTTACCAAATAAAACGTTTTTTAAACGTTAAGGAAACGTTTGGATATTTGAGCTTGCGTAAATTTTCATCGAGAAAACGTTTTCTAAACGTTTCTTAAACGTTCCATAAACGTTACATTACTCTTGAGAATCTAAAATATGCGGACATATTTTACGTTTTAAAAACGTTTTGAATATGTATTTTTGTCGAAATTTACAAACGTATATAAGTTTACCGAAAAACGTTTCAAAAACGTTTTTGAAACGTTTTTGTGTTGTTAGGGAGACGATACAAGTTTGGTGCAATCATACTTGTAGCAGATTTTATTACCAAGAAAGACAATGCTTTTTTTGATTCAGTGCAAATTATTGCTAAGTTTTAAGAGATATTTTTATCGTAGACTATTGTTAATGTTGATTTTATTTTATCTTATAAATAAATAAAATTATTTTATTTGATTTCAACTAATTTTTATCATGTAAGCCTATCCTTAACAGATCATCAGAGTTCTTAGAATCGATTTTTGCTTTTTTTATCTCATTGATATCCCTTTAAATTGACTATTTAGACAAATATAATGACTTGTCCGCGCTAAAGCTATATTAATTCAATCATTTTTGTTAAAAAAAAATCAATTGAATTAGTTATTTTTTCATGAACTTTGAATGAAAATTAAATATCTAGCTCGATAAACCTAACCTTACTATACAGTGAAAGTTTGTTTATAACTTTTTATTTGTAATCTTTTAATAAATTTCTTAACTTGTTTGCACTCAGGATTAATCTTATAAATTTTCTTTCTGTAATGAAAGAATATGATTTGACGCACCGTTTACTCATAAACTTTGAATAAAAATATATTAGGAGGGTATAACTACGGTATCCTAAATAAGACAATCGATTTAAAATTTATTTTCTATAAGTAATTATAAATGTAATATAAAATTAATTTTTTCAAATCGAACACCAAAGAAAATGCTTAATTATAGAATTTGATGTATCTAATTTAATTTGAAAATTCATTTTCCAAAAACAATTAAATACAAGGGCACAGTGTTCGGGATAAACACAGTGATGAATTTTGAAACCTTACTACCATAATATTATATTTTCAAATTATATTACTATAATTTGAAATGTAAATAATAAACTAAATTATTATCAGACTACTGTGAATTGTGCTACTATTCGTCAGCATTTTGTGAATTGTGCTACTTTTAGTTCGAGTTTGGTATGACATTCTTTTTATAGTAAGAGCTTCACGAATCGTGCTATTTTTAATTAAAATTCACTGAGTCGCTCCATTAGTAGTGCTTCTTTTCGTTAGGACTTTGCGAACCGTGCTTCTTTTCGTTAGGACTTTGCGAACCGTGCTTCTTTTCATCACAACTTTGCGAGCCGTGCTCCTTTTCGTTAGAACTTTGCGAACCATGCTTCTTTTCATCACAACTTTACGAGCCGTGCTTCTTTTTGTTAAGACTTTGCGAACCGATATAAGAATCGAGAAAATATTTGGCCCAAAAAATGAGAACCCAAGACAATATAAGGCCCAAAGAAAATAGCACTCAAATAAAAGTAGAGCCTGAAAACTATAAGACCCAGGAAAATATAGAACTAAATAAAATATAGGACCCAAAAAATCATAAAATCCAAGAAAATATAAATTTCAAAAAAATATTGGGCCCAAAACTATAGAGCACAGGAATATATAAGAATTGAATAAATATTAGGCTCAAAAAAATATAGAGCCCAAGAAAATGTAAGGCCTGAAAAGAATATGAGGCCCAATAAAAATTGGACTCAAAAAATGTAGGGCCTGAAAAATATAAGGTCCAGGAAAATAGAACTAAATAAAATATAGTGCCCAAAATAATTATAAAGCCCAAAAAAATATTAATTTCGAAAAAAAAGTGAGTCTAAAAAATATTGGTCCTAAAAAAATATAGAGCCCAATAATATATAAGAATCGAAAAAATATTGGGCCCAAAAAATATAGAGCCCAAGAAAATATAAAGTCAGAAAAAGATGAGGCCCAAAAAAATATAAGGCCCAAAAAATATAGTCCAAAAAAATAAAGAGACCAAAAAAATATTGGGCCCGGAAAAATATTGGGCCCAAAAAAATATAAGGTGCACGAAAATATAAGGCCCAAAAAAATATAAAGCTCAAAAAAATATAGAGACCAAAAAAATTCTGGGCCCAAAAAATATAGGGTGCAAGAAAATATAAGGCTCAAAAAAAAATATGACCCAAAAAGATGCTTATGACTAATAAAGACTAATTATATGGGGCCCAATAAAAAATTGCTACTCTTATTACCAAAAGATTAGACACATTTAACAAATGCGGAGAACTGGAGAACCGGAAAAAAAAGTTGTTTCACTTTAATATAATATAGGATAGGATTTTTGTTGTTTAAAATCAATTAGTATCTTTTATGTTAATTTTGCATGCAATCCCTTAATTTTATATACAATATTAATGTCAAAAATGTGTTTATCCTTTATGTAAATTTTGAATGTAAGTACATTATTTTAGATACAATATTGATGTCAAAAAAATGTTTTATTTTATATTTTATTTAAATTTTGCATGCAATCATTTTATTTTAAAAACAATATTAATGTCAAATAAGTTTTATTTACAAAACTTCTGTTGAAAGTTTAATATTCAGGTTAAGATTAATACAAATATCAACTTAAATACATAAATTTTTTTATAAAATTGAAATAAAAAATATTAATTCAGAGTATCGGTATTCAAAGCATATAATTATTTATGTAAGATGCATTATATAAATATCTTTTATTATAGTTTGATTATGTGTGATGTTTGAACAGTTATTTCTTTCTAGTAGCTGTCTAGTTCTGTAAAACTTTATATGCGTTAAAAAATTTTAATGACATCTATTAAATTCCTTTTTTTATTTCAATTATTTCAAATTTGCGTTTATAATATCTTTGTATGCATGGTTTTTATTTATCTTTTTCTTTTCTATGATTTTTCTTATATAAGTTTCCTTTTCTTGTGCTATTATACTCTGCAGTAATGGAAGTAGATAGTTCACAAAGTCAATCTTCAGTACAATCAGTACCTAGATTTAGTTTTGATTACATCAACGATTTGAATGATATTCTAGATGAACTTGGATGATTCTTGTGCAGCAATTGCTTTACCATCACATATTATCAATGATTTCGTTGAATTATTGAATAATTTTATAGTATATTTATCTACGAGGGCAGAAATTAGATCTTTCTGCCGTGCGTAGAATTGTCTCTCGAGGCGAAGCCGAGAGAGACAAACGCACGGCAGGTTGATCTAATTTATGTCTGAGTGGATAATACTACTTTTCTTTATAGCTAGCCGAAAATTCGCCACGCTAATTAATAATAAATCTAAAAAAATGTCATGCGTGTGGATATACCAGCTGACGACAGCGCGCGGCCATGAATTTTCTTTCTGATTTGCTCACGCGCCATCTGCGGGCCAGCTCTAAACAAAATTCAAAGGCGCGCGTCGCACCTCGATTCAAATACACTTTAAAAATCACGAATGATAAATCTAAGGGTTTACCGAAAATACAAATGATAAATCTAAATGTATATTAATGATAAATCTAAAGAAATATTAATGATGAATCTAAAAATAAATACAAATGATACATCTAAAAACTAATACGAATTATGAACCTAAAAATTAATACGAATTATGATTCTAAAAATAAATACAAATGATAAATCTTAAAAAAAATAAAAATGATAAATATAAAAATTTATCAAAAAATATGAATAATAAATTTAAAAAATTAAACACTAAAAAATGCAAAATGACACATTATACGCAAAAAATGTAACCTATGAATCGCTATTAAACGAATGATAAATCTAAATATTCATCAAAAATATGAATTATAAATATAAATTATGTAAATTATAGATTAGATAAATATAAATTATCGCTATTAAACGAATGATAAATCTAAATATTCATCAAAAATATGAATTATAAATATAAATTATTAAATGCAACTAAGAACAATTGCGAATGATAAATCTAAAAAAATACGAATTATGAATTAAAAAGCAATTGCAAATGATAAATAAAAAAAAAATACGAATTATGAATCAAAAAACAAATACAAATGATAAATCTAAAAAAAATAAAAATGCTGCATATAAAAATTTATTAAAAAATGTAAATAATAAATCGAAAAATTAACACTATTTAAACATCGTTGTCAATATTTTATACGTAATGTATTTCATAACGATGTATTACGTATAAAAATTAACACATACACACACACATGTAACACAGCATCAACATAAAAAACCGACAAGAAAAGTATTAAAAAGATTCATGTGATTTTTAAATGTAAATACATTGTGTGTATTTACATTTTAGAATTCATGTTTAAGAACTTCGAGTAAGGTTATAACAGCAACAGCTGTTGCTATTGGCCTAGACGGCGCCAGCGTCTGGCGGCCATTAAAAGTTTTCTGCATTGGGTCGTCAGTGCTGCGTTAGTTACGATAGATGTCGTCTCACCCAGCAGAAATTCTGAGTTTCTCTACCTGTTGATCTAGCAGAAACACGAATTTTCGGCTAAGATATGAAGAAAAATTAATTTTACATGATCCATCAATCCCCAAAGATAAGAAAATAAAAATATTAGCAATTTTGCCAAGCGCATGGAGTCATACTGACATAAAACAATATTTCAATGCTGCTGATCATATGATTAAATATGCTCGTGATCTTATGCAAGACAAGAATATTTTGTCATCACCTTATCTCAAAAAAGGTTGGCATTTTAGTAATTTGAATTCTTGAAAATATTTTAATTTATAAATATAGAATGATTTCATGATGAGAGAAGCATATACAAAATATAAAAAAAATTGTTCATCTCTATTTTCTTAAATCTGTTTAGTTTCTATATATTTTAGGTTATTGTGTTTTAAAGAAATGTTCAATTAAACATTACCCTATATTGACATTTAAAATATTCTATATTATACATTAGAAATAATATAACACACGTACTACTAGTATATTAATAATATTTAAATTATTTTTGTTTTTCTATTCACAATCAAATATTTTAACGTATTTAAAATCAAATAAGATATGTTAACTGAATTGATATTATAATATTAAACAAATAAAAGTTCTTCATAATGAATACTATCATAAATATTGTATTTTGCATGAAATATTTTCTATTTAGGTAAATCTATATCTTGTGAAATGATCGCTACAGTTAAGGACTCTAATTTGAGAGATGGTGTAAGCTGGACTATGCCTAGTATGAAAGATACAATATGTGTAAGAACTAGTAATGGAATGAAAGAGAAGCCCAAAAACGACTGGATTCTGTTGAATCTAAAAGAATTGTACGGTCTCTATGAATTAGAGTTTCCAAAAAATAAAATTGGTTTCACAAAATTTACAATGTTGCGTTCTAAAAACTGTGTTTTCGCAGGAAGCAGTGGGACTCACAGCGTGTGTGTCTGTCCGCATCATCAGAATGTAAAATTGATGATTTTAGGTATTTTTATTTATTGTGAGCATGCATCTTAATGTAAATAATAGGAATTCTAATTTTAATAGCTTATTTTTTTCCTGATTGTCATTCAGCTAACTTAACAGAAAATGAAGAACAGAAAATAACTTCATATACAGATCGTTTTGATTTTTTAATATGTAAAACAGCATTTGATTTATGTTATTATAATAACTGCGAGAAATTTCCAGGATCTATTAACCTAGAAAATTTATCATCTTAAGTTTTTAAGACAATGATATTACCTCAATTTCTTTCAAGAAGTGGATTAATAATCCTCAAACAACTTTAGAAACATTAATCAGGAAAATGTTTGACTTTGTAACGTATTTTTATAAAAAAGTGAAAGAACTCCTTCCACATGCATTTATTGCATCAAAACAATCAATGTATTCCAGAACGTTAAGGGACAATCTGGCATCACATAAATTTCAAATGATTTTTGATTTTGCAGAGAATTATGCATTCACGATTCAAGATGCGGCTCCTGGTTTTCATTGGAACAATAACCAAGCTACAATCTATGATGTAATCATTTATTATAAAGATAATGCTATTACTAAACATAAGACATTAGTAATAATATTAGACTGTTTGATTCATGATGCTGTAGCTGTTTATACATTCCATAAAAAAATTTTGAATTTCTTGAATGATGAATTTACCTCTATGAAAAAGATTTATTATTTCTCTGATGGTGTCCCTCAACAGTATAAAAATTATAAAAATATCATCAATTTAGTTCATCATAAAATGGACTTTGGGTGCGATGCTGAGAGGCATTTCTATCCAACGGCCCATGGAAAAGATTCGTGTGATGGTCTTGGAGTTACGATAAACAGAGGGGCTCTTAAAGCAAGCCTGCGAAGGTCTACAACCAACCCGATTTTAACAAGTGAAGATTTATTTAATTGACTAAATACAACTAACAGAATGCCAAATATTGCATTCGAATATTCTACTCAAAGAAATTATGATCAAAGTAAGAAATTGTTAGCCCAGCAATTTAAAAATAACAGGCGGATAACACATCTCCAGGAACAACATTGTTTAATTCGAACTGACGGTACTATTAGATCAAAATTGTATTCTGCAGGTGATGCTTATACAGACACTATAATTTTCTAATGTTTCTCATTCATGTACCAATAAATGAAAGATTTATTATTATTTCTTAAATTTTAATTAAAATTATATATTTAATGAGATGGATAAAATTAATCATTACTCTGTATTAAATTTTCATTAATCATCACTATATTTTTTAATTAAAGCAGTATTTCAAAATGAAAGTGCCATTACAATGAGGATAAGATACTTGTTCAAAATTCGACAATCCATAAATGAAAGATTCTTTCATTTTCAAATAAACTTTTATAGTAAATAAATCTTATGTATGTGAAAATTATTCAACTTCATATTTATTTCCGGAAATAGATTATAAATTTTAATTCTTAAATATATTATACATGTTAAAATAATTTCTTAATCGATGTATAGAATAATTATAATAACAATTTATTAAAATACATAAATTTGTTTTGGTTGGATTTTGATGATGTGCACGTAATAAACAGTTAATATTTAAATACAAAATCAACATAACAACTTGAATTATTAAGAAATAGATATATTTTAACATATTTAAACAATCATTTGTTCGTATATTGTATTGTGCATCAATATCGAAAAACCTAATCTAGAGTATATGTGTTAAATAAAAAATTCTATATTTTGAAATATTAAAAGTTCTGCAGTTCCTTTCCCAGTGATATACCCAAGTAGAGCAAAATATTACTTAAAAATTTTATCAAAAGAAACAAAAAAACTTCCTAATAAGTGGAATCAACCAGGACTAACATCGAGTACTTGGAAATTACATGAAATGAATAAATGAACCTATCAGAAAATAACAATTCTGAGATTTGAAAAAAATTTGTGTAGATTCTACTCATAATTTGCAACAATAAATATAATTATTATTGGATCTCTAAAACCCTTAGTTCCTAAGGAAAAAATAATTAAGTTGGTAATTTCACGAAAAAATTTTGAAAAATCACAATATTTTATTACTCATTGCTCGTAATTCCTTTGACCTATGTCTCTGAAAATTTTTCTGTATATTTTGTGTATCTAATGGAACATTTTCACAGATTTTCAACGAATTTTATTTTTTTTTCATATATATATATATATATATATATATATATTGTAACATGGTGGATTTTTCATCCACATGTTATATTTGTACATAGATACCTACTATACCGGCGAAGAGCCTTATAAGTAGGATTTTAACTTGTATATAGCAGTGCGGCATTGGCTCGGTGAATAGAGCTCGTGCCTGGAGATCTCGAGGAGCGGGGTTCGCGCCCGGTGTCCGCTTATTTTTTCATTCAAAAAGTTTCATGTTTCAATGGCGCCCAACAAAATAACTTACTGGAGCAACCATAGAGCATTTTAAAATTTAGCATTAAGTTATTAGCATTAAGCAGAGCGAGCAGAGCGTGCAGAGCGAGCAGAGCAAGTAGCAGTAGCAGTTATGACGAAATTATCGGTTCCACCGAAGTACTTTCGTGTGGGGGGGAGGAGAGCAGAGCGAGCATAGCAAGTATGACGAAATTATCGGTTCCACCGAAGTACTTTCGTGTGGTGGGGGGGATTGTAACATGGTGGATTTTTCATCCACATGTTATATTTGTACATAGATACCTACTATACCGGCGAAGAGCCTTATAAGTAGGATTTTAACTTGTATATAGCAGTGCGGCATTGGCTCGGTGAATAGAGCTCGTGCCTGGAGATCTCGAGGAGCGGGGTTCGCGCCCGGTGTCCGCTTATTTTTTCATTCAAAAAGTCTCATGTTTCAATATATATTTAAATATATGAAGAGGCGCGTGTCACGCATCGGTATATATTTATACAAAATTTATTTCGGGAAAGCAATTTGAAGTGGTAAATGAGTTCAATTTGGCTCAGATCATTCGTTTTCAGCTAACGAAAAAATGAAGGCACTGTCATTTGGAACTTATTCCTTGAGTCAAAGAAAAATTCATTTTTTTTGCGCACGATTTGGTATAAAATCATCCATATATATACATATACATATATATATATATTAAATTTTTCTTTGACTCAAGGAATAAGTTCCAAATGATGACACTGCCTTCATTGTTTTGTAAGCTAAAAACGAATGATTTGAGCCAAATTAAACTCATGTACCACTTCAAATTGCTTCGTTCAAATACATTTTATACAAAGACGAAGTATAAACTTTCCATGGTGGTTACTCAGTTGATTAAAGTGTCACATGACTGGAATTACGTTAAAATAATTCATTTTTAGGTTACAAAAATAGTCCAATAATTGTTTTGGGGATTAGTTAAACGTTATAATTGATAATTATGTAAAAATTTTTTACGTTTTCTAGAATATTTATGCAAAATCGAAATTTTTAATAGAAAATTGAATACTTTTAATAAAATTCTGAAGGTAGCGTTAAATATAACTTCATAAAAAATTGAGTTAGATTTTCTAAATAAAAAAACAAAAATTTAAGGCATTATAGAGGTGCGTACCATTTGATGTAGTAGAATCGCAACTATTCTAAAATTATGTTCAAAAAGTTACATAAAAAGGCAGATTTGTATGAGATTTACTCATATACATATATATTTATATATATTTTCAAAATTTTGGAAACTTTATTTGAGATGCAATAAAGAATTTTAACTTTACAAGGAATCGAATAAGCTTATCTTTAACACTTTTATGTACAATATTATATTTTTTTTATATAGTTTCCTCAATAGTTACAAATTTTTAGAGTATACCGAAAACTTTGCTATCTCATAACCTAAATTCCTTACCATTGCATCGAGGGCCACAAAAAAATGTTTTCTATTGTCTTATCAAAATAATGTGCAAAGACATTAAACTTTTAAATATAATATTTTACAAAAAAATTCATTTGCAAAACTTGTAAGATGGTTGAAAAATGCTTCGTTCCGAGATTCATTTGTACGTAATATATTTATCACAAATTACTATTCAATAATTCTATGACTCTATAATTTTTCACTTTTCTTACATTGTCTTGTACACTGCTGGTTATCTAATTTCGGCCTCACTCGAGAAAAAATCAGTTGACAAAAATCAATATTTCTCAAAAAATTAGTCGCCATTTAAGGATGTTTTGGCTATACAGTCTGTGTCAAAAGCTAGTATTTTCGATAATGGTTTATATTTTTAAGTAGGGAGGGTTTAATCAATTTTTCACTGAGTAATTTATTATATAATATTAAAACAATCATCTTAAACCTTGTTTAATTTAAATATAACAATTTATTAAAAAGTTATAGCATTTTAAAGTTTATAACTTTTACCGATATCTAAAGTAACCATAAACAAAGCTGCCAAAGTTTCAAAAATAATTCTATTCAACAGGAACAAAGTTTATCTCATTCATTTTAAAATTTTAAATCTATTGACGAGGATGGAATTTCGATTTTAATTTATTATTCAAATTTATTGCTAATTGTTTTCGAAAAAATGTATATGTCTCAGATGGTACTTACTGTTTTAACGTAGAAAATCGTCAATATATTTAAGTGAAAAATAAAAATTGAAATTCTGTCCTTGTCAATCGATTACTAATTTGAAACTGAACAACATAAACTTCGTTGCTGTCGAATAAAATCATTTTTGAAACTTAGGCACCTTTGTTTATGATTACATTAGATTTCGGTAGAAGTTATAAACTTTAAAATGTTACAACTCTTTAATAAATTGTTATATCTATATGAAACACAGTTTGTAATGACTGTTTTAATGTTATCTAATAAATTAGTAATCCCTTTAACAAACGAGAGGAGAAAGGAAAGGGCCTCCATAACGTGTCAGAAGACTTCTTATCCCGACATACTAATGTTACTGAATACTCTTTGATTTGTCAGACTTGTAGAAAGTTTAACTATAATAATTGTATATCAAATGTAGGTTCTAAAAATGAAACTCACGTTTCCATGGAAGAATGTGGTGCGGAACCTGAAAACGATGAAAGTGTTCAGATGGAAGATGTAGAATTTCTCAGAACCAGAAAAGATAAATTAGAACAAATCATGGGCGCACTAAAAAAAAGGTTTTTTTTCTTCCAGAGAATGATCCATCAACGGCTTTTATTCTTACAATACTACCCGATAGCTGGTCTTTACGAGAAATAATGGAGGACTTTATGTTTCTATGAGAATGGCTAAAAGGCAAGAGATGTAAGAAATAAATCTGGCATTTCGGCAACTTCTGATCCAAAAAAAGGCAAGCCTTTGCCTACGACTATAAATAAGTTACTAGAATATTATGACTCCGATACCAACAGCAGAGTAATGACTAACAAAAAAGACGTTGTAAAAGTAAAAAAAGATGATGAAATAATTCATGTTCCAAAAAGATTGCTTTTGTTTGATATAAAGATTTTGTTCTAAAATTTTAAAGAAAGTAATGAAGAAACACAAATCAGATTCAATAAATTCGCTAAATTAAGGCCTAAATGGTGCGTTATCGGAGGAGCAAGAGGTACTCACAGTAAATAACATCATTAATAACATCATTTCATTTGGTTCAGTTTTGATATTTATTTTCCGTATGTTAAATTAAATTTGATAATTGAAAGACCTTACTCTTTTGTACACAAACGTTTTATCGCACTATAATATTCTACCTTACTACTAAACAAACGAATGTTATTTCCTTTATTCTTATTTCATTATTATTATTATTATTTAAAATTTAATATTTGACCACTCGCATTTAAAAAAGTTAAAATAATATTATAATAAGTGTTAAATTATTTACTTCTTTCTAACATTTTTAGTATGGCGACGGCCATCGAGTACTGAAAATTAGAAAATTTATTTAAAACCTTCGCATTATCTACTCATTAGATACTAATTTTTAATAATAAAAGTAGTTTTACCCTCTCAAATTATTTTTTATTGACGATTTAGAAATTGAAGGATTCTATTTTTCTATTTTCTTTCAAAACATAAATATCTGTTTGAAACTAAACTATTTTTCCACTGCAAAAATTCAATGCAACTTTTCAGCTTTTCACCTATCAAAAGTAGGGGTTGTAACCACCAATAGTCAAATTCACCAGAATTTATTATACTTTCTATAAGGAATATTACTCACTTTTACTAAAGAATTTTGATAAAGGAAAAAGCTATTTAAAAAAACTTGTTTTTGGTGGTGAACTCTGAGGGTAGATTTCACCCTTTAAATGTGTTTTTAGAATATTTTTATCATAATAATATCCATGAAGCAGTAAAAATTAAAAAATTTGCTTTTAAATGATTTTAATATCGAAAGTACTTATTTTCATTAATGGGGGTGGCTTTACCCTCTAAAAATATCTTTCTATCTCTCTATACTATAAAAGTTTTTCGCCGCTGCCGCTGTCAGTCTCCCAACTTCCTACCTTAACTCTTCCTTTTTACTGATAAATTTAGCTAATTTATGGTGAATTTTAGCTAATTTATCGTAAATTTTAGCTAATTTATTGTGAATTCTAGCTAAAAATTTCAATTTTTAGCTAATTTTAGCTGATTTATTCAGAGTTTTAGCTAAAACTTTAATTTTTTAGCTAAGTTTAGCTAATTTATTGTGAATTTTATTTAAAATTTGAATGTTTTCACTCAAAATCTGATGAATCAAGTCAATTTGATTCAAATTATCATAAGATTCTTCTTTTTATATTATAAAAGATTTTAGAAATTTACAAAAAGGAAAATATTTGTTTATGCCAGATAGATAAAATAAGAATTGAGCCTTTAGAAGTTGGGAGGTGATTCTCGGAGCATAATGTGAAATAAAGATCGGTTGGAGATGGTGACCATAATAGAGTCTAATATGCGCTGTATAAATAAATATTTATATCCTATGTTATATTTTATATTATGTGTACATTATTAATTATTGAAATATAAAAAATGTATAAATGTATATAAGTATATAAATGTAAAATTATTACAAGGGATTATATACATTCTGAAATCTATGTATTAAATTCAAAAGGGGGTTGGCGAGCGAAGCGAGCAGGGGTATACATTATAAAAAGATTTCGCCACCGCCGCTGTTGCTGTCTCTGACGCTGTGTATAAGAATTCGATTTGTCTTTGGTTAGCTAGAATTTAGCTAGAATCTAGCTAGAATTAAGCTTAAAGTTAGCTGAAAATTAGCTAAAAGTTACCTGAAAGTTAACTAAAAATTAGCTAAAAGTTACCTAAAAGTTAACTAAAAATTAGCTAAAATTTATGTTAATTTTAAGCAATTTTAGGTAAATTTTGGTTTAATTTCAGCTGAATTTCAGCTGCATTTTAGATCTATTTATACTATATTCTCTCTATACTATTGAAAGTATATCACCGCTGTCGTCGCTGTCATCGTCAGAAATGTGCCCCTCATTTTTGGACTTACATTACAGCGTTAAATTTAGAATCTTTTTACTACTAGACTGACATTTGATAAAACATTTATAAATCAATTCCTGACTTTATTCTTTATATAATATTATAATAAAACATATACACGTAGCCCTCATAACACACAACATTCAATTATTAATTCTGTCCTGATATAAAGCTAGGACTTCACAGATGATTAGATTCATTAAAAGATCATTAAAGATTCACCTCAAGAAAACTTTTGAATAATTAATATTATTTAGTATTTTAAATAAAAGTTATTAAAAAAATTGCAAATTCTTAAATATTTTTTTAAAGTTATAAAAGCAATTCTGGGGTTGGCGCGCTTGCGCGCAGGGGGCTTGCCTCCTAGTATTATTAAAGATTTTCGCTGCTACCGCTGTCAGTCTCTCAAAATCTTCCCTTAACTTCTCCTTTTTATTGATAAATTTAGCTAATTTATGGTAAATTTTGCCTAATTTATCGTAAATTACAGCTAATTTATTGTGAATTTCAGTTAAAAATTTCATTTTATAGCTAATTTTAGCTGATTCATTGAGAATTTTAGCTAAAAATTCAATATTTGAGCTAAGTTTAGCTAATTTATTGAGAATTTTAGCTAATTTATATTATTCTTGGCTAAAATTTTAATTTGCCAGCTCAGTTCAGCTGAAATTCCAGAAAATGATAAGGAATTAAAAGAATAATTCTTAAAACATATGTTACATGGGCCACGTGGTCCTGAAACACCTTGTTATGACTTAAAAAATAATAAATGTTCAAAAAAATTTCCGAAAATGTTTAGTATTACAACTACTTTTGAAGATAACGGTTTCCCAAAATAAAAAAGAGAAAATAATAAATCAAAAAACTATTATTATATTAAAAAAATCAATGGACAACAAGTAAAAGTTGATAATTCAATGGTAGTACCATATAATTCAACATTGCTTAAAAAATACAATTCTTATATGAATGTAAAATATTGCGCATCAATAATGAGTATAAAATATTTATTTTAATATTTGAATAAAGGCCATGACAGAGCATATGTAAAAGTTAAAAAAATTTCAGAACAAGAAAATTCTGATATTAAGAGGCGGTCGGAACCAAATCGGTGATTTAGTTCGGTGCTTGTAATAAATGCTTATAATAATTTATTCATTTATTAATATGGTAAAAATATAGTCATTTCCTCTAGTCATGTATATAAAGAATAATTTAAAATAGCTAAAGTCACAAAAATATAAAAAATATTGTCATAAAGCGAAAAATGCCACCTAACAATCGACACGATAGTTTTTTGCATGCGGTATACGTCAAATCAGTTTGATATTTGTAATAAATGCTTATAATAATTAATTCACTTATTCATATGGTAAAAATATAGTCATTTCCTCTAGTCATGTATATAAAGAATAATTTGAAATAGTTTAAGCCATAAAAGTATACAAAATATTATCGTAAAGCGAAAAATGCTGACTTAATATATACCGCAAGTCACCGATTTGGTTCCGACCGCCTTTTAATAACGAATTAGAAAACTATGAAAATTCAAGATATGTAAGTCCAATGGAAACTGCTTGGAGAATAGAAGAGTTACCTTTAACAGGATGATCTCATGCAGTAGAATGTTGAGCTGTTCACTTAGAAAATCAACAAAATATAGTGTTTGAAGAAAATAATATTCAAGAAGCAATGAAAAAATTTAAAACAACATTAACTTCTTGGTTTGAATTAAATAAAAAAGATAAAAATGCTAAAAATTATTTATACGCAAATATACCAGAACATTACTACTATTCAAACATGAAAGAATGGATTTAAAGAACAAAGTATTCAAATTGTATTAGAAGAATAATAAATGTAAGCTCCAAGGACATTGAACGTTTTCACTTAAAACTTATGTTATACAGAGTAAAAGGAGCAACTTCCTATAATGATTTATTAACTTATAAAAAAGTTAAATATAATTTTTTTAGAGAAACAGCTATGGCAATGGGATTAATCGAATGCGATGGAAAAGTTTATAAAATTTTTTATGAAGCTTGTGAAATAGTGATGCCAAAACCATTAAGACAAAATTTTGCATGGTATTTAACATCTGATAAAAACTGTTGCTTAGCATTAAATATTTGGAATAAATATAAGAAACATTTTTGTGAAGGATTTATGAATAATAATGAGAATGGAGCTTTAAGTGAAATAAATAAGATTCTGAACGTTGAAAATTTAAAATGTTCTGATTTTGGATTACAAGATTCCATTCCTATTAGGATGATTAATGTGCAAGCTCAACCGCAAGGGGGCAGCATTACGAGTAGTATCTGTCATGGCGATTCATATATATATAGATATATTATCATGCACAATATACCTATGTACATATGTTTACTTTTCAATGTTTTGATAACAGTTCATAGTGTTATTATAACCTTACGATTCGGTGAGTCCAAAACATTTTTTTAAATAAAAAATGAAGTGTAGTGTACCGAATTGTAAAAATAGTGTGAAATTTAAATTTCCAAAAAATGTTGCTGTACGAAAAAAATGGTTTAAGGCAATAAAAAGGTTACTTTTTACTCCAAAAACTAACGACGGTCTTTGCATCGATCATTTCGCTCGAGAGAATATTATTACAGAAAGTTATAGAGGTTTGTTTAAATAATTTCAAGAATTTCTTTATTTTAATTGACTTTTTTATAATTGTTCATGTTTTTTTAATGGCATTTTTTTGTTCTTATCATCCATCAGAAGAATGTAAATTGGAAAGAATTCTATTAAAGCGAGGAACTGTTCCAACAATATTTAATTTACAATTAGAAGAATTTAATAAAATCGATAGAATAGAGACAGAAATTCAGTCATCTTTAGAAGAAAATTTTGAGAATACAGATGTACAGGATAAAAATGAGACAAATAATTGTGATTTTCCTAATGATCGTTCTGAATGTAGAGAAAATATGGATCATGCTGATATTAATTTCGATGTTTATGAAGAATGTATTTTTAGTGAATTTAATGTTGGTGAAAATGTTCAAGAAAATGACGAACTACTCAGTACTAATCAGCACGGAAATGAAGAAAATAATGAAGTTAATGGAAAAGTAAATAAACCTAGGTACGACATAGATGATTATAAGGATGCAAATACCTCTAACTCATTATTGCATTTCTGTGATATGGACGATTATGAAAAATTCATGACAGTGTTTTACTCTCTAGAACCTGCTTTCTTTAACTTAAAAGTGAAACCAAGTTCAGTTCATGGATTAAGTGAGCGTATTCAGCTATTTCTAGTGCTTTGGAAGTTGAGGCTATATCCAGCTGATATTGAATTAGCAAATCATTTTAATTTAAGTGAACAAGCTGTCAACAAAATATTCACTTCTTGGATTTTGTTTATGTCAAAAACATGGGGAATGATTGACATATGGCCTAGTCGAAAGATGATCGATTTTCATATGCCAGATAGCTTTAAGAAAAAATTCTCAAAAGTGAGAGCAACATTAGATGCTACAGAAATAAAAATTGAAGTACCCAGTTAACCTACACAAAAACAATCATCATGGAGCACTTATAAAAATGCTAATACCCTTAAAATAATGATTGGTACGACTCCTGGGGGATAAATTTTATATAATTCCGAAGCCTATGGTGGATCAACGAGTGATCGGCAGATTATTGAAAGAAGCGACCTTTTTAAAAAATTTGAAAAAGAAGATGAAATTTTAGCTGATAAGGGAATAATGGTACAAGATTTGTTCGCACCGTATGGTGTTAAAGTATCAACACCTACACCATTGGTTAAAGGTTCACTGCCACATGAAATGGTAATGAAGGACCGTAATCTTTCGAGATACAGAGTTCATGTTGAAAGAGTAATTGGTTTATTAAAAACCTTTACTCTTCTTTCAAAAAAACTTAATAAATATCATCGACATTTAGCTTCTAAAATAGTTGGAGTATGTGTGATGTTGACAAATTTTAAAGAAAGTATAATGTAAATTTTTGTAATTATATATATTGTAATAAATTTTATTTTTATAAATATAATTTTTTTTAAATTTATTATTGAATTTGTTAAATAATGTAATTCTTAGATATAGAAACAGTATAACTCAAGTTTATTTCCCGGTCAAAAAAGGTTAGCTGTAAAATATAGCTAAAAAAATAGTTAAATATATAGCTATATCGAGCTGTTTTTACAGCTATATCGATGTGTTTTTTAGCTGTTTTTGAGAGTTAAAAATGTACTTAATTTTATATTTAATAATTTCGTTATACCGAAAATATTAATAGCTACCTTTTCAACTATATTTTATAGCTATTATTATAGCTAAAAAAAATACTTAAATTTTTAGTGTATTAATTACAATATATTAATAGCTAGATATTTAACTATACTTTATAGCTGAAAATAAATGGTATTTTAGATATCCTTTATAGTTGAAAATATAACTAAATTTTTAGTTGATAATTTGGTTATTACTCATAGATATTTAGCTGAAAAAACATGAATATTACTATAATATAAATGAATATAGCTATATTTTACTTATATTTTTAGCTGTTTTTATAGATGTTTTTTTTTGACCGAGAATAGCTGAAAATATAACTGTAATTTTAGCTGTATTTTTAGCTGTTTTCTAGCTATATTTTTGACTATTTTTTTAGCTAAACATTATTAGAGTAGCTTTCAGATATACTCGAGTTTATTTATATTGTCCTTCGCTACCTTCGCTGTAAATTGATTAACCTATACATACACTAAATCTAAGTAATAATGTCCCTGGGGTCGCTAGAAAACACGCGCGCATTTTTTAGTAACGGTAAGATGGATCGGTCTTATATACAAAGTGTACTCAACTCTCACCACTTGCGGGAGTTGGACACAAATATCAACGAGTCAAAACAGCTATATTTTAAGCTTAATTTTTAGCTAATTTTTTTAGCCAAACGTTTTGGACGCGTTGAAATTTGTGTCCAACTCCCGCAAGTGGTAAGAGTTGAGTACACTTTGTATATAAGACCGATCCATCTTACCGTTACTAAAAAATTCGCGCGTGTTTTCTAGCGACCCCTGCGAGTTATTACTTACATTTAGTGTATGTATAGGTCAATCAATTTACAGCGAAGGTAGGGAAGGACAATATAAATAAACTCGAGTATATCTAAAAGCTACTCTTATAGTATTAAGCTAAAAAAAATTGTTAAAAATATAGCTAAAAAATAACTAAAAATACAATTGAAATTACAGTTATATTTTCAGTTGTTCTCGGTTAAAAAAAAACATCTATAAAAACAGCTAATAATATAAGTAAAATACAGCTATATTTATTTATATTATAGCAATATTCATGTTTTTTCAGCTAAATATCTATGAGTAATAAACAAATTATCAACTGAAAATTTGGGTATATTTTCAACTATAAAGGATATCTAAAAAACCATTTATTTTCAGCTATAAAGTATAGTTAAATATCTAGCTATTAATATATTGTAATCCCGGTTAAAAAAGGTTAGCTATAAAATATAGCTAAGAAATAGTTAAATATATAGCTGTATCGTGCTCGTTTTACAGCTATATCGATGTGTTTTTCAGCTGTTTTTTATAGTTAAAAATGTACTTAATTTTATAGTTAATAATTTCGTTATACCGAAAATATTAATAGCTACTTTTTCAACTATATTTTATAGCTATTATTATTGTTAAAAAAACACCTCGTACACTAAAAATTTGTGTTTTTTTAACTATAATAATAGCTATAAAATATAGTTGAAAAAGTAGCTATTAATATTTTCGGTATAACGAAATTGTTAACTAAAACTATTTATTAAAAAAACACTTAAATTTTTAGTGTACGAGGTGTTTTTTTAAGAATAATAATAGCTATAAAATATAGTTGAAAAAGTAGCTATTAATATTTTCGGTATAACGAAATTATTAACTATAAAATTAAGTACATTTTTAACTATACAAAACAGCTAAAAAATACATCGATACAGCTGTAAAAACAGCTCGATATATCTATATATTTAACTATTTTTTTAGCTATATTTTACAGCTAACCTTTTTTGACCGGGTATAAATACACTAAAAATTTAAGTGTTTTTTTTAACTATAATAATAGCTATAAAATATAGTTGAAAAAGTAGCTATTAATATTTTCCGTAGCTAACGAAATTATTAACTATAAAATTAAGTAAATTTTTAACTATAAAAAACAGCTAAAAAAACACATCGATATAGCTATAAATACAGCCTGATACAGCTATATATTTAACTATTTTTTTAGCTATATTTTATCGCTAACCTTTTTTGACCGGGTTTATTAACAAATATATAATTTATAAATTAATAACAATTTTTTTTTAATTACAAAATACTGAACCATAATTTTTATACAAATATTTCTCTAAAATGGCTGGCTTTATATAACTTTCATAGAAAATATCTAATTTTGAAAGTATTTCCGAAATAAACGAATCATCTCTTTCTATCGATATTCTATGCAATTCCTTAAAAGTAAAAACAAGAAAGTCACAGTATCTTTTGCCTGTGGCGTACAACTGTCCTTGAATTTGGAAGTAATAAGGGTGGTTTTTTTCAATTTTAATTGTCCATTCATATCTTCATCAAGATAAGGGACTGTTACCTCATTGATGAACTGATTTCGGCTAGAATAGGGACATTTAACTTCTATGATAGTTTCCATTTCAAGTAAACCATCTGGAGAAGCTCCAAGATAAGCGCGATCCACTGGTACGTATAATCCACATTTACTGATGGTTAACTGATTGCCGTGATATGCGTTAAATTTTTTTATTGCAACTTCTTCATATATTTTTCCATGTTCAGTAGCTTTAGATGAGAAAGTTCCAGCATCCATGATTTTACTGACTAAAACTTTTGCTCCGTCAGCATTCAAATATTTTTGACAACAAGAATGAAAAATACTTGCTGTTAGTCTAATTGATCTTTCTTTCTTCCACAATTCACTTTTATTTTGATCTCGAGTATTTAATTCTATCTTCTTAATATCATCTGATGGTAAATTTACTAATCCTAGTGACTTTAATAATCTATATTTATCATTTTCTTTGCAGTATAAACTATGATCATTGTCAATAGCATACGTATGAGCTGGTTCTATTAATTGTTTAATACTGAATTTTTTATTAAAACCTCTTGCAACCATTAAATTTCTGTAATAAGTTTTATACCAAATTTTAAAATCAGGATGAAAATCATCACAAACTAAAATAATAATATGAAATGTGCAAACTGTATTCAAAGTAAAATGGCTAATGTACCGTTTGAAAATAAGAAAACTAGATTTACTGAGATTCTAGAATTAATTCATATAGATTTAAATGGTTCACATAGCACAGCTGGTTATAGTGAACAAAGATATTTTTTAACATTTATAGATGATTATAGTAAATGCAGTAGAGTTTATTGTATTAAAAGTACAGCTGAAACAACAGGATCTCTTATAGAATACGTGAATTTAGTTGAAAATCAATTTAATAAAAACGTAAAAAAGCTACAATGTGATAATGGTAAAGAGTATTTAAATTAAGAAATTTATAAATTTATTAAATATAAAGAAATTGAATTATTACCTTATCCACCCTACGTTCATGAATTAAATGCAGTAGCGGAAAGATTTAATAGATCAGCTATGGATATAGGCAGATGTTTAGTAAGAAAAGCCAAAATACCCATAAGGTATTGGCCAGAAGTAACGAAGACAGTTTCTTATTTAAAAAACGGTACAATAGCCAACACACATGAAAATAAAACTCCGTTCGAAATACTTTTTAAAACAAAACCAGATGTAAAACATTTAAAAATATATGGAAGCAAAGTTTTTGTAAGGGAACCAAAAGTATTAAGAAAAAGTAAATAAGACGACAAAGCCAAATTAGGCATACTAGTAGGTTATGCACATAATGGTTATAGAATTTTAATTGATAATAAAGTCATTACTGCTAGACATGTTAAAGTAATGAAAGAAGATGCAGAATTAATTTGTGTTGAACAAAATGATGAAAATTATATTGAATTAAATTTAGAAAGAAAGAATAGTAAAAGTAAAATCAATTCTAAAAATGAAGTAGATGAAAATGAAATAAATGATAATGAAAATTATGATAGTAAAAATTCAAATTCTAATAATAAGATAAATAATGATTCTGGCAAAGTGAATAAAAGATTTAAAAAACGAAAAGATAATTTAGAAGTCGAAAACTTCAGCGAGAAAGAAAACTCTTATAGAAAGGTATGGTAACCCAATAACGCATGATATTCATGTAGATTATGTGAACGCTCATGTACTGGATACATTCGAGGAGGCGATAAACTCCACAGAAAGTAAAGAATGGCAAAAAGCTATGGATTCTGAAATTAATGGTTTAAATAAAAATAAAACATGAACTATTGTAGATAAACCAAAAGATAAGAAAATAATTGATATTAAGAGCAGGTCGTATATCTCTGTCCTTTTCTAATCAAAGAATTAATTTTTTTGCAAAAACTAATAATTGTAGCAAAAAATAAGGAGATAGCCCCATCTCATATAATAAAAAGCAAGATTTTCTTTGATGAGGAAAAATTATTTTTATCGATTCATTTTTAAGAAAACCTTGAAAAATTAAAAAATAGAGGTTAGGATGGACAATTCAGTTTTTCAAGGTTTTCTTAAAAACGAAGCGATAAAAATAATTTTTCCTAATAAAAGAGAATCTTGCTTTTTACTATACGAGATGGGGCTTTTTTCTTATTTTTTGCTACAATTATTAATTTTTGTGAAAAAATCAATTCTTTGATTAGAAAAGAACAGATATACTCGACCTCCTCTTAAATGGATATTTAAAAAAAAGGGGATGATTCATATAAAGCTAGATTAGTAGTACAACGCTTTCAGTAAAAGTATAATAAATAAGTATAAGTAAATAAAAATAAAATTAATGCAAAGATTTGCGATAAAAGATTTAGATAAAATAACAGGATATATCGGAATTGATATTAAGAGGAGGTCACGTATCTCTGTCCTTTTCTAATCGAAGAAATGATTTTTTTACAAAAACTAATAACTTTATCAAAAAATGAAGAGAAAGCCGCATCTTGTATCAAAAAAAGCAATATTTTCTTTGATAAGAAAAAATTAATTTTATTGCTTCGTTTTCAAGAAAACTTTGAAAAACTTAAATCACAGAGGTTAGGGTGGACAATTTGGTTTTTCAAGGTTTTCTTGAGAACGAAGCAATAAAATTAATTTCTTCTTATCGAAGAAAATATTGCTTTTTTTATTACGAGATGCGGCTTTCTCTTCATTTTTTGCTAAAGTTATTAGTTTCTGTAAAAAACTCAATTCTTTGATTAGAAAAGGACAGAGATACGTGACCTCCTCTTAATCACGATAAAGAAAAAGGTGTAATGACTTCAAGTCAACAAAAATATATTGAATCATTGGCTGTGAAATATAATCTAAAAAATGTTAAACTTTATGAAACACCGATAGAAACAAGTTTAACGGCAGGCCGGAGTAGAACCTGATACTGTCCGAGTAACAATTGAGTTGTTTGTTATTTACTCAAGTAATAATCGGTGTATCTTCAAATTAAAGGTTAAACGCAAAAGATATTATTATTATTATGAACATCTATGCATAAAAAAAATCTACTGCTTTGTTCTTGAGAGAAGTAAGTAACGCCGAAGTAAAAGTTTATGTTTATAATATTTTCGCGTTACTTACTTTTCTCAAAAACAAAGTGATTGATTTTTTTCTTTATGTGCATAAATATTTGTAATAATAATATCTATTGCGCTTAACCTGTAATTTGTAGATACCCCGATTAATACTTGAGTAAATAACAAAAATCTCAATTAGACAAGGACAGTAAATCCGGCCTGCTCTTAAGAAGGGGCCGAACTATCTGTCTTTGTCTAATAGCGTTTTTCATCATTTATGTAAACACTATCCGGTATAACAAGAAAAAAATAGCAGCCCCCGCTAGGTATTAGTATAATTAGTAAATTTTGTAATAACAACCAAATTTTTTACCGTATAGTTTTTGACTAATTAGAGACCTACTAGCAATCTAGAATATAACCTATCGTTTTTTGGTAGGTCTCTAATTATTCAAAAACTATGCAGTGAAAAAATTTGGTTGTTATTACAAAATTTACTTATTATACTAATATCTAGCGGGGGCTGCTATTTTTTTCTTGTTATACCGGATAGTGTTTACATAAATGATGAAAAACGCTATTAGACAAAGACAGATAATTCGGCCCCTTCTTAAAGCTTGATCAAGCAACTGAAATAGACGGAAGAAGTAGTTATAGTTAAATATGCTTCGAGAGTATTAGAACATTTATATAAAACTAAAAACTTAAAATTAACTTATTGTAATAATGTGAGAAAAAAAATTAGATTGTATGGTGGATTCCGATTACGCAGGTGATCATATTGACAGAAAATCCACAACAGGATTTGTCATCAGAGTATTTGGCATTGTAGTCTATTGGAAAACTCATAAACAGAAAATTGTAACAAAAAATTCAACTTTCGCTGAATACATTGCTATGTCAGAAGCAGGATAAGTATCTTTTACATCGAGGACAATATAATGCATAATTTTCCTCCTTCTGTAGAATTCCCAACAAATCAGTGTGAAGAAGATAGAGAAGATTTATCTTTTGATTATAAAGAAAGAGCAGTGAATTATTGGCGGAGTGGGAAAAGAAAAAATTTAAGTCTTGAGAGTGTGAAAAGTAAATTCAAAAAGGTAGCTTCTATCAGTCAGCTTCGGCGTTGGGCTCACACAGTCAACCAAGGTGGTACATACAGAGAAAATTGCCCGAATTTGTGATTATGTATTACAAAATTTTAAATCTGCTATTGACGCTGGTTTTATTGTGCATGATCAAGATTTGCGTCGTTGGACATTACACGCAAAAAAGGATATAGAGTTTGAAGATTTTAGGTTCAAAGCTTCAAAACACTGGTTATCAAGATTTAAAATTGCTCACAGAATTGTATCAAGAAAAATTAACGAATTCGTTATCCGAAAAACTTTCGAACGTAGTGCAGAACTAGAGAAACAAGCTCTTACATTTGTTACCAATGTGGAGATAGCTATTCAAGAAATTGGAATTCATAATACATATAATACAGATCAAAGTGAATTTCAATTGGAAATTTACTCCAGAAGGACACTTGCGGTGGAAGGCAAAAGTCAGATTCAATGTCTAGTACAATCGGTATCATCAACGACACACATCTATACTATACAGCCACTAATATCAGGTGAAGGAAAACTTTTGTCACCTCTCTTTTTAGTTTTAAAGGAACAATCTGGCCAGTTTAAACCAATTGTAGAATCCAAATTGTTCAAACCTCAAAATGTATACGTAGAAAAAGTTTTAAAAATGTTTCTATATCACAGCTTTCCATTTTCATTAATAAAAAGTCTAATATAGAGATATTATAAAAAATTTGTGAATAAAGAATAAATATTTACATGGAACACTTCTCATGGAATTTCTAAGAACATGTCATTTAAATGTCTGACAACAACAACACAATAATTATCTGAGACACTAGCAACTCAACCAATACCTAACAGATGGCACTGTTTAACCAACAGAAAATTTTCTTTATATTTAGCTAGATCTCCGCCTATGTAGCCTACATTTTCTTTATATAATATTAAAACTATTTTTTTGAAGAGAGAAAAAGATTATCACAATGGCGATCCTGCCACGATACATAAGGTATTAAGAGAGATTCAGCCAAAAAGTAATTTAATGAAAAGAATCACAAAAAAAAATATGATGAAAGAAGTGACAACTGGTAACTTAGGAGGAGATTAGTGACTTATAAAAGCTGATCACCTCATTGAAAGAAACTACTTTTTTTTATCAGATGCCCAAGATATCAGTGGCAAGGTTTATCGAGGAAAGCGTCGAGAGACATAAAAGGTCAATGCGAGAGCACCAGAAAGCTCTCTTTAATGAAATCACAGAGGAGCTGAGTGATTTAAGGCAAGAGATTATCAGGATAAATGAAAGGCAGGCGCATTTTAAAGCCCTGATAATAAGGAACCTGCATGTTCTTGAAGATGAGAGCCTCAAACACGAAGGTTGCCTAGAAGAGGTGGACCACCGCATGGATTAGTGGGTTGGATACATGACCACCCTAATCGAAAACTATATAGTGAGGTTATAAACCTCAGTTGTTTTTTTCTTCTTTTTCGTTAAATTAAATCACGTAAACAAAAAAAAATATGTGATAACTATATATTAAAAGAATTTCGCCGCTGTCAGCCTCTCGAAATCCTTTCTTAACTCCTCCTTTTTACTGATAAATTTAGCTAATTTATGGTAAATTTTACGTAATTTATCGTATTTCAGCTAATTTATTGTGAATTTTAGCTAAAAATTTCATTTTTTAGCTAATTTTAGCTAATTTATTTAGAATTTTAATTAATTTATATTAATTTTAGCTAAAATTTTAATTTTTTAGCTAAGTTTAGCTAATTTATTGTGAATTTTAGCTAAAATTATAATTTTTCACTTAAAATCTGATAAATCAGGTCAATTTGATTTCAATTATTATAAGATTTTTTTAGCTAATTTCAGTTGATTTATTGAGAATTTTAGCTAAAAATTTAATTTTTCAGCTAACAAGGAGAGCACTTGACCTTCGGAAAACGGATTTGACTGAAACTGCGGGATATGATCTTTAAAAGCTTTTCTAAAGCATCTAAGCTTAAATTAAAGCATTTCATCTGTTCTTTATTTTATTATCCATACATTTTTTTGTAAGAGTCTTAGTTGTTTGGTTATTCAAGATCTTATAGATCCTCCTTTATATTGTATTTCCGAAAAAATGTCTTTGTCTTTATCTTTTTTCATCAAAAAATCATATTCTGCAGTTTCAGCCAAATCCGCTACCCAAAGGTCGGGTATTCTCCTTGTAAGTTTAGCTAATTTATTGTAAATTTTATTAAAAATTTTAATTTTTTCACTCAAAATCTGATGAATCAGGTCCATTTGATTTAAATTATCACAAGATTTATTTTTATTTTTATATTATAAATGATTTTAGAAATTTACAAAAAAGAAAATATTTGTTAATGACAGGTAAATGAAATAAGATTTGAGCCTTTAGAAGTTAGGAGGTGATTCGGTGCATAATGCGAAAGAAAGATCGGTTGAAAATGATGACCATAACAGCGTCTAATATGCGCTGTATAAATATATATTTATATCATATGTTATATTTTATATTATGTGTACATTATTAATTATTGAAATATAAAAAATGTATAAATGTATATAAGTATATGAATGTAAAATTATTACAAGGGATTATATACATTATAAAATCTATGTATTAAATTCAAAAGGGGGGTATATATTAGAAAAAGATTTCGTCGCCGCCGCTGTCGCTGCTGCTGTGTATAAGAATTCTATTTGTCCTTGGTTAGCTAGAATTGAGCTGGAATCTAGCTAAAATTAAGCTTGAAGTTAGCTGAAAATTAGCTCAAATTTACCTAAAAGTTAACTAAAAATTAGCTAAAATTTATATTAATTTTAAGCAATTTTAGGTAAATTTTGGTTTGATTTTAGCTGAATTTCAGCTGCATTTTAGATCTATTTAGATTATATTCTCTCTATACTATTGAAAGTATATCGCTGCTGTCGTCGCTGTCATCATCAGAAATGTTTGGACTTACATTACAGCGTTGAATTTAGAATCTTTTTACTACTAGACTGACATTTGATAAAACGTTTATAAATCAATTACTGACTTTATTCTTTATTTAATATTATAATAAAACATATACACATAGCCCTCATAACGTATAACATTTAATTATTAACTCTGTCCTGGTATAAAGCTACGACTTCACAGATGATTAGATTCATTAAAAGATCATTGAAGATTTACTTCAAGAAAACTTTTGAATAATTAATATTATTTAGTATTTTAAATAAAAATTATTAAAAAAATTGCAAATTCTTAAATATTTTTTTAAAGTTATAAAAGCAAGATAAGGGTTGGCGCGCATGCGCGCAGGGGGCTTGTGATAATTAAGGGGAGAAAAGGAGCACTATTCATCTACTAAAACCCACACTTAAACATTCAAACAAATATCTAAAACGAAAAAAAATTTTTAAATATCTTTAAGTTACTACCTGTCAAATGACTTGTAACTTATACTTAGCGAGTCATTTGTCAGTATCTTATAAATCTTTTTCGTATATCAGTAAATGAATGGTGCTTCTTAAAAACCAATTAAATAAATGATAAAAAATGTGAAGTTCAACTGATTAAGAACCCAAGTCATCAAAAAAACTTGCCAATTCGGCAGTTGCAACAAAATCTTCAAAACAAAAGAGAACAAGCATATTGCTCATCTTCGCCTTTTACAGTTTAAATATAATAGCAAGATTTCCTTTTTATGAAGCACAAAGTTTTTTTTTTTATTTATACACAAATGACTCGTGACTTATATCTAACGAGACATTCGTCATGTACAAGTTTAATAATTTTCTTTTCTATCAGCAATGTGCTTACAAGGAATGGGACGCCTAATGCAGATGATGATATAATGATCATAGAACCTGCACCATCAAATGAGCAGGGAAACGCTCATTAGTTGCATCACGCTTCTTGATGAACAATCAACAGAACGTGATGCAATTAAAGAAAAGATAAATAGTTTAAAAGAGTTTTTACTCGTCGAAAACGAATCAGCCATAAAAAAGATTCAGTAGTACAATGTCTAGAAACAGACATCCTGCTAGAAGATATAAAAATAAAAGCTCTAGTAGATATAGGGAGCCAGATCATCTGTATCTCAGAGAATTTTTATAACACGGATTATGAACAATTAAAATAATGCCCAACACTCCCAATAGTAGGAAAAATAATTTGGGGAGCAGTTGGTGAAAAATTAACTAGGTTAAAAAAACAAATTATGGCTGAAGTAAATATAAAAAATGCAAAAAGAGGCATAATATTCTTAATAATTCCTCAATTAATCCGAGATTGTATCTTGGAGATCGATGCACAAAAAGAATTTGGTTTTCTAATAGATATAATGAAAGAAACGATATCATTCAGAGAAAAAGACACACACATATGCCTGAAGTATAATAACTTGGCTTTTTATGAAGATAATACATCTCATCATGAAATCGAAACAATCGATGAAGATAACCTTTTTTCTGATCAAGATGATCTAGAAAGTAATTATCTGGAAGAAATCAGCAAAAGATCAGAAGATCGTAATGATTATCTCCAGAATTTCTCAGAGGGCTCAGAAGATATGACAAATCAATATGAGATAACCTAAGAAGAAATAGAAAAAAACTTCGAAACGTGTCAAGCACAAAGAAAAAGCATAGAAAAGTTAAAAAACTTGATTTATAATTATAAATCAATCTTCAATAAAAGGCCAGGGTTACTGCAGTCATTTTAGTATTAACTAAAATTAAAGGATAGTACTCCGTTCTTTGTAAAACCTTATCCAATACCTCTAAACCACAGAGATAAGGTAAGAGAGAAAATAAATAAAATGCTTGAATGCAAAATAATTAGAAAATCAAATAGCACGTCTATTAGCTCTATCGTCCTCGTCATAATGAAAAATGGGACTGTGAGAATCTGCCCAGATGCAAGGAAACTCAATGAAAAATTAGAATTGGATCATGAGTCTTCCCAAAAAATTGAAGAATTATTACAAGAATGTATTGAAATGAATGTAATTTCAAGCCTGGACCTCACAAGCAGTTTTTGGCAAATTCCTCTCAAAGAAAATTCAAAAAAATATACTGCATTTATCCACGAAGAAAAAACCTACGAACTTAACGTTTGTCCTTTTGGTACTAAAGTAAGCACTGCTGCTTTAATAAAAGGGCTAGACTCTTTTTTAAGGGGAACAGGAAAAAACATTCTCAATTTCATAGATAACAAAGACAGAAACAGAGCATCTACAAGCATTAGAAAATCTATTAAAAAAATTGTCTTAGCATAACGTAACATTAAGAGGACGTTGGATCTCTCTATCCTTTTCTAATCAAAAAATGTAGGTTTTTGGAAAAATTAGTAATGATTAATAGGAATTAAGAGTTGTCCGCAACTTGTACAGTAAAAAACAATATTTTTTCTGATGAAGACAAATTAATTTTGATGCTTCGATTTCTAGAAAAGTTTGACATACTTAACAAATCATAGGTTAGGTTAGAGATTATGATGTATGTCAAACTTTTCTTGAAAACAAAGCATCAAAATTAATTTATCTTCATAAAAAAAATATTGTTTTTTACTGTACAAGTTGCGGAAAACTCTTAATTTCTATCAATAATCACTAATTTTTCCAAAAATCTACATTTGTTAAGTAAAAAAGGATAGAGAGATCCAGCGTCCTCTTAAGTTATGAGGAACGCAAATTTTTCAAAAACGAGATAGAATTTTTAGGTTTTATAATAACCAAACAAGGGATAAGGCCTGGACCTAAAAAGATTGATATGATTAAGATCTTTCTAAGGCCCAAAAACGTCCGACAATTAAAAGGATTTCTGGAACTAGCAAACTTTTATTTAAAGTTTGCGAGCAACTTTTCAGATGCAACAATACCATTGCTCCGACTCTTAAAAAATAAAGTAAAATAGAAGTGGGGAAGTAATGAACAAAAAGCATTTAAAAATGTCAAAAATTTATTTATGAACAATATTATTTTATCTTATCCAGATAAAAATAAACCATATTACCTACATACTGATGCAAGCGACCTTGCAATAGCGGCAGTTCTTTTTTAAATGAACGATGAAGGAGAGAAAATGCCAATAACTTTTATAAGTCACACGCTAAAAATAAATAAAATTTCTTTTTTTACAACTGAAAAGGAGCTACTTGCCGTCGTGTGGAGGTTCATAGAGCTAGAAACATACATACGAAGTGCAAAAATCTATATAAAAACAGATTATCGAGCACTATCATTTCTATTCAAAAGCCGCTTCACAAGTGCAAGAATAACCAGGTGGATTCAAGCAATCCAAGATCTAGACATAGGAATCGAGTACGTTAAGGGAAAAGATAACGTAGTACCCGATCTCTTATCTAGGCATCCTAATTTTTATTGTCACCTTTAGAACTCATGATAGCAGAACTAGCATGAAAGGGCATGAGAAAGAGTCTAATAAACAACCTAAAAAACATTGCAAACTTACAAGAAGCAGACAAAGTAATAAGCAAACTGAAAGCACAAGAAGCACAAAGTCACACAGACGACACTCGCAAATGTGCAGTAATAAATAATATAGTGCATAAAAAATCGAAAGATCGTCTCGACCAAAATGAGTGGCAGTTCCATCCTGCCGAAACCGAGTTACATCATAATCGTCACCTGCTATCTCTCTAATTCGTGGTATTATTTAATTCTGTTGGGAATAGAGGTTTTATGTTCCCGGATCGAAAAGAAAACACTTTCCTATTAATATTAAATTAGTTTATATGTATTATAAATATTGTTAAGTACAGTAATTATTAATCTATTTTGTAATAAATGGTTTAGCTTTACTTTACATATACGATTGTAAAAAGCTTGTTTTTATCTCTTTTTGCGCTTGCTAGACTCTGTTTAACTGTCTGTGCTCGACTAGAGCCTCTCTTTCTCAGCTGATTTGCTGTATCGTATGTATGGTCGAGTTCACATTTACCGTCGGATGGCGATACGCATACAAATGAATAAATTCTGTTTTTTTTAATGCTTTAATAGCAAGAGTCCTTAAATTAGCACCTTTTTGGGTAGAAAGAAGTACTCAGGGGGTTTTTCGGATCACTAAGTTCAAATCTGCTATCAAAATGTCGATTTTTTAAAATCCAAGATGGTGGATGAAAATCATAGAAATAGCACGTTTTTTGGCTGAAAATGAATACTTAGGGGTTTTTGGGGTTGCTAAGTTTAAATCCGCTATCAAATTCTTTATTTTTGTAGGTAAATTGACGAAGAAAAAGAGCCACTTTGTGCCGAACCTGGAGACACGAATTTTTTGATAATTAATTTGCCATATTGCATCCACGATTTTGAATTTAAAATGAAAAATATGACAATGGATTTGTTCTCGATCCTCAGATAAGAGTAAGAAAAGTCAGGTACCTATAGACAAGTCGTTAATGTTAAGATTACACCATGATGATATTCAAGAGGTATCGAGTGGTAAGAGCCATAAGAGTCATACCAATAGACATCATAAACATTCTAAAAATAAGTCAAGAGATCTGAGCAGCAGTAGTAGTAGTAATAACAATAGTTTAACAAGTGGCAGTGAGTCTGACTATTCTATTCGAGCCAAGAGAAAGACTTGAAGGAAAAAGAAAGAAAAATATAACTTTAAATTAGTCGAAATTCTGCAATCTTGGCATCTGACATTTTCTAGTCGAGAGAATACAGAAGACTTTTTGAAAAGTTTAGAGAATTGCAAGAAGAGTTGTTCGGATAAGGATTGGTTAAAAGTACTACACTGCATATTTTTGGAAGAAGCGAGTCGCTGGTACGAAACAGTTGAGAGGAGAATTCAAGATTGGAGAAGATTTAAAAAGGCCTACAAACGACAGTGTATTCCAGTTACGGACGAAGAGAATATTTTAGATGAGTTAGAAGCCAGAACTCAAGGAAAAGGAGAAAAGATATTCAATTACCTCTCTATCTTTGAGTATATTTTCGGCCATTTTAAGTATCCCCCATCACTTAGGAAACAACTCGAGATCGCATATCTTCTTCTTCTTCTTCTTCTTAATTATTATTTACCTCCTACAAAAGAGAATTCAAAAATTCTAGGTGCTGCTTATCATCGAGAGACTAAGAGTGCGAAAATAGCCGCTAGCAGAGTCAAGAGTAGAGATGACCTAGAAGAGAAAGAGACTGATAAATTACAGAAAGTGAATATGGAACCACCAAAGCCAGCACCTCGGAAAAACAAGAGTTATGAGAAGAAATCGTCTGCTTCGTCAAATCAGCGAGTCCAGACGAAAGCGGTAGATCTAAATGCAGATGATAACACTCAGTCTACGCAAATAACTGAGAGAAATAAGATGCAGTCTAATAATAATGGAACTAGACCTAAAAAACCTAATAATCAATGGCAGTCAAGATCAGAAAGACGCACCGTAAATCAAGGTCATAGAAGAAATGAACCTTCTAATAGAGTAGATTCATCGGCTTTTCATGGTGAATGCCATGTGTGTCATACTTTTGGACATAGAGCTTTACAGAGTGCAAAACGCACATGTTATTCGCATTCTCAAATAGGTCATTCCTCATTCGAATGTCCGAATAGAATATCGAATAATCGAGAGTGGAGTCAAAATACCAATAGAGCATCACCAAATCCTAGCTACCAAGGGTGTGGAGTCAGAGGTGTAACCCTGCATACGTGCAAGAACTGTGCTCACATTAGTAGGTTTTTGGGAAACGGCCAAACAGGAACGTAGGATCGCCCTCTACGCTCCTAGATAATCAAGAATGGGCCAAGAATATAAAAGAGAGAACACAAGAGAGAGAAATCAATAGGAACACAGAGCGTCAAGAAACAGAGAATATTAATATAGAGAATAGAAAACCAGAGAATAGTATAGAGAATCGAGATACCGAGAACATTAATAAAAAGAATATTAATCCAGAGCATAGAAAAACAGAGACAGACATAAGAGACACAATAGAAACAGACATAGAAATAGTAAGAGAGAGAGACAGCTAAATAAAGAACCCAATCAGAGTATAAACAGAGATAATAAGATACCTCAGAATAATGAAGAGGACTAACTACAAAAAGAACATATTAGAGAAGCTGTAAGAGAGTTAGTGCAACAGATGAACTTCTCGAACCCAGCGAACAACAGCGTTCCAGATCCTGAGATAGTTCCTGATAGGTCTGTTGGAGACGATGCTTCACCTTTAACAGTCCAGGAGGGGCAAAAGTTGTATCAAGTACGACAAAGGAGAAAAATTAAGAGAACATACAGAAAAAGGTTGCAGGATCAAGTCATAGAATCGAAATTTCTTGCATGTCGAGTTAGGAGAAGAGAAATACCTAGCTCTATTAGACCCAGGTGCAACGATTACATCAGTTAGGCCAAAGATTGGAGAGCAATTTCGAGACAGATAAAAACTTAGCGACTTATCAATTAAGACAGTAACTGAAGCCATATCAAAACTTTTGACTGTACTAGAGGTCGTATTAGACGTTGATGGAGTAGTACAACCCATGGAGATCAAGGTTGCAAGACAAATGGAACACGATATGGTTCTTGGTATAGATTTTCATCGAAAATGGGACTTGGAAATAAACCTTAGTCAAGATTTATGGAGAGTTTCAGATGGAGAGTACAGAAAACCTGATGCTTATTCAATGCAGAGTATGGATTCTATTTTAGACAATTTGAGAAAAGCAAAATATATTACTAAAAGAGATCTAGAGCAAGCGTATTCCCAAGTAATGTTGAGCCAAGGGAGTCGTAAATACACAGCCTTTGCAGTATCTGGATTGGGACTGTTCCAATTTCAACTTCTCCCATTTGGCCTAACTAACGCACCAATGACTTTCCAAAGGCTTGTCGACGCCTTATTTGGTCTAGAATTCGAGCCACATGTCTTTGGATAGCTAGACGATATCATGATCGTGACAGAAACGTTCGAAGAACATTCGAAGTGAGCCAAAATCGTGTTAAAGAGATTAGTGAGTGCAGATCTAGTCGTAAACAATGAAAAATATGAATTTCGTTGTTCGAGTGTAGCTTATCTGAGATACAAACTAGATAGAGATGGATTGAGACCAGATTCAGAGAAAATATCACCAGCGCTGAATTATCCTGCTCCTAAAACTATTAAACAATCGAGACGTTTCTTAGGGATGGTGGGAATCTTGAATACCAACCGGTATTCAAGATTTATAGAGAACGAGTCAGAGATAAAGATTCCTTTGGTAAATCTACTTTATGAAGGTCAAACCTGGATCTGGGGTGAGGATCAAGAGCGAGCTTTCGAAAACCTGAAAAGAGCACTTACTCAAGCACCAGTGTTAGCGAGATCAGATTTCAGTAAGCCATTTTTGGAACATTGTGATGCTAGCGATTATGCCATAGGAGCTGTCCTAACACAAGGAAGTGAAGCTAGAGATCATCCTATAGTATATATCAGTCGAGTCTTAAGTAAAGGAGAAAAAAATTATACAGTGATTGAGAAAGAGGGTCTTGCATTACTATGGGCAATAAAGAAGTTAAGACCTTAT
This sequence comes from Anastatus disparis, assembly GCA_017163975.1. NCBI lineage: Eukaryota > Metazoa > Arthropoda > Insecta > Hymenoptera > Eupelmidae > Anastatus > Anastatus disparis. Next base: position 1,708,534 of record JAFFSR010000233.1, read on the forward strand.
TTAGATGGGTATCACTTCACAGTAAACACCGACCATATCGCTCTTAAGTGGCTCAGAAACCTTTAATATCCATTTGGTAGGCTTGCTCGTTGGATTTTAGAGTTACAGCAATGAGACTTCAAGATTATACACAGAAAAGGTGCTCTTAATCATGTCCCAGATGCTTTATCGAGAGGTTTAGAATTAGAAAATAAAGAGGTGGCTGGTTTTACCACCTCTTTATTTTCTAATTCTAAACCTCTCAAGAAGGCTGAAGATCAGTTGTGCCAACAGAGTATCGAGAGCGAGTGATAAGTGATGCCCATAGAAAAGCCTTATCAGGTTATTTTAGTATAGAAAAAACTTATGTTTGATTAATTAGAGAATATCATTGGCCAGGAGCGTGATACGGCATAAATTCATATATCCAGCAGTGTTCAAAGTGTCAAAGATATAGAGTTATGCAAACAGGTGCTTAATCAAGAGCAGTATGAGTATTATATAAAGAACTATGTAGAAATCAAGAGCAGCATAAGTATTATATATGGAACTGCGTCGATTCAAGAGCGAGAGTAATGGAAGATGAAAGAATCGAGTGCTAGAGCGAGATAGAAATGGAATTTGAATATATAATAATTAATAACAAACATATAAAGTTTTCAAAATATGAATTTAGATGGAGCGCGCGAAGAATAAAGGGCGCTAACATAAAAAAAAAGTGAAAATTATTTATCTTGTAGCTCACTTAACAGTGTTACTTAAGTAATACATTAACATTGTTTTTTTCTAAATATATAAATTATTTATTGCTGGTTTTCGTCTGTAGTTTCGTCATTGTTCCCTGCGAAGACCCGATTAGAATCCACCCGAGTGACTTGATTGCTAAGATATTTTTAGATTACATCCACAGTAAAATAGGGAATATATATTAAATTAATATTAGAATAATTCTGAGATTTTATTATAGAGTTGAGAATATAGTAACTTAGGAAGTGGGAACAAATTCCCACATTACAATATATATACGCATACTTATAATGAGAAAGAACCCTAGTAGAAGATTTATCATATTTTTATCAGGATTTCTAGTAAATGGTTACTTGAAATGAAACTTATTTCGTTTAAGATATAATAAATTTATATATACTAGGGGGGTTCCCCCCTGCTCGCGCTGCTCGCCAACCCCCGTTTATATTTACATTATGTCAGCCAGTAATGAAATTTGTACTGACCAAAAGTATTAAAAAGATTAATATTAATTATATATTTGCTCAGACAGATTTCCACACCACCCGAAGAGGTACTGTCAATAATACCTTACAATTAATAATTTATAATATAAATTAAATAATAAAAAATGTATGGTATTATGGCGCGTTGGTTTTTTTTTTTTTATTTTTAATAATTATATAAAATTAATTATAATAATTTTAAGTTATTTTAAGTCATGTTAAATTTAATTAAAATTATTCCTCTTTCTTTATAAAATTATTCAAAATAAAACCATGGTTACCTTCGCCGATAGCCCTACACAACCATGAGAGTCTATATTCCTTCCTCCTTATACCATAGACTCTATTTACAATCCATCCTCCACCATCAGTATTACATATTTAAACAAAGTTTTCAAATCATTTTATAATTTGTACAATTTGTTATTATATTATTGTTATATAACAATTGTTCAATTTATACTTATCTCTTTTAAATCTTTGTTTAAGTATGTTTATTAAAATAATTATTATAACTTGATATTTTTCAATTAAATATTATTGTAACATGTCTTACAACAATATAGAAGAGAAATTTTTTTTATTATAATTATTCTAAATTTAAAATTTAATACCTGATTGAATTCTATGTTTTTTAATATTATTATTATTAAAAATTTTCCAATTATTTCTTATATTTGAATATTAATTATTATTATTTTTTTTATAACATTTAGTATTTTTAATTCATATACTCGAAATTAATATATTTCTTTTTTTTTTTCAATATTAGTTTTATTCAAAGTATATGATTTACAATAAATTTCAATATCATTATGATAATCATAACATTATTAATTAATATATTTCATTAATAAAACGATAAAATTAAATAATATAATTTTTCCTTATTTATTAATTATTTTAATTTTATTTTTAATATATCTTAATTTTATTTTTATGTCTTTTGGATGTATGACATATATATCTATATTGTTTTCTAATATCCTTGACTTTTTTCCTAGTATTAAGAGAAATATATTAAAATAATTTTTACAAAATTAATAGAATGTATTTTCATGTTTGTTTTTTTTTTTAAATTATCGATTATTCATTTATTAATAAATAATTTTCAATATTATTTATTAATCAAAAAAATCAATATAATATAATACATAATGATATGAATTTTATTAATATTTTTCTGTTTTATAAAATAATTTTTTATTTATTCTTTAAACATTTTATTATATTTAAATTCAATTAAAAATGTTTAAGTTATAATAGGATTTTATTTGATTTATTTAACCTTTAATGCCTGTATCATTATTATAATAATATTAACACAATTAATTACTAATCCATGTACGTCATAAATAAAATTATAAAGTGAGTATTTTATTAAATTTTATTTATTTTTTTTAAATATATCTTAATGCAATTAAGTCTTTTTGATGAATGAAATATATTTTAAATTACTGTTTTAATATATTTGATTAATTTTTTGTTATTATAAAAGATATATTCATTATTTTTATTGATTTATTACTTAAATATATTTTATATTATATTTTATAATATAAAAAAAATTATATTAGCAATACGTAATAAATATTTATAATATATTGTATTATGAGTTGTGATATAATATTCCATTATTGGATCACGTATTTCTAACTTATATTGAATAATTTTATTTGTCATATATTATCAATAATATGTTACGTTATTCCAATTTTCAAAATGAAGTTTTTCATTTTCGATTCCGATATAGTTATTAATTGCATTATTTAATCTAGATAAATCTGTATTTTCATTCAAATTTTCCATATATTCTTCGTACTGCTCTTGAAACCGTTCAAATTCGTTTATTTGGTTATTTAAATCATCTAATTCTTATTAATGTTGTAAGTTTTCTACAACAATGTATTCATTTGAAACTGGATCCCATTCCATTTAAGAATGATTCAATTATTATTAGTATTAATTAAATTATATTTTAAATAAGTTTGTTATTATTTTTTTTTATAAAATATTTGAAGTTTGTTTTTATTTTCTTTTTTATTATTTTAAATTAATTATTTATATATTGAAAATTTAAAGTATGTTTTTATTTTTTGTTTTATTACGTTATATCTGAAAAAAACAAATGTTTTATTAGTATGTAAGAAATATAAATATATTTACAATATTAAAAAAATTAAAGTTCTTTTTTTTTTGTTATTTTTCTAGTACTCCTTCCCATACTATATTGGTTAATTCATTTTTATTTTTTAATTCATTTTTAATATGTATTTTAGAAGGATTTTTACTTCTTGAAAGAGCAACATATAATTGTCCATGTGACAATAAAGGTTTTTTTATGAATATTCCTACGTTTTCAAAACTTTGACATTGTGATTTATTTATAGTTACAACAAAAGCTAATACAATAGGGAATTGTTTTCTATATAAAATAAATGGTAAAGACGATGATTCATTTGAGCTTAATGTAATACGCGGTATAAAAACTTTATTTCCTTTATTTTCGCCTGTAATTACTTCAGCTTCTATATTGTATTTAAATAATCTTGTTATCTTTAATCGTGTTCCATTGCATAATCCATCTTGTATACTTAAATTTCTAATTAGCATTATTATGGCATTTGTTTTTAAATTAAGTTCATGTGCAGGTAATCCTTCTCTTATATTATTTAACATTTCTATTGGATAATTTAAATGAATATTATCATCCGCTTGATCAACACCTTTATATGTTGCATAATCAATACTATAATATGTCATTGTTTCATTATTAATTAAATTCAATAATTTATTATTTAAAATATTCACATCTTTATTATGCGTACTTGAAATAACATTTTTCGAAAAACAATAATTATTGTTAATGTTTTGATAAATTTTATTGCGAACATTATTAGTTTTCCATTTTTCTGGTATAATAAATGTATCAACTTTTCCTTCTCCGATATCTAATAAAAATGATGAAAAATTTTCATCATTAGATCTTATATTTTTTTTTAATTTAAAAATATGAAACATGGGCCATAGGGTTGAATATTTTATAGTTTGTTCTATAATTGTATTTTTATTTCCATGTTTCAATACAGGTAAATTTGACGAAAATCTCCACCTAAAATAATAATTTTTCCTTCAAAAATTTCATTATTATAACAGACATCTTTTAATGTTTTGTCAACTATTTCTAAAGCTTTTTTAGAAATCATTGATGCTTCGTCCCATATAATTACATTTGCTTCTCTTAATTTTTTCTTATCTGAATCAAATTTTAAAAATGCACTTTCAATATTGTTTAAGTCTAACGGTAATCTAAAAGTTCGGTGACTGGTTAAACCTTTTGGTAGTAAAATTGAAGCAATACCTGTCCAAGCCATTGATAAGAATTTTTTTTTTATTGTTATAAAATAATATATTAATGTTTTATATAAAAATATTTTTCCAGAACCTTCTGGTCCATCTATGAAAAAAATTTTATGATTATTAATTATTATTTGTTCAAAAATATGTTTTTGATCGTTATTCAATTGTTTATACATTTTATCAAATTTTTTTTTACTAAAAATTATAATTTCATCATTAATTTCTTCGTTTTCCTCGATATAGTTTTCATTTGGTTCAGTTGAACCAAAATTTTCACATGACATTTGTTCTGAATTTAATATTTGATTAATATGGGATAAAGCTTTGTTTTCTTTATTTTTTTTTAAATCGTCAATAAAAAATTTTTTATATTTTTCCCAAATAATGTTACCTTGTATATTTTCACATAATAAAAAACATGCAAAAAATTTACGTAATTGTACTGGTAACATAACATGGCATGCTTCTTCAAAAATATAATAAATTTGTTTTTCGTGTTCTATTAAATTCATTGCAAGAGCAGTTTCTTTATAAGTATTATAAGTTACATTTTCATAAGTTCGTAAATCTTTAAAATTTTAGATAAGTATATTTTATTATATTTTAATTAGTTTATATTAAGTTTATTTTTTAATATTATATTTTAAAATAATATATAATTAAAATTTAAAATACTTACAATTTAATATTTCTTTATAAATTAATTAATTATGATTTAATTATATATTAAAAACAATAAAATAGGTAAGAAAATCATAATAACTAGAGTTATAATTTAAAAATAAATATATTAAAAATATACTATAAATTTATATAAAATCGTTTTTCAAAGAATTAAATTTAATTAAATTGTTTATTTAAATATTAAAAAATTAATATCACACTCTTTACATAGAAAATGTATAATTTGTTATATAATTTATATTATAACTGTTTAGATATAAACAAACGAAAAGGATATAAATATATTCCTTAAAATATTGAAAATATTAGAGAAAAATAAAATAAAAATTATATAACTTTATTTATTTGTATAAAGAGTATAAAAGATAAAATTTTACATTAACAATATAATTTTCATTTTTACTTTTTTATAACTAAATGAATTAATAATTATTATAATTTTTATTTTTTTAATTAATAAAAAACTTACAATAACATTTTTACTTTTGACATTTAAAGAAATGTGAGAAAATTTTTTTAATTTATATCATTTTAAAAGTGGTTATGTACGGCTATTGGCGAAGGGTACCACTTTTATTGTTTAATTTTTCTTTATAAACAACAAAAAAAAACCCAATGCGCCATTGACAATACCTCGTTAAACTGATAAAAAAAATAAAAACTTCTACTTAAAACTTTCACAAGATAAACTCAAGACAACAAGAAAACAAATTTAAGCTAACCTGAAAGAAGAATCTTTTAGATGTAGGAAATTTTTTAATAAGTTTTTCTAACCAAGACAATCAAGACAAAGTAAAATGTGCTTTACTTTTAGGCAAATACAGCTTGGACCCAAAAAAAATAAGCTTAAATGTTGAAAGTAGAAGTTTTTTATTTTTTTTTTGTCTCAGTATGGGTGGTGTGGAAAGTTGTCTAACGAACGTAGTTATTATTTGATAGTTAAAAAATAATTATATCAATAATCTAAAATATTATTAACTATGTATTAAATATATATTCCATTATATAGCCTTAAGCAAGTATTTCATAAATATAATATTAAAAAACTTTTTTCTTAATAGTTTATATTTCAAATAAATAATTGACGTTTAAAAATAAAATAAAGAATCAATATATTTAAGATAATTAAATACCAATATTTTTCATAACCAAATTTGGTCTCTAAAGTATTGGAGTCATCAAACAAGAAGGTTTTTTAAAAAAATATTAGTAAAATTTAAATATTTATAATTAATGATATAAAAATAAACACTAAATGATTATAAATAGTGTATTAGGGACATGAGGGGTAGCAAGAGGGGTGACTTGGGTAGTGAGGGGATGATTTGTGGACTGAGGGGTAGACTTGGGTAGGAGAGGGGTGACTGGGGTAGAGGGGAAAATCTTTTTTTTTTTTTTGAAGACATTTCAAGAGACATTTTTACGTTATTTTGAGGGGTGACTTTTGATTTTTTTGGAGGAGAAAAAAAAATGAGGGGTAGGAGTGATGGGGTAGTAGTGGAAAGAGTGATAGTAGTGGTATAGAGAATGAGTAACAAATACATTGATAAAATAAGGTAAATTTAGCTAAATTGTCTGAGGGGGGGGGGGGTGAGTGACGTACGAGGGGTAGCAAGAGGGGTGACTTGGGTAGTAGAGGGGTGTCTTTTTTTCTCAAAAAAGATCATTTCTAGACAGATTTTTACGTTATTTTGAGGGGTGGATTGTGATGTTTTAAGCATACAAAAGAGGGGGAGGAAAAATGAGGGGTAGATGAGGAGGTTTTTTTTTATATAACTATATAATATAGGGAGATATATATATATATATATATATATATATATATATATATATATATATATATATATATATATATATATTTATATTAGGGGGTACCACCCTGCTCGCTCCACTCACCAACCCCCCGTTTTACGAAATCTATTATACTGAAAACATAATTACACGTTACTCATTATATTAGTTCAATTTAATTTTAATCAATTATTATAAAATTTCAAAACTTATTTAAATTTTTACAGGTTTTCACACCACATAAAGAGGTATCGTCATTGATACCTTACATTTAATAATTTATAACGTAAGTTAAACAATGAACAATGTATAGTATCGGCACGTTGGTTTTTTTGTTTAATTTGTAATTATTATATAACATAAGCATAATAATTTTAAGTAATTTTAAGACATGTTAAAATTAATTAAAATTTTTCTATTATTTTTATATAATTATTTAAAATTAAACCATGGTTACCTCCGCCTGTAGCCCTACACAACCATGAGAGTCTTTATTTCTCCTCCTTATACCATAGACTCTACCTGCAAACCATCCCTCACCATTAGGAACACACATATGCAAGCAACTTTCTAAAAGTTATTTCATTATTCGTAAAATTTGTTAATATATCATTCTATAACAATTTTCACAATGCTTATCTCTTTTAAATCTTTGCTTGAATATGTATATGAGAATAATCATAATAACTAAAAATTTTTCAATTAAATATTATTGTAACATGTCCTACAATTATGCGGAGTGGAAGCGGAGAGGTATGCGGAGCCAATATTATAATAATTATAACGTTTGTTGCGAAAAATTATGCGGAGGAGTATATTGAGGGGCAAGCGGAGCTTAAGACGGAGAGGTATGGGGAGGGGTGTACGGAACGGTTGTTAGCTGGATAAAATTGTCATTAAAATAATGATGGAGGGGTATGCGGAGGGATATGTGGAGATAAATTAACACAAATATAACGATATTTTATTGAAAAATATGAAGAATAATACGGAAGGGTATGCGGAGGGGTATGCGGAGGGATATGCGTATCAAAATGAAAATGAACATTCAAATTAATCATGGAGGGGACGTGGAGCATGAAGAAGGGGGCGGAGGGGGACGAAGCGGAAGGAGAGGGGTCGGAGAGGGATGGTGGGGAAGACTTTAAAAATAACGTAAAATTAACACGAATTTAACGTAGTTTTGCGGAGGGGAATACGGAGGGAAAACGGAGTGGGGTGGAGGAGGGTGAGAAAATTGTATATATTTACTATGTTCTTATAACTAATTTATTAATTATCTCTTATAAACTAATAGTTAGAATAACAGTTTTAAAGACAACTTCTGTCAAGTACCGTTGCAACGCGACCTATTCGCATGTTTGTTTCTGCTGTGCTTATTTTTCACAATGTTAGTGATGTGCTGAAAAATTTACAAAGATGGAAACGATATTAAAAGTATGCCGGTTGGAGAAGCATTGCTCACTTCTTGCAGGTAATGCATTGTAATTTTTTTATTAAAAAACATTTTTACAAAAGAATTCAAAAGCATATAACCTCAATCCTAACCTTTCTTAACTGTATATAGAGTTAGATGTTACTGATTTTGAAACGCTTCATGATTTTGTTAGCTCGAGTGATTTTGAGAATTATTTTCCCGTCGTTGGCACCCGTCTCAAATTTAAAAGAGATATTCAGAATGTGTGTTATAAATTATCAGAAAATTTCTTTTTTTTCCTAATAATAATATATTTTTGTTTACTTTATACATATAACTGTTACAGCAGAGTAATATAAATACAGAAAAAACTAAACCAGTGTATGGACTTGAAAACAACGATTCAATAACAAATAAATCTGTTGCTGTAGAAACTGAGGATTCTTTCACAGCTGATAAAAATTCTCTATTATCAGTAGATCAAGAAGTTTCTGGTGAAACTGTTCAATTACCAAGCACTTTAACATTTGAAATACAACACATTCCATCAACTTCGAAAGAAGTAGTTGCGAATTTCGATTTAAAGTAGTGCTTAAGTAATCACCCATATGGACGAGCTGTTCTAAATTATTACATAGCTCGCCAAGAACTAGATTTGCGGTGCCAATGTAAATTGTGTGAAGTAATTATTCTACTTTTTAATATTCATAATTTGTGAGTAAAAATTTTCAAACATTTCACTATATTGTTAATATATTTCTTTTATTCATTTTAATGAAATTATACTTTTGGTAAAGAACGTTGGAAAATGAGGATATTGACTTTTTAGCAACGAAGATTGTACAATTATTCATAAATGAATGCGAAGAAACTTATTATGTACCACCTGTAACTAAAAGAAAATCAGGCATTGATAAATCGTTGATGGCAAGAGGAAAATTATATGATAGATATAAGAATGATAGGACATTTATTCGTGAAACACAGAACCTTGTTAAACGTATAAATAATCCTATATTAATTGAATACCAATATTCTATAGGTAAAATAATATATCAAATCTTTAAATAAAATAGTTGAAACATTAATATTATATAAAATGAATTTTTTATCATTCATATTCTTATCCATTATGCATAGTTGAAGAAAGATCCGCTTCAGTGAGCCAATCGTGGCTAAAAACTAACAGAGAACCCAGAGAAGAAGTCAATTTTCATTGGGATCAGTCTTTTGCATTAAGACTTAATGATAGTAGTTTCAATACATTGGAAAATGTCATTGATAAGTGGCCTATATTAGACGGATCGCTATCTATTGAATTGGTACACAGTCACAATAATATTTTTATTTATAATATTTTGTTTGTGCTTCTATAGAAATTATTTAATTTTATAGGCAAAAAAAGATTTTTCAAGACGATACCCAATTACTTTTAATCAGTTCTGTTTAAACTTGAATCATTCATTTGATAAACTTTGGAATATATATGGTTCTAAAGTGTCGTCTGAAAATTCAGTTCAAGTACAATTATTATCAGATGTTAATGCAAGCGAAGATGTACGTGCTTTTATTAAGTTTGAACTATTATGTAGTATAATGCAGACGAAAACAAAAATTACTAATGCGGTGGCAATTAAGCCTGTATCAAACTTACAGAATAAAAGAGCCAAAAGAACGAAGTATTGGGTACCTACTAGTGCAGAGTCAAGAGATAGTTTACTGAAACATGTAAAGATTTTAAGTGATATTGAAATTGAAGTTGAAAGTAGATACAAAAAACGACTTAGTCTAGGCCTTGACATCAGTCCGTTTATTATTATAGTAGGAGAATCTGAAATCCGGCCGAATACGTTTTACGTCTGCGTCAGCAGATCTTATCATAAATTCAATTCATTTCTTTCGGCTTTAAATGCTTTTTTTCAAATCTATATAGTATTTAATGTTTTATATCCACCAGAGAGTGAAAGTTTGTGCTATTTCATACAGTGGCGAGTATTTGAGATACAAAAAGTTATTGATAAAAAAACGCCAAACGTTGGCACTATTATAAATAAAATAAAGAAATCTTAAATTTTGATTGGTTTTTATAGTCTATAAAGTTATCGTACAATATGAAGTGCGAATTTTGTGATAAAATATTTTCTCTACAAGTAATTTTATTCAAAAACTTAAAAATTTTTCACGAATCTGAACGTGCTTTTCACTGTATTTATGGAAATTGTTTTCAAAAATTATCTTGCTTACGTTCGTTAAAAAAACATATAGTCACTTGCCAACACAAAGATACGATAGTAAAACGTGAAAATATTAACTTGAAACATTCTAGTGTAGAGAATATCTAACACGGCGTTAGTAAAACTTTAAAATTGAATGACTCAAAATTTTGTTGTATCGAAAATCAAAGTTTAATTGAAAGTGCTGAAATCATTCTTATGACGAGCAAATCTAATAATATTAATATACAAAGTACGAATATTATTCATAATAAAAGCAAGAATACAGAAAGAAACAATCAGTTATTAGAAGAACAATTTTTGCATTTTATATGTAAATTATATAGTAACAATTCCGTGACTAAACCGTTTTTTCAAGATCTAGTTATTAATTTTATATCGTTTACAAATAATCTATAGACGAATTTAACTGAAATATTACAAAAGTCACTTCCACATGAACATCATACTAATCTTGATTTAAAGAATAATTTTTTTTTTTAAATAATTTGAATACTGATCAGAAAAGATTAACATTTTAAAAAAATATCAATCTGTTAATCTAACCAAAAGCTTTTACTATTGGCGAAAAGTTCACTAAAAAACAGATTGATGGCAAAATTGAAATGGTTCCAAAAAAATGTTTAGGGTATATTGTTCCTATGCGCGAAACTTTAAGACTTTTTTTAGAAATGTTTATAATACTATTATTAACTTCATTGAAAGTGAATCATCTTTACTTAGAAATAATGAAAAGGTTTACTCAAGCTTATTTCAAGGTGAGATATGGATAAATATATCGAATCGTTTTTGTGGGAAAACTGTTATACTTCTATACTTATATTTTGATGATTTTGAAATCAACAATCCACTTGCTCCTACAGCTGGTGTTGATAAAGTTGGTGGTATGTATTATAGTATAGCAAGTTTACCTCCTAATAGTTCTTCGTTAGCAGATAATGTTTTTTGGCACAGTTCATCTATAATTCAGACCATAAGAAATTTTCAAATTATTCAAAGAAAGCTTCATGAGCGATTACTATTGTCGAATTTGTAGATCTACAAAATTTGAAGCTAGACTTCTTTGTGAAGAAAACAAAAATATTCTAAGAGATAGGGATAATTATAAAAAAGATTTTAAAGAGCTCACAGAAGGCATTAAAAGTAGTTGTGTATTCAATGCCTTACCATATTTTCATTGCACGGTAAATAAAACTTGTGATCCAATACATGATTTGAACTTAGGTACTAATAGGTATGATATGGCTCTTATCATAAATTATTGCATAAAAAAAGAGTACTTTACGCTTAAACAATCGAACAATAGACTGAAATATTTTGCTTATTCACAAACTGATCGAGGGAATCGAGTGACCAACATATTGGAAAAGCACTTGAATAAAAATTATTTATGTGGAACTGCAGGTGAAATGTCTTTCCTGATATTCTACTTTGGAATCATAATTGGAGATTTGGTGCCTTATGATAACTCTGTTTGGGAATTCTATAAAGTAGTTTTTCAAATCAATGATTTCATATATAGATCAATTATATCTGAGAAAGATGTTGATCACTTACAGCAATTATTAAAAACGCACAATCGTTTAAAATTAGATTTATTTAAAGAATATTTAAAGCCAAAAGATCACTTTATATCACACATGGGAACAATATTAAGACTTTTAGGACCATTGCGTTATATAAGCTATCAAAAGTTTGAAGCTTATCACAAAAAATCTAAAAACTACGCTAACGTTGTAACTTCTAGAGTAAATATTATTTATTCTTCAGCTAAAAAATGCAGCTCGATTTTGCATTTAAATTATTATGTAAAAAAGGATTTCAAAACGAGATTGAATTTGGCCCAGTAGTTTGTTCAGATGTTAATTTTCTAAGTGAATACTATTCTTCATCTGATGTATCATTAATGAAAAATAGAGATTTTTGTGAAATTTCTTACGTAAAAATACGTAGTCAATTATACAAAAAGAAAACTATGCTTTTCATGAGTGTCAATAATGATAACAAGCCTATTTTTGGGATTATTGAACATATTTTAAAAGATAAGTTTTATATCTTTTTTGCTTATAAGGAATTTGTTGAATTAGGTTTTAATGATCATATTCAATGCTATGGAATCGATGTAAATATAAAAACTATATACGAATTACTCAATTTATACGTATCGTTTATATAAACGTAATATGTTAATTATTAGTATACGTAAGTTTCATTCGATTTTCAGTTTCATAGATTAATAATTAATATATTAAGCTAATTACAAGCTTTCATTTCTCTTAGTGTACTGTTACTCCTATTGAATTATTCTTATTCCTATTCACTTAGCACAATAATAATGGAACACTAGATAATCAAACAATAAAATTTGCACTTTATGGCTTTAAAAAAAGGACTTCCAAAACTTGTAACACTTAACAATATGAAGGCACTACTAAGAAGATGAGCACGCGATGATATATACAAAGATGAATGCATTAATCTTATAATATTATACAAAGAGATGAATTCATCAGTCTTACAATACTATAACCGTTAATTTTATATTTTCGTCAAGCGGAAAATTCAAATTAAAAAAATACATTAAAAAACCCAATAGATAATACTTATTTTTAAATAAAAGAATTGTACACAGCGTTTGTTACTTTAAAATTCTTCTCATTTAAATTCTAGTCAATTATATTCAATATATAGTTTATATCCGATTCTCTCGTATACAATTAAATATCTTTCGAACAGAATTTTCAGTCGATGAAAGCTGAAATAATACTTATTTAGAAATTATAGATATTCTTTTAACAAAATAAATTTCATTTTGATTTACCATTGACTAGAAATCATTTCTATATATATATATATATATACTTTTATTCTTGGATACCTATCCTAAAGAACCGACATCCTGAATTACCAAACTAAGTAACAAGAACAATTAAAAATTCGGAATAATAATAAATCAAGTTTATTATTTAAAGTTTAATAAATTAAACGTTACAAATTAATAAATTCAGTTCTAACGGTTAATACGTGTACTTAATAGCGCGTGTCTGTGTCTTTATCTGTATCTGCGTCTGTGTCTGCATCTACGTCTGAGTCTGTGTCTGTGTCTGTATCTACGAACATGTGTGTTTATACATAATTTATGTATTATATTAGTTCATAAGCCAGTAGTATATGGACTGGTATAGCGAGACATATCGATTTTTTTGCACCTGTCTCTCTCCTCCATTGTTTCGCTCCCCCTGTCTCGACCCCTTGTCTCGCTCCCCTTTACATGTCTGGCAGGTGTGGTGGTATAATCGTGAATTGATTTGACCCACTTTCCCCTCCCCCCCATCTGTGTGGATGAATAAGGTGTCCTTTCTCCCGCACCTGTCTGAGGGTGTGATAGTTTCTATGGTGACCTTGAAACCCTTAATGATTTGCATCTTCTGTCTTTTTTCTTCACAGCCGTAAGTATAGTATATATGTATGTGTGTATGTGTATATTTTTTAATGTGAGTAACATTATAAAAATTAAATAAATAAGTAATTAAAAAATCATATAACATTGTTATGAAAAAATATTAATATAAAAAATATATTTTATAATATTAAAGGTCTGAATGTTATATAGTACTTTTTATCTATTAATTGTTATTTCTTACGTATAAACTTTTGTTGGTCCTAAAAAGGACCGTATGTAAGTATATGAATTTTTTTTTTAAATTAAAATTTTTTGTATCCTTTTCTTTCAGGAATAGAATAAGTGTTTGTTGAGAATTTATCAGAATATTGTTTCCAGGTTGATGATAATTGATTTTCCTTCTTTTTCTTATCGTCACCTTGTACTAAAGGTGTTTTGGCGGTGTTGGAACTATTTTGACCCATAGTGTTAAACGCGTGATATACAGATATGATAAGAGACAGATTATTTATTGTAAAAAGTTATTATTTAAATGAATATTTTCATTTGTGTTATTTTTTTTATTATGTCTTTGAGAACGTTCAAATTTTACTGTTTCTTTTTTATAATGTTCCTTATATTTTTCTCTTTTTATAGCACTATCTGTAGAACGTAATGAAGCGATCTTACCTGTGCATTGCCCCATGTCTGTTTCGAGCAATTGTTATAAAATAAATGAAGAATTATTGGGAAGGGTGGTTGTTTTTATAGTTAAAAAAAACAAGTCATTTACACAATTAAAGCAATTTATTAATATTAACATATATTTTTATACAGAAATCATTACATCCCTCAAATCTTTTACAATCATCGGTAAACTAAATGCCGATATTTCAGATAAAACAAATTTTAAATATAAGCTTTTATAATGATCCGTATCATCTACCATATTTTCTGTGACGTAACCTCCTAATTCGGTATTGAGAATAGAATAGTATTGTTTAAATGATTTGTAGTCGTTAAGAATTACTTTTGCGTTGTCCAGTCCTTCTTGTCCAAGTTTATTTTTTAAAAAGTCTAGTATGTGATCAGTAGTACGGTTGACCTTACCGACACGCTCGCCTAAATCGTTGAGAAGAAGATCTACCAAGACACTTTATTGACGAAGACCTTCGAATGTTGACTGTTGCATGACTATACTTGATGGATGATTGAAAGTCTTTCTCTTTTTGCAGAGCGATTGTCCTGGAGTCTCTTCTTCTTCCTCGGAGACGTGTATCTCGTTTGGGTGAGGTCTTTCGTCAATGCTGATAGATTTGGTGCCGTATGATGTGATGAAATTTAAATCATGATTGGTTAGAAACAATTTAGTCGGTCTTCTGAAATCTTGATAAAAAGAATAAGAATTATGAAAATAAGCTGTAATGGCGTCAAATTGATCTTTGAGAAAATCCCAGCTACGGCGATCAAGAGAGATACTTTTGTGCGAGCCACCTGATGAAACTAGTTTAATAACTTCGTGATAGTATCCGCCGCTATATTCAAGACCGACACAAATTCTCTTTGAGTTCGACTTATTGAGCGCATAGGTAGTAGATAATAAAAGGTTTGGCGATTCCGGTTTTACCGGATCGCGTAATTCACAAGGAGCCATTTTTATGTGTTGCTCTATCCGAAGTTGAATTTGTACTGAAATTTAAAAAGAACATTTTACCCTACTGCGCATATGACAAATCAGAATGTAGAGGGTGGTAAATACTTTTATAATAGGGTAGTAACACCTGGTCTGTATATTAGGTGTGCAATACAAAATATATATATATATACAAATTAAATAAAAAGAAATATTATTAGGGGTGGATAAATTTTATAATAGAATAATAACACCTGGTCTGTAGACCAGGTGTACAATACAAATATGTATATATATATATATATATATATATATATATATATATATATGTATTGTACACCTGGTGATACTATATATATATATATATATATATATAAGTACAAACTACGTACAAAAAACCATTATAGGTAGGATGGGAGGGTGGAGTAAAGGTAAGTAAATAATTACAAATTAATTTTTATGCCCACAAAAGATTTATTCACATATAAATTTCAAAATTAACATTGATTACAGTTAAATATAAAACACACGTTTGATTACAATATTTTGAAGTAAAATTATGAATATTATTATGTTTATCTTAATATCTTAACCTAGAAGTACATGTTTGATTATAAAGGCCTGAACCTCGAGAACGTTCTCCGGCGAATGTACTCGCCCGCTTACATCTTTTGCGTTTAATTTTATTTAAAATTCTTTTATAAAAATTTTCAGCTATTTTATCATTTTTTTTCGTGTTATTTGAAAAGAAACTACAAAACGCGCGTAAACTAGCACCGCTACACATATAATATAGAAACATAATAGTATACTGGCCGCAACACGTCGAATCGATGCTTTGCAGTTTCTTGGTGCTCCATCGAAAAACTTTACAGTTTCTTCTGAGTCTTTCAAGATGGTATTTTGAGACTGGTGGGAAACCGTAACTATCGAAATACGTTCCGTATCCATTTTTATCGATATACATGGCCACCCAATGCGTACCAGGTTTGGTATGATCATCGGTATTACACACAACAGCGACCGGTGTTATCATTACATTCGGAATTCGATCTGCTGCGTATACGCCAATTGTTTTGGCTTTCAGCCCTTCCAGGGCCCTCATTATCTGACTGGTGTTCATTTGTATTATTTTCCTGTGTTAAACTACAATTCTGAGCATCATCACTCGCATATTCTATGGTTTTATCGTCGTCGTCGTCATCGTCTACTTCATCGATTCCCGTAAAAGTCACACTTGATCCAAATCTTACGATGCTATTTTTCTTGTAAGCAAGTTTTTGAAGAGAGTCATAGAATAGTTCACAACTTCTTTTAGGCAGATTTTGTTGAGATTCTTGGGGGAGTAGTGAATAAAGCCACTCTCTCAACAGATGTGATCTCTGTATGGCACAGTACTCCTTTTTATAGAGGTTTTCTTGGCAAGCGTGAAAACAGCATATTTTCTGGGAAGGAAACTGTCTTTGTAAGTCGGTAAAGCCTGTGGTGGTGAAATCCTCTATATTTATAACGTTACGTGCCATAATAGATTCTATGTATCTAGCCTTTTCAGCACCTCTGACGTAAATTCTTACAGCATTTCTCGCTATGTTGTAAAAATGATACCGTAATTTGCGTAGAATAACGTCACCATCGAACCACTGTAAACCGTGTAGACGTGACGACACGTAATCGTTACTAGTTTTTATATCTTCTGGTAAATTATCAAATTCGTAGGGTGGTGCTATTATCCAATGACCGATTACTTGTTCTTGCAGAGAAACTACTGCCACTTCTTTGGGTAAAAATTTATTATCTTTATCTCTTAAGCCTTGAATATCTATTACGTAATCCATCGTGGTGAAAACGCGAGCTCGTGTGTACTACTACGACTGAGTGTAAGAAGCAACTAGAGCAATCAGAAATGAAACGAATGGTCTTATAATGTTTCTCCCATTATTTTCTCCACCCCTTCCACCTTAGGCATTAAAATCCGTAATAATTTGTCTGTTTGAATCGATTTCTAGCACGTTATCGAATTTGGCGTAAACGACGCAATTTATTATTTCCCTAAGAGCCTGCTCAAAGCGAACTTCAATGCGCAGAGCACCCAAACGCACGAGATTCCAATGTGATGAAAAATGAGCCGACAAATCAGGCGTCAAGTCGAATGCAAAGAGACAGTAACCTTCTGGATAAGAGGTTCGGCTAACATCGATACCCTCGTTGAGAAAATGTATACCAGTACCGGAGAATAGCGTGTGATAAGCGTCTACATAGAGTTTATTATTTCCTGTGTATTTTGGCTGTAGGGATTTGCTTGGTATTTGTACTCCATCGACGTAAAGAGAGAGAAAATTGATAGAATAATGTTGAAAGTTGAAAGGATTCAATTGACGATTGCCGTTGAAGGCTCGGTTACTCACAAAACCTATGATGATCCTCTTTTTGGCAACTGGCCCAATATAACATTATCAAGAGTATCTCCTAAAATTCCGCTATGTAAAGTGAATGACTTCACTTCCACTCTTGTTATTGAGTATTTTGCAGTAGTTTTGTTCAAAGCATTAGCATGAGCCAATAGTATGGCTGGACTTATTTAAGCTCGACGGTCGATTAGCGTCGCTTCTCTGATGCGCACTAAAAATTTTCCGTCATCAGTGAAATCCATCAAACAAAACGCGTCCTTGCTACGAACGAGTCTCACTCGCATCTCAACACCGTTTACCAAAAATTTACCTTGATTAAATACATCGCAATGGAGGTGGCCAATCATATCGACAACTTTACCGCCAGCTGTAAAGTATTGACGATTCCGAGAACCGACATTGGCCCCAACTGTTCCAGTAGCAATTGCTGGTGATGCATCCATACATCCTGCTGTGTCCGCATACCAAACCCACTGGCAAGATATGGCACAATTTTTCTAAATAATCCTCCGAGAAAGCTACTAATTCCAGAGCCTCTTTGAAACGTTGAGCCAGAGTAAACGTTTTTAATACCGCTTCCACCACCACCAGCCTGCTCGTCGTAGTAATGAATATAATAACTCATATCGCTACGTATTTAACGACTACGCTTGAAATGAAGCGTAACCGTCAGCGTTCCATACTCAAATGGTATTTTACGCCCATGCTGATCTCTTATATCGATAACAATATTTCGAAAGGTATGATGTAGTAGAGGTATGTATTGAATCGGTGCAAACTGTTTGACGACGATTAATCCGAATTTGTACTTTGAATTTTTTAGGGCTACAATGCGTAAAAGTGCCGTTTCCGTATCACCAACTGCATAAGGTTCGCATATGTCTGTGTAAACGTAGAGCTGATCGGGTATGGCCCGTGCTAAACTAGCTGGTCTATTGCCCACATTTATACTTGTTCCTGAGTTGAAAGTGACAAAAGTTCCTGTTTCTCTGTGGACAATATCTTCAAAACCAAAAATACGACGAATTTTTTCGTTGAAAGTCGTGTAGTGCGGCTCTTCGCAAATGCAAATCCTTTTTAAGGTGTAATAACCTTTCTGAAATTCAGTCGGTTCAAGCTTTTGATGTTCACGCGCCTCGTGTACTTTATTCATTTCTTGCGCAAGTTGTTCAATGCTACTGTATACGCCATGAGGGAAATTACAAAACCCATTATTTTTCGAAACTTTGGGCTTAGCACTTCCTAATTTGAAAGTATAATAAGCTTCAGGTTCTTGAATATGCATAATAGTACAGGGTATGTGTATTTCGGCTATACCGACCTGCCAGTTACCGATTAATCTAATTTCACGACATAAATAAGTGGTAAAACAAGTAGTCGTATTGTCGGGAAAATAGCGCATACTACTGTTACTCGGTAGTACTAAATAAAAATCATCTAGATTATCCATTATTTTTAAATTCTTTCAACGTCTGATGCTTTTATCCAAGAATTAAATTTATCCGGATATCCTTTCCACTTTACAAATAGCTGTTCTTTATTTCCGCTTCCTTTGGTCCGAAGAACTCGTTCAATTTTAAAATTTTGATCTTCTAGTAGTCGTTGTGATCCTACAGGAGCCAATTCTTCTGTATAAAAGAAACCGTCAATGTCCTCTCCTTGTAAATCTTGTAACTCGTAGGTATAAAGATTTTGCCTGATAGAAAAGCGTTTAACTTTAAATACTTCCTCGCTATAATTGTTCTCGAATCCTTTCGCAAAGGTTCCCTTAGAGCGACTGATCCTCACGTAGTCACCAACCTCGTATTTACGGTCTTTTATTTGCCTTTGATCTTTTGTATTACATCGATGTACCTATGTGTATTGCGATGTGTGAAATATCTCCAAACACGTTCTTTGAGAGTTCGATTAAGACGTTCTACCACTGCCACCTTAATGTCCGGATTTCTTGCCGCTCTAAACTGTATGTCATATTTTTTAAGAGTATTTTGCAAACCTGCACCAACAAATTATTTACCTTTGTCAGTTTGTAAGTAAACAGGTGTACGACCATTGGCTCGCTTAAGAATCTTTTCTAATGCAGCTGATACAGTATGCGCTGTTTTATCCCTCAGTGGTTCTACCCATGCATACTTACTGAGAACGTCAATGACTACTAGTAAATACGAATAACCGTCATTTTCTTTTTTAAGACTTGTTAGCTGACACAAATCTGCTTCCCAAACGTCATCCACGTTAGTTACGTTATAGTGTAATCTAGGAAATTTTTTTCTTACAGGACGGTGAAGAGTATAAGCATCTTGATTATTCAACCAGTCGTGTATTCGTTTTTGTTTTTTTTCTCTGTTTTTTAATGATTTACCCTTTATATTTACACGTATTAAATTTCGCGCTCCTGCATAACCTGCTTCGTGCGAAGGGTCGTAATACTGATTTTCCAAAGACATTCTCTTCATAGGTCCGCTTTGAGCCACTTTTTCTTAGCAGCATATCTCGTTACGGGTGGAGTAAATACTGGTGATAACATTTTTCGTTTAGCAGTATTTAAAGGAGACGTTAGCCTATTAGCAATTTTTAGAATTTCCGTGTTTCCGATCAGATCATTAGGCGTTTCTGAACTCCCGATAAACTTTGCGAATTCAAATCTACCAATAGGCGCTTCGTCATCATCCTCGATCTTTTTCTTTTTCTTTTGCAAAACATCGTTAAGCAATTCTGCTATGTTAGACCGTGGTATAAGTTTTCCATCTACGATAGCGCTTCCAGTACTATCCCATTTTAATCGATCTGGCTCAAAAGTTTGCCAATGTTTTAGTAAAAGTCGTGCTTTTCTAGCATAAATTTCAGGCACGTTATCGAGTATTTTTTCTTCTGTTAGAGGTGTCAGTGTAGCTTTGATTTCGTCGATATCTCGACCAATTTCACCATCATCCATACGTTCGTTATCTTTGAAAAATAAATAACGCCTCAAAACTTGCAAATAATTTTTACACTTTTCTCGCTCACTGCTAAAACTTTTAGAATGAATAATTTTATACATTTCCGAATTAAGCCGTGTTAAATTATCACCAGGTGTCTGTATAGTTTTTTCAATATTTTCAGTTGTGCTATTTGTCGAAGAATTAATTATAGGCACAGCTCCTCCCTGCTGCTCCGGAAAACCTTGTATTTGTTCCAGAGTTTTTTCGGGGACAATGACCATTTTTCGAGCGCGTTCCATAATTTTTTGTTTTGCCTTGAAAGAAAATTGATTATTGTTTCCTAAAAATTTGGAAAAAATTGTACTTATCAGTGGAGCCAATAGAAGTGGTAAAAAGAACCACCACTCTGAATTATAGTACGTTTTTTAGCTTTCCAAGCACCAGCACCACCAGCTGTTTTTCTTCCACTTTTTACTAATTTTCTTAATATAGTTTTGTGTTTTTTTAAACAGTTTTGTTCATGAGTTTTTAATTTTACAACACCTTGCAATACATTGAGTGCACACTCGCAAATACACTTTATGAGATTTTTATCGGCTGTACGAATCAAAGCTGAGCGCTGTTGACTATCAGCGTGGCTCAGAGCATTTAAAAGTGCAACGTGATTTTTTGAATATAATTTTCCAGGCGTACAGCAGTTGCTAGACTTGATGGAACTTTTTCTCTTTCCTCCTCCTCCTGGTTTTCTTTTTGTTTCAGATGGGGCCATTGATGTTGTCTCAGCCATCGCTATTTGAAGACTGCTTCTCCGCTACGGATGCTTCTTTCTTTTTATTTCTTCATGCTCACCTGAATCTCGATGAAAATTTAGGCACGTAAGCATAGTGCCACTTGTCATCGGGAAATATGTCGGTGCGAAAGCGAAACTCATCTGGAGTATATTGTTTCAAATCCAATAAAAGATAGCTAAATGGCCTACTACAGGCATCGATGTAGGCTTCTTGCAAGAACTTTGGATCCTCAGGGTAAACTTGTCGAGCGAGAAATTGTATTTGCGCGCGATCTCTCGAATTTTTGAACAACACAATATAATTTGAATTCAACGATAAATCGCGCTGATTTGGCCCCCTATGAAAAATATTTTGCGTGATGAAAATTACACTGATATTTTTATGATGACAACCTTTTGTGAATAAATCAAGTACTGTATTATTCGATGATTCGCGCATCAGATCGTCGAATATGAGTAATTTTCTCTTATCATTGTCATTGGAATAGTCTGTAGCTTGCGGTAAGCCTTCTCGAAATTCGATGCGTTGATTACCACCTACTTTAAACTCGCTACGGTATGCTTCTTGCCACTCGGCGTAAGAAAAGAGAATACGATCAAAATCCACATCGCACATTTGTGGCAAATTACAGAGAAATCGCTTTACAAAAACAGTTTTCCCACACATAGTAGGCCCCGAAATTATACACGTAAAGGGATGTTTCCATCGTGTATCCATTTCGAATACTGAATACAGGAGGCATAAGTTTTATACTTTTATGTTGAAACCCCTCTTTGTTTTATTTTTTTTTTTTCAAGTTAAGTAGTTCTGATGTAGGGAGGGCGGCGGCGGCGGCGGCGCGGGCACACGTGTTTTTTATTAGCTTATTCAACACGTGTGCGGGGATAAGCTTATTTTCCGCGTTAATCAGCTAAATAAGAAAAGTATAAGCTTATCATCGCGCGGGGTGTTAGCGTATTGTTAGCGTTTATGAATTATTGATAATTGTTTTCTAAAATAAAATAGATTTCATGGAATTTTTTTATCGTTTTTTCATCATTCATATTTTGTTCATTTACTCTTGTAACCAAAAGGAAGAGAAAGCGATAAGGAAACATATCGTCTTTTTTTCAAAACAACGCTACAGGTTTTGAATTCTTCTCTTGTTATGACCTCGTGGTAAGGTGTGCGTCGTATAGATTTAAAATTCAATCGTATTTCGTTTTCATTCATCTCTTTCTCATTCTCTTCTCTAAGCTTTCTCGCAAATACCTCGTCTATGAGCGTTTTAATACTATCAAAATTTATTTTTAATGAATTTTTGAAATTTAGAGTTATTCCCCTAACCTTGCAACATTCATAAGTATTTCCTGACGGTGTCACAGCACGATAAGCGTAAAACTTTGGTGCTGCAGACTTCATGGTATCTATGTAAGTACGAGGACCGTAAGATCTTAATTCATCCGTCATATCACCCAATAAGTTTCCCAAGGCTGGCTCGTATTCATCTGAATCGTCCTTTTTTACAAAAAAACACGAATCGGTATCACAGTACAGAGTACGTCTATCAAGCGTTTCCATGTGTTTGTACAATTATAGCCTGGCTTGCGCAGTTGTGAATGCTGCTATTACCACATTTGTATTGGATGATGCTTTAACGGCTTCTTCTCTAAGCTGCCAATGAACGTATAAAATATCGTCGTTTACAGGTAAAATACTTAGAACTTCTTTGTCAGGAGAGGTTAATAATCGCAAAAGATTTT
The DNA here is from genome assembly GCA_017163975.1 of Anastatus disparis. Classification (NCBI taxonomy): domain Eukaryota; kingdom Metazoa; phylum Arthropoda; class Insecta; order Hymenoptera; family Eupelmidae; genus Anastatus; species Anastatus disparis. The sequence continues at coordinate 1,732,108 of JAFFSR010000233.1, forward strand.
CGCGCGATTTCACGATTTCCATTTGTTTTAAGTTGCTGCGTTGTCCAAACTTTCCCCAAAAAGAATTTAAACAAAGTTTTGCTACAGCTCTTAGACCAGCATTTTTTTCTATTTTTTCGCGATCTAATCGAATACCTTCGTTTTTTTCATACTCATCCAAGTACCGCGATTTCTCATCGTCGTCATTTACACACCAGGCGGGCCATCCGCTTGCTTCTTGTTTTATTTTCAAAAACGTATTTACGTATCCAGCAAAAAGACCCCCGTCAATACCGTTAAAGCGTGTCATTTCGTATTTCCATATAACGTATATTTTCGTTATACGGTAGCCAAGTTCGACAGCTTTACGTAATTTGTCGGCTACCCAAGTTCCCGTGAATTCTCGTTCACCAGCATTTTCGTGATTACAGTCGCTTCCTCGCATTTCTTCGCAACAAGATCGACAAAGAGCAAATAACAAACGACCGTGCATTTTAACGGGTAACAAAGGAAAGTACAGGTTTCGCAGTGGTAAGACTTTACACTTGACCAGTCCCTCAACGCGTTGCAAATCATTATTATTTTCTCCAGTTAGTTCACGACATTCATTTCCAATGTAAATTTTTGGATGTCCAACGGGATATCGTCCACGTTTGCAAACGTGAGGATACAAGGAGCATATATCTGTGTATTTCATTTTTTCACCTTCCTTAATTTTATAATATGGAATTATATTTTCAGTTCTTCCGCCAAAAAAATGCTTCTCGAGGATTTAAAGTAATATTACTCATTAAAGGGTGATTACGCGCGTATTCAGCTATTTCCGGATTCTCAAGTTTAATTTTATCGAATTCACATTCCCATATGCAGCGAACCTCATATCCGCATTTTCGAATTTTATTTGTTTTTATCCATGTATTTTCAAAAACTTCATTAAACGTACGTCCAAAAGCGATGGGTGTATCTCGATTTTTATCAAAGCATTTGGGACAACCGTGAGTGTAACAACCTTCGTATTCAAAAACTATACCCTTTTCATTCTGATTTTCCGATGAAGGTGGCAAAAATCCATCTACGAGAAAACCTTCAGGTAACCTAAATTCTCTCGCCCTACCAGCATGAATAATTTCACGACCGATTTCTCGTTCACATGCTAGTAACCATTCAATTGATTTCTGAGAATGTTTATCACAGCGTCGATAGCCTGCAGGAGGTATAATTCCAATACTCTTAGGTAATAAGAAATTTTTTCTATAAACGAGAGAACACGCACTTGCGATAGTAGTTGCAGATGTAAACGGACAGATTTGTCCTACGTCTAAGAAAATTTTTCTAAAGGCCAAACATGCGCGTCTTGAAATTTCAACATCCATACGACAATATTCTACGATTTCATTTTTAAAATCGAATACGCGTCCGCTCAATGTTTCGGAATCGTACCACGTAAAAAAGGTATCTCTTTCCGTGCACGACATGGAATCAGGTGCGTAAAAATGCGTATCGGGCAATGGACCTACGTAATTTTCGTTCTCAACTTTATTAAACAGATGAGGAAAGTAGCCCTTTTTCGCGCTAGCCGGTAAGCCGAATGTTTTCGTTAATGCGCTTAATTTCATATGGAAATAATTTAAACTATCGATGAATTTCGTTCTTCCACATTGTAGCAAAATTATATTTTGTCCGTTAAGAATCACCAGGGGTGATGTTTGACTATATTTTTCTACTAACTCTTTCAGCATAAATTGTGCGTTAAAACCACCAGCATTGTGTGCAATGCATATAATTTGCTTAAAATCTGTTCTATCGCGTATATACATATCTAAAAATTGCTTAATTGGGTTTGTTTGAAAAACATGCTCGCGAATACCACAAGTATCGCATCTTTGAGAATAATCATCATTCTGCAAACAATCATCACACGTTTTCTGTACAATGCAGAGGTTGGAAACGTGCAATCGCGTGCTGGTGTGACTTCTGTACTCTCTATCTTGTTGTGTTTCTAAATCGTAAAATACAAACAGAGTTTTCTTTGTATTTTTTTGAACATTGTCTGCATCGTCATTCGCGGCTAGAGGGCGCATATAACATAACTCGTTAACAGAATGTTTTCCGCGACAAAGCTTACACCAATTAACCCCACATTCGTGCTTGCCCCTATGAACATGAATAACTTTATTACAAACTTGGCAAATTTTAATAAGTTCGCAAATTTTTTTATTTTTCACCTTATAGTTTCCATTTGTTTGGTGATTTTTGTAGCAAGCGTTATTGAAAAAAGTTCTATTGCATTCATTACATTTCAAGATAATACCATTTTCTTTTTCACATGATGGGGATAGAAAACAGTTTGGGCATGTATTTGAACACCTATGTTGGTCAATATATCTGTAACATTTATTACAATATTCACAGAAAAATCTTTTACCCGCTGCTCCGGTTATATTTAAAATAGTATGATAATGACGTTCATCAGAATCATAATATAAATTTATGACACCTTGTAAATTTACATTATTTTTGGATTGGACAATTGATGCGCGACCGTTAAAGAATAGTGGTTCCCCACTTCCGAAATTACTCTTATCATATACTTGTATAGCAATGCCAAGTCTACTATAGTATTTCTGAAATTTATCTATTTCACAAAACCCCCACCCTTCCGTCGGAATATTCAATTCTGCATTTTTTATCAACTGCAAAGCGTACTCTTTTTGCAAAGTTCTGCGGCCATCGCGAATGAACGACCACTGCTTTTTCATATCGTTAGAATCGTTATTTTTATAATTTATATACATCTCTCCAACTACTAATGCTCGCGGCAAACACAAATTGTCTTTATTTTGTATAAAAACTATTGACTTTTTATGCCGTATGTTTATATTTAATTTATTTTTTTGACCGGTACCTCGTGGTAAATTAACATACATACATCTATAACAAAACTTTCGTCTATCTCAAAATTTTCGTTGCTCTGAGTTAAATTAGATATGAGTTCCCATAAATCGTCGTAATTAAAATCAATAATCGGTCTTAGCGACATTCCGGCCGGACCATGGCTAAAGCGAATACTTTTACACTGATTCCTATTAAGTCATTTTCTTCCCCTAATGATATTAAATATGCATGTATATCCCGCATAATCAATTCTAACAATACAATTGGATTAAAATTTTCCGCAGGGGGTTGCATGCTAAGAATTAATCTTGTTGCATTTAATTGGAATTTTCTGATATAATGATTACCTCTTTGATTAATACGAAATCTTACGCCTGGTGGTCTTATCGAAAATTCTCCCGCACTAGCGCCTCTACCGAGACCTATTTGAATATTACCAGCCTCACTCACACTCGATTCACTCTCACTCGCATTCTCATACCTGTCTAAATTTCCGCTTGAGTAGGTATGAAAATCCCTCTCAGTGTCGTCACTACGTTCATGACTGTCGTAGCTATTGGAAATAGACTCCGGCTCGATCTCTCCCTCCGATGCATTTTCGTCTCCCCACTCTTCTTCTTCTTCTTCTTCGCTTTCAACACCACCAGCAGCAGCAGCATCAGTAGGAGGAGGGGTAGCAGGTAGATGCGTGGAAAGGTTTTCCAGTGCGCTTGATCCTTCTACGAAAGATGATGATGATGCTATGAAAAATTTAGGATGATATTATATAAATAATTCGAAAATTGTTTTAAAATATTCCCTTTATTTATTTAAAATTTTGATTAAAAAATTTTTTATTTAACAAAATTATTATTATCATTATTATACTTTAACATTAAAAAAACATCATTATTATTATTATTGGTATTTTTTTCATTATATATCGAACTTTACGAATGAGACAATGTTTTCAAATTTTTTATTCTTCTGAAGGCCCATTGAAACTATCGTGTACCCGATCTAGTAGATCGGTTAAATCGCTGGTCGAATATGTATACAATGCTGATGTAAGATCCTCAGACATTGTATGGAACCAACGCAATTCTTGTGCCCGTCGAACGGGCCTAATTTTCTGGGCATAAATTTGCAGAGTCGTTGAATTCAAATTCGATACGCTGTCAGTTCCGTTTTCTTTCCTCCGAATCACTTTAGATTAAAATAAAAATATTTTAAAAATAATAATAATAAAATAATAATAAAGATAATGTTAATAAAATAAATAAAAGAATAAATATATTAACAATACTATTATAATAACAGCAATACCAATAATAATAATAATAATAATAATAATAATAATAATAATAATAATAATAAAGAAAACTTACATTCATTAAGACGCCGATCTAGTACTCCTCCATCAAAAAAGTGATAACTTATACGCGAGCCATTCGCTATGTGAAATTCTCTCTCTCTTAATGGTGCCGTTTGCGTATAAAAACTGTGTAAAGTAGCAAACCGTTCTTCATGGTTTTCCGAACGGCCTGGCGCGTTTGCTGCTGACTCTGATGCATTTTCCGGGCCATTATGGTTTAGACTTCTTATAACCGCACTGAATGGCTCGGGATAATTGTTTATCACCGCACGCGTCAATTGACCACCCTGCCTAATTATTTCTGGGTTCGGCTCTTCATCATCAAACTCGAAGTCCTCGGATCCTGATTCGAAATCTCTTCCGAATTCCTCTTGTATCCGTTCTTGCGGGACGATTCGATCGTTGATGACTGTTTCAGCATCGCTGTCTATAATCATCTCATTATCATGTACAATTCGCACACTTTCTTCTTCTTCTTCGTTACGAGTTACTTCATTGTTATCGTAAAACAAACGCCGCCGAACGTTATTTCTAGATGTACTCGGCAAATCGGGATTGTTGACTGATTGTTCAAATAAAGTTTCCACATCGCTTGCATTGCTGTCATCGCTCTCGCTCTCGCTCTCGCTACTACTACTACTAGCTGGTAATATTTCAAGAGCTGTAAAAATGAATCATATATTAATTATATATATATATATATACACGTTGCATAATTTTCAATTTCAACTTATAAGCATCAATGATTTATTATTATATACAATAAAAATAATAATTTTAATACATCTTAATGTTTATTAAATGATATTTTAAATTATTTAAAAAATAGCTTTTATTTTTAAAAAGTATTCGCATGAAAAATTAGTAAAATTAGGCAAAATTATTCTAATATGAAAAATGTAAGCTATTGGTTTTGATAATAATAGTGGTTAAGATGATATAATAGGATATATGATTCATAAGTAGCTACCAACATTACAGTTTCACAGATTTGTAATCTTTTTATTCAAAAATTTCTCGAAATATCTTTATAATCGACTCAACATAAATTTGAAATCAAAGGTTGTAATAAAGAGATATTTTAAAAACTTATGGATTAGAAAAAAAATTTTTTTTTGAAAACTGTAATCACGATATTTTACATTCCTTAAAATATAATATTTTAAGTATTTACAACTCAAAATCGTGTTATATAAAATATAAGACCAAGGAATCATTGAATAGTAATATTTAAAGTTATATACAAAAATGTCTATCATTTTTTAAAAAAAAAAAAAAGGAAATGTATAAAAATTTTCATATTCAAATTGCTACAAAAATTATATATATTCGGTAAGAAGTTTAATAAAATTAGTAATTTAAACATTTTTTTTATACTTACAACGTTTCTCGTTATATTCGTTTATCAGACCCTGGAGTACGTAGGCATCATGTAGATTTTTCGATATTACGTATTCCCCTGCTGCTATTACAGCAAGATCGTTTTCTTTAAAAATCATATTAAACAATCGCGCAATCATGCGCAATGACACACACGATAATATACAATCAAATTGTTTTTTCAACTGTAAAATAGACATACGCTGTACTTTCAGGCGCCATGCAGAATCGCATTTACGCTGTATAACGTAACACAATCTCGCGTTAATTAAATAATCAACAATCCGAAATATAATTTTACGAAATTCATTTATATCAATATTCCTCATGATTTCTCTCGCAATAAAATCACTTAACACTTAAAATTCATACTTCTATTCGTCACTAAGACAAAATACTATCTGTGGCAATAATAGTTTCGCCATTTATTTATATACTGCTTTTCCTGAAAGGGAAGATCGATTTTTAGGGAACAAGGAAAAACAATATTACGCGTCTAAAAAAAATATTGTCTACGAACAAGCTACAAGAAAAATTTTAAAAGAAAATCGGTCATCGGGCAAAAAAGGAAAACAATATTATACGTATAGAAATGGTCGAAATACATAACGGATGTTTACCTGTTGCCTTGCGACTCCAAAAATATCTTTTCCGAAAGGCAACTACTATAAAAAAACATCTGGTTAGTAGTGTCAGTGCAAAAAAAAACATCTAAACATAATGCCTACTAATCTACTCATCGCTATACCACTGGACGTCCCCTTTTTTTTGTCCCTTTAACACCCCTGCAGAGTATACATGTCGATTACTTTCTTCTATCTTTTCTTAAGTGCATTCTCTTGCAGTAAAACCTATTAAATGTTTTTTCTTTAATTTTTTCTTTGTACCTTTCACTTGGACCAGATGATTTTGTTCTAAAATTTTCTATATTAGATGAAATGTCCACAACGTTTTCTCGATTTCTATGTCCATCTTACAAAACTAGAAGAAAACTACCTTTCTGCGCTTTGACTTCTTCAAATATTTTCATTTTATTTTAGAGAACCGAGTTATACACAACGTTTTCTTTTGTTTTCCCGTGGTATTATAAAAATTAAAAGTTACAGTTTAAAAAACAATTTTTTTAAAAATGAATTTTGAAATACAAATATCTGCGGATATGTCGTGGTTAGATCAACTAATTGAAGAAAGAGTGGATGAAGCAGAAGTGCAACGAGCAAAAAATCAATTAGAAATGAGTATCGAAAAAGAAAATACAGCCACATTAAATAATCAAAGAGAATGCGCAAAAGTGTAATGTCGTGGTTAGATCAACTAATTGAAGAAAGAGTGGATGAAGCAGAAGTGCAACGAGCAAAAAATCAATTAGAAATGAGTATCGAAAAAGAAAATACAGCCGCATTAAATAATCAAAGAGAATGCGCAGAAAGTGTTAGTGTCAGTGCTGAAAAAAATAAAAATGACGAGAGAGCAGAGATAGAGGTAATACATGAAATACCTCAATCAACAGCTGGACGAAAGAGTGCGTACAGGAAACGCAAGCCAAACGAAGTGGTCGTTCTCTTATCAGAAGATAGAAAACAAAGAGCAGCTCTCAATGATGAGGTTTTTCATAAATTTTCAAGAGAACGAGAAATAACGCTGATGACCCCGTTCGTTAATATGCAAAAATTGGGTTCAGTGGGAATCAACATATCTCGGTGTAAAAGAGATTTGGAATTTGCAGCTTATAAGACAAATTTACACCAAGTGTATACAGATAAAATATTCGTGTTTTACTGGGCGCGACTGATCCTCAGTATAAACGCTGTAATTATGAAAACGCCGGTGTTTAAATTGTCAAGTGAAGAATTTTTCAACTATGTGACCCCCGTGCCGAAACCAACGAATTATGATAATTACAACGAGAACATCGGACAAGGAGATCTATACGAAAAAATATTGGAATTAACAAAGCTGGAATCGAGGATAATAGGATAGTGAGTAAAACTTTTTAATATATATTCATATATTATTTTTTTTAAAATTATTCTATTAAAAAAATAAAATATTTTGATAATTTTTTATCAATAATCATAATATAACAGTTAACATATTTTTGTTTTTTAAATAATTAATTTTCAAATAGTTTTTTCTTAAAATAATAATAATTCTTTTCCTGTTTTATTTTATTTAAAAAATTTTATTTTTAAATAATAAAAATTTTAAATTGAAATTATATTTCATTTCTTTTTTTTTTACTTTTCAGCGCTGAAATACACTGTTCTCCTATGATGGGCAAGGCGCTGAGGCAGAATGTGATAAATTACGCCTGGCGCGTGAAATCGGTCCAAATCGCCCGGAAAGAACCTTGTACAATACAATCAGATAGAGACCTTATTGCTTTTCCATACGGCGAAGAAGGCTTTCTGAATATCATCTTACAACAAGACTATTCAAATATAATGAATAGAAAGGGATTGAGGAAAACTTTACTCGACAGGAAGAGACCATATCCGTCAACATCAAAAGAAGTATATGAAGATATACAATAAAATGTACTTAAATCAAAAACCGAAAAAAAAGCCTTATTGTCAATAAAATAAAGTACGACTACATATGTATGTTAAGGTAATCAATAAAAATTAAAACGTATTTACTTTTATTCTATTCTATTTTTTACTCATTTCTTTAATTTTTAATAATATATATTTTAATTAATATATTTATAATGTTTCAGAACTTATTTTAAAATTTAATTATTTTTAACTACTATTAATTTTCTCTATCCATTTATTTAATCTATTATAATTAAATGTTAAATGTTTTTTATTAACTATTTATTTAATTCATAGAATTTTTATAATTTTACTCACATTAAAAAATATATACATACACACATACATGTATACTATACTTAAGCCTGTGAAGAAAAGACAGAAGGTGCAAATCATTTCGGGTTTCAAGGTCACCATAGAAGCTATATCACCCTCAGACAGGTGCGGGAGAGAGGACACCTTATTCACCAGAACACCCAGACAGGTAAGCGAGGGAAATGTGGGTCAAATCAATTCACGATTATACAACCCCTTTATACCTGCCAGACATGTAAAGGGGAGCGAGACAAGGGGTCGAGACAGGGGGAGCGAAACAATGGGGGAGAGAGACAGGTGCAAAAAAAATCGATATGTCTCGCTATACCAGTCCATATACTACTTAAGCCTATTGATCTTTTCTTATAGATATGTTTTTTATGGGTAATATTCATAATGTAAATTTGGAGGGAAACGCATACTATGGAAGTATAGTTGTCATCTTTCTGGAACTTGGTTTCATTGAATATGAATAAATACCTCTCATTTCCACTTTTAATCATGCAATTAACGTAAAAAATCAGGAAAAGGTAAGACATGATCGTTTTTTTTTTCGATTGGGCCCCACTGTGCACCGTCCTCTTTTATATTGTTCCCGGTCAAAAAAGGTTAGCTATAAAATATAGCTAAAAAAATAGTTAAATATATAGCTGTATCGAGCTGTATTTACAGCTATATCGATGTGTTTTTTTAGCTGTTTTTTATAGTTAAAAATGTACTTAATTTTATAATTAATAATTTCGTTAGCTACCGAAAATATTAATAGCTACTTTTTCAACTATATTTTATAGCTATTATTATAGTTAAAAAAAACACTTAAATTTTTAGTGTATTTATACCTGGTCAAAAAAGGTTAGCTGTAAAATATAGCTAAAAAAATAGTTAAATATATAGCTGTATCGTGCTTGTTTTACAGCTATATCGATGTGTTTCTTAGCTGTTTTTTATAGTTAAAAATGTACTTAATTTTATAGTTAATAATTTCGTTATACCGAAAATATTAATAGCTACTTTTTCAACTGTATTTTATAGCTATTATTATAGTTAAAAAAACACTTAAATTTTTAGTGTACTAGGTGTTTTCTTAACTATAATAATAGCTATAAAATATAGTTGAAAAAGTAGCTATTAATATTTTCGGGAGATAACGAAATTATTAACTATAAAATTAAGTACATTTTTAACTATAAAAAACAGCTAAAAAAACACATCGAAATAGCTGTAAATACAGCTCGATACAGCTATATATTTAACTATTTTTTTAGCTATATTTTATAGCTAACCTTTTTTGACCGGGGTTTACGTCAACTAAAATTAATAAATATGGATTAAAATTATTTTTATTAAGATTTCTCAACATTATAATTGAGCCATTTTTTAAAATATATTTATAAATAAATTATATTATATTGAAATAAGAATAGGCATATAGTGTTGACGGTTCGGGTTTCCACACCACCTTACATTTTAAACCTCTATAAACAATATTAATATTTTATTCATTGAGCTTAATTTTAGATAACTTCTATGAATAATTAGTATTATTATTTTGAAAATTTTTTCTGAAGGAACAACTCCCAATGATATACCAAATATTACAGTGAGATTATTGTACACAAAATTTAAAATTTAATTAAGAGGACGCTGTATCTCTCTATCCTTTTCTAATTGAAAAATGTTAGTTTTTTGAAAATCTAGTGATTATTGATAGAAATTAAGACTTGTCCGCTACTTGTTTCGTAAAAAGATATATTTTCTCTGATAAGGACCAATTAATTTTGTTACTTTTTTTTCAAGTAAAGTTTGACATACTTAAAAAATTCTAAGTTAGGCTAGAGAATACGTTATTTAAGTATGTTAAACTTTACTTGAAATAAAAGCAACAAAATTAATTGGTCCTCATCAGAGAAAATATTCATTTTTACTAAACAAGTAGCGGACAAGTCTTAATTTCTATCATTAATCACTAGATTTTCCAAAAATTACTTTTTTCAATTATAAAAGGATAGAGAGATACAGCGTTCCCTTAAATGATATAGGTATGTGTACTAATATTTCTTTCAAAATACTTATATGAGTAGAATATAAATGCAAATTAATTTGATGTACAATAACATTATGTAAATGAATGTTATTTGTAATTTTATATGTAAAATAATTTGATTTCCATCTTGCAATAAGCTGTCGGAACAAAGTTCTGATCAACGGTGATGACTTGTGCCATCACGTTTAAGGAGATGTAAAACGGACACTACACCTGTACTTATAGATATTAGCTTCCTTTCCATTTTATTGCTGAATTTTCAGAAAATAAATGCATTAGCTTGTAGTATGTACCATGATAATTATTTAGATAAATTTTCAAATGAATTCAATCATTTGTTTTTAAGATATTTGGATTCCTATACAAAATTGAAAAATTTTAATAAATAATTTTGGAACCCAAAATTCTCAATAACTAATGAATGAATTTATTTAAAAATTTAACTGAATAATCTTCATGGTACATACTACAAGCTAATGCATTTTTTTATTGAAAATTTTTCAATAGAATGTTAAGATAGTGAATATTTATGAGTACAGGTGTAGTGTCCATTTTACATCCCCTTAATAAAATCAGTTGACCAAATATCAAATAGTAGTATGCTGTAACGTTTGGCTTTTCTGATGAGTTGCAGTTGCATCAGACTTTTGTGAGGATGATCTACGGTGATGGATAAAAGCTAAAGTTCGAACTTATAAACTAATTGAGTTTAATTAAATTCAAGTAAAGCATTAAATTCAAGAGGACGCTGGATCTCTCAATCCTTTTTTACTCAAAAATGTAGGTTTTTGAAAAAACTAGTGATTATTGATAGAAATTAAGAGTTGTCCGAAACTTGTACAGTAAAAAACAATATTTTTTTCTGATAAGGACAAATTAATTTTGATGCTTTGTTTTTAAGGAAAGTTTGACATACTTAAAAAATCATAAGTTAGGCTAGAGATTATCATTTTTTATGTATATCAAACTTTTCTTGAAAACAAAGCATCAAAATTAATTTGCCCTTATCAGGAAAAGTATTGTTTTTTACTGTACAAGTTGCGGACAACTCTTCATTCCTAGCAATAATTACTAGTTTTTCCTCTTAATAAAGAAAAAAGAAGGTCATTATAATAAAGAATAAAAATAAAGATTCAACTCCATAAGGAAAGAAATAATTTACTATTTAGATTAACAATGGATTTTAAAAGTTTAATAAAAATAAATAAGCTTAATAACTAAAGGTATAAACGTCGGATTTACAGAAAAGGTTTTGCGAAATTACGTAAATAAGCGTATTTGATGACTAATTCGAATAAAATTCATCTTTTGTTAATTTATTAAATAATGAATGCAAAAATTTTCTTCACAACGCCGATAATTAAAAATAAAATGCAAACATAAAAAAATATACTTTTAACGAACAAAATAATATCTTTTTGACTGGTGATATTATAAACGAAAAATGAATCGTAACTCCTTAGTTCCATCGGTAGATGGCGTGGCGTTCTAATAACCGTCTGTGAAAGAAACGAGAAAACAAAAGATTAATGATGCAATTTATAAATGAGAATTATTTACAGCGGGTGAACGCGAAATCTACTTTACCGACGGCATTTAAGGCGGCGATACGGTAGGTAAGACAGGTAACTAGGTCGGTACAGGAGTAAAGGAGGCGGCAAGGACAGGTGACCCTTTCTGCTCACGAGAGAAACTCTACTCGAGGAAGGAGGAAGAATGCTGGTCCGTGAACCTCACAATGACCAGGGCAGAGGTAGTTGGAGAGGAATCTGTGCACTGGAAACCCCCGACTACATAGATAGGACAGTGACAGAAACTCTTACTATGTTGAGCATAACTTCTCTACATAGCGAGAAGAGAGAGGAGTCTGTGTAGTGGAAACCCCCTACTAATCATATCAAAAGGAAAGGAGAACAGGTATGGAGTACTCTTACTGTGTAGAGCATAAATTCTTTACACAGCGAGAGGGAAGAGAAGACTCTCTTAGCCGACCGCTGTTCAGGCATATATGCTCTGGAGCTCGCTATTACCGTTGCGGGAGTAGCGCCTCGTAGCGGCTGAGCGCGGGTACTAAGCTTTAAGCGCGATGCTTGAATTTGCATCGTCGCAATGCTGAACCAATATTAATTCCATGAAGAAAATCATCAGATATGAAATCTTCGATCTATTTGACAACTTTCGATGAAAATTGTAACATGAAAATAATTTGCCAATTACAAATGAAGTCAATTAATGAAACGCATTGTTGAGAACTGAAAGCTAATACTATAACACCTAATGTAACGAAAGTTATGTAAATAATCAATAATTTCGAAAAATTTGAACAGCAAGCTATAATGTTGAGGGTGTTACGTACGTTAGAACTCACATAGTAAGTAATTACATTGTTTCAAATTAAATAGCTCATTCAATTTAAATAAATAGTTTTTTAACAAAAAATTTACTCATTTTAAAGAATTGGTTCATCGATAAAAAAGAACAATTGAATATTTATTATTTCCTATGCATTATACATATTACTGTAATAAATAACGGTAGATAAGTTTAAATAAATATTTTCTAATTAAATAATTAAAAGTAAATAATTAAATTGAAAATCAATTAGTGTCTGATTATTACAAGCATGTAATAAGATGGCGAAAAAGATTGGCATACGTTGGATCTGCGTACCCGTTTACTTGCTTGCAATAAAATAAATCTTTCTATTGCTTGCGATCGCGAAATAGTTAATTAATTAATCTAACGTTTGTGAGTTTTGTGCTCAACATGATTTAGTTCATTGAAAAATTGTTTGCCTTTGCAAATGCAAGTTGTGACAAGGTTGAATACTTAATTCTCTTCGTGGTTGCAAGTGTAATTAGTTGATTAATTGTAAATCTAAAAGGTTAGAAAAATTAACTATCGTAAATAGTAATGCAGGCATAGAGAGGCAATTGAGGTCCTTTTTCTTATTCTCTCGTCCTTTCTTCCTCTCTAGAGCATAAGACCCTGAAGCGGTTGGGCAAGGCGTCCTTGACCGTCTACAGGTTAGCTCATTTCCTGCACTAATGAACATAACAAAATACACATAATCAAATCTGCACACAAATAATACATATGCACGTGATTGTGGCCGTGCAGAAACTTATATGATTTAATGATCAATAACGTGACGGCTTCACCACACGGATCAACATTGTAATAAAGTGTATCCCCCGTTAAGATAGTCAAATTTGCCCTGTTCCTGAAATTTTTGTTTGACCTTGTAACTTTGTTTTAGATCGAAAATGAATAGTTTTTGTCATATTTGCAGACCACGACCCCCCTCCCCCTGTCCACAGCATGAAAAAAATGACTTTTTCACTATTTATTTTTTTTCTCTGAATCTAGTCAGTAAAAAAACCCCAAGAAAATCGTGTTTATAGTTTAAATGTATACAAATCTTGTAGAATTTTTCCATAAAGATTTGATGATGCTGTATAACCTAAAAAGATGGAAAAAAAATTAAAACCCTTCCCATTTTTACGGAAAATGCGGTATAGGCCCAATTCTTGCAAAAAACTTGTATTTTGTTTAAAAGTACTTGCCTGATTTTTTTCAGATATATCCTGAAGGTGCGCAATAGTTAAAAATGCAAAAAACTCATTTTTTCGACGTTTTTGGCTGATTTTAGCTCATTTGCAGATTTTTTATTATTAGAACTTCATTTATGAATTAAATCATGCAATCAAGTCAGAAAAATAAGATTTACAAACATTCGCATCATATTTTTGCACGAATTCGCATTTTAGATTAGGTATTTAAACACATCTTTTATGATTTTGTTGATATTTCACTACTTTATATATGATAATTTAAATATTATATTACTTTAATAAAAGAAAATGTTTTGATAAATAAGTCATTTCACAGGTACAGCTATATTAAGTACGGTCAAAATATCAGATTACATATGGGTTAATGAATTTATATTTCGTAAGTAAAACTCATCAATACAAACAGAATCATGATTCAATAATATGAACCTTGACTTTGATACTTTTAACACTATGTAATCTAAATCTGCACTTAAGTCACACTTTTGCGAGAGCTATGTGGTCTATTCTTACATTGTGTAAAAAAATGTGAGCATGCGATTACATTGAAATCTTTTTTACATGTCTCATATTAATATAACAATATGAAATATATTTCTGTTAAAAAGCGCATATCATTCGCAATTATTTTATGACATTTTCAATCTTTTTAAAGATTATAATAAAGTTTGCACTTATGCCATGTATTGTATTATATTATCTCCATTGACATAGGTACGAATTCAGTAACGTAACTCAAGTAACAGTCGTTAGGCTGGAAGTTATAGTCTTTACTCAGTTCTCAGATATTCTATCTATGTTCTTCTTACCCTTTTTCCATAAGAAGAACAAGGATAGAATATTTGAGAACTAAGTAACGACTATAACTTCCAGCCTTGGACTTGAGTTGGGTCTATGAATTCGAGCCATAAAAAAACATTATGTTAGACGTCATTTCATCACTAAAATAAAGTAACATGTAGAATATTTTGTAAATAAAATAACGAATATTAGTATTGAAACGGTATTACGAATATTATTAGTATAAAAAATAAAATTCTATATTTATTTATCTTATATATTAGATAAGGATTTATTTCTAACGAAATTGTAGTTTAAGACGATAATATTATTTCATGTGCTACATTACAATATTAGGCTCGAATTTATAATTATGACTCGAGTATTGAGTATCACTTGGAACTTAAATATCGTTACTCGAGTATCAGTTGTTACTTCAATTTTTTTATATCAAATATAAAATCACATAAATAAGATAGTCGTCGGTAAAGATATCACACTCAATTAAAGTAACAGCTGATACTCAAGTAACGATACTTAAGTTCCAAGTGATACTCAATACTCAAGTCATGACTATGAATTCGAGCCTAGAATAACATTGTATAATAAAAATTGATTCGATATTAAATAGTTCGTTATAATTATTATTGTAGTTTAAGATCTTTCGATAAAACATTAAGGCAAAATATTCGAATTATAATTTGTATAAGGTTATGATAATAAATCCAAAACCTTTGATAATATATAGTCATTAATATCATCGATAACCTTAAAACTCGTTTAATTCTCACTGTTGGCAAAATATTGTGTGGTGCTCATATTGTTTATTATCAGTGGTATCTTAGTAAATTCATTTTTAGGTTTTACTTTTTTAGTGCAAATATAAAAAGGTTAACATCATTATACTTTTAAAGTAAGAATAATATTGTAATTATACAAAATAATCAGTTTTTTTACTGAGTTCGTACCTATGTTAATGGAGATGATATAATTCAATACATGGCATAAGTGCAAACTTTATTTATAATCTTTAAAAAGATTGCAAATGTCATAAAATAATTGGGAATAATATGCGCTTTTTAACAAAAAATATTTCATATTGTAATATTAATATGAGACATGTAAACAAGATTTCAATGTACTCGCATGCTAACATTTTTTTACGCAGTGTAAGAATAGACCACATAGCTCTCGCAAAAGTGTGACTTAAGTGCAGATTTAGATTACATAGTGTTAAAAGTGTCAAAGTCAAGGTTCATATTATTAAATCATGATTCTGTTAGTATTGATAAGTTTTACTTACGAAATATAAATTCATTAACTCATATGTAATCTGATATTTTGACCGTACTTAATATAGCTGTACCTGTGAAATGACTTATTTATCAAAACATTTTCTTTTATTAAAGTAATATAATATTTAAATTATCACATATAAAGTAGTAAAATATCAACAAAATCACGAAAGAAGTGTTTAAATACCTAATCTAAAATGTGGATTTGTGCAAAAATATGATGCGATTGATTGTAAATCTTATTTTTCTGACTTGATTGCGTAATTTAATTTATAAATAAAGTTTTAGAATATAATTTCATGGTATAAATAATAATGAAAAGTCTGCAAATGAGCTAAAATCAGCCAAAAACATCGG
The DNA here is from genome assembly GCA_017163975.1 of Anastatus disparis. Lineage (NCBI taxonomy): Eukaryota > Metazoa > Arthropoda > Insecta > Hymenoptera > Eupelmidae > Anastatus > Anastatus disparis. The sequence continues at coordinate 1,748,619 of JAFFSR010000233.1, forward strand.
AAAAATGAGTTTTTTGCATTTTTAACTATGGCACACCTCCAGGATATATCTGAAATAAATCAGGCAAGTACTTTAAAACAAAATACAAGTTTTTTTGCAAGAATTAGGCTTGTACCGCATTTCCCGTAAAAATGGGAAGGGTTTTAATTTTTTCCATCTTTTTAGGTTATATAGCATGATCAAATCTTTTTGAAAAAATTCTACAAGATTTGTATATATTTAAACTATATGTACGATTTCCTTAGAGTTTTTTCACCGACTAGATTCGGAGAAAAAAAAAACAATAGTGGAAAAGTCATTTTTTTCATGCTGTAGACAGGGGGAGGGGGTCGTAGTCTGCAAATATGACAAAAACTATTTATTTTCGATCTAAAACAAAGTTACAAGGTCAAACAAAAATTTCAGGAACAGGGCAAATTTGACTATCTTATCAGGGGGTACCCTTGATAATATTAAGTTTTATTAGAAAGAATTTGCATTAATCGAATCAAAAGAGCCACAGCGTTTCGTTCTCTTCACTTAAAGAAAAACGGCGTTTCTACTCACACAGCAAGTATAACAAGTGACTGCTTTGTTTTTCCTTAATGAAAATCAAGTATTTCGTAGTTATTACAAGTAAACGAGATAGAGTAATAACAATCAATATTTTAATTGTAAAGTTTTAATAACGCATTTGAACTAAAATTTGTTCTATTTATTCTGTATTCCCACGTGAAACAAATTGCTTTTAAGAAAAGTTTGGTTAAAGTCTTCCTTTCGATGAACATCTTCCAAACTTGGGCAATGGAACTGTACCAAACTTGATTTTATCAATTTGTATGTTTAGTTGAAGTTTGGATGAACTTTAGTGAAAGATTGAGTGGAGTTATAAAAATTTCATTTTTTTTGGGACAAGTGTGGGAAAAGTTTTAGAGAAGATTAAGGGAAGCTAGATTAATCATTGTAATTTCCGTTAAAGTTGAGGCAAAATTTGGGAAAAGATTAAGGGCAATTTGATTAGTCAATGCAAGTTTGGTTAAAATTTGAAAAAAGTTGAATGAAATATTAATCAACGTTTTTCAAAGTTAAAAATAAGTTATTCAAACTTTGGTGGATTTTAGATAGGTAACAGTTTCGAAACTTTCAAAATATGAATAATTTACATTCTCATAAAATTGTATTTGCTGAAATACTATTTTATAAGAGTGAAATGCGTTTTATTTTGATATATTTAATAATAGTATATTGTTCACCTAGAGAGTAAGAACGAAAAATGTGTGAAATCGTATGTAAATTGTCACTTAAGGAGGCAAGGGTTACAAATATACGATTTGAGGCAATTTCATTTACTCCAGTGATGAATATACGATTTTGTCACATAGGCAGCACACAGTAGATTCTTTACTTTTCACTACACTGAGAGAAAATTCATGCTAATAGAGCATGCGAACTGCCATCTATGCGAGCATATAAAACATTGATACAAATATGACAGGCCGTGAGAAGCTCTATTAGTATTAGATTACCTTATACTAAAAAAGATGGTATGGAGAGTAACTAAAGCATGAACGGCATTCACTGATGACTCGCGTGGTATACTTCGATGACTCCCCACTCTCATATCCTTTGTTTGCTTGCGTCGCCTCCTCTTTTGGGTGGCGACGCGAGCAAACACGGCTGGTCTATACCCAAAATTATGTTGCACATTTCTTTAACGTATTTTCGTAGCGTGAATCTTTTATTTCTTTTCTTTTCTTTTTTTATGAAGGGAGATACGTTATAAATATAACCTGTTAAACTTTTTAACTTTAAATAATTAATTTTTAACTTAAAATTTAATTATTTTAAACCGCTGGGGGGCAGATGAGCATGTACGATTTTACGCCAGAGATATTTCGGAGTAGCGTTGGTCTAGTGCGTAACGTTCACGCTTTTCCTTTTGAGTACGCGAGTTCAACTCTCGGCTAGGGTCACTTTTTTTTAAATTTTTTTTTTATTGTTTCAATATTTTTTATTCCTTCTTATATTTATTTTTTTTAGATTTTGTATTTTTTTAATAATTTTAAAATTTAATTTTTCACAAGTACGCTTGTTTTTTCAATGAAAATTTTTAAAAATAAATTATTCTTTATAGGTAGTAATTACAAATATTGATAAATAAATAATAGTGATGTTTATTTTATAATAGTGATGTTTATTTTATAATAGTATAGTTTAATTTATTTATAATTTAGTTTATAAAATTTACAATAAATTACAATAAATAAATAAAACTTAGTTATTATTATTTATGTTATAATATATATTGTATATTGAAATATGTTTATAAAGACAAAATTGAACTATAGTATTGTAAATATCACTATTATTTATTTATTAATATTTTAAATTATTTTCTATATGAAATAATTTATTTAAAAATATTAATAAAAAAACGAGCATATTTTAAGTAACTTGTGAAAAAATAGATTTTAAAATTAATAAAAAAATAGAAAATAAAAAAAAGCAATAAAAACTATTGAAATAATAAAAAAAAATTAAAAAAAAAGACCCTAGCCGAGAGTTGAACTCGCGTACTCAAAAGGAAAAGCGCGAACGTTACGCACTAGACCAACGTTACTTCGAAATATCTCTGGCGTAAAATCGTACATGCTCATCTGCCCCCCAGCGGTTTAAAATAATTAAATTTTAAGTTAAAAATTAATTATTTAAAGTTAAAAAGTTTAACAGGTTATATTTATTAACGTATCTCCCTTCATAAAAAAAGAAAAGAAAAGAAATAAAAGATTCACGCTACGAAAATACGTTAACGAAATTTGCAACATGATTTTGGATATAGACCAGCCGTGTTTGCTCGCGTCGCCACCCAAAAGAGGAGGCGACTTGAGCAATAGAAGAATGCCATAGTTAGCAGTAAAGAAAGAATAGTGGACAAGCCACGTTGACTTCCTTCACGTCCCATGAGAGGATACAGCGCTAGCTATCGAAGGATATTAGAGTGGGGAGCTACTAAAGCATGTAAACAAACAGTTTTTGGATAGCACAAACCTCGTAAGAGTAGATGGCGCTGTTATTAAAGCATAGGATGTTACTTACTAACTTTGGATACTAGACTACATGCTCTATTGGCATGAATTTTCTCTCAGTGTAGAAGTGAGTAAAGTACCTACTGTACGCGCCCTGTGTAAAAAAAGAATTCCTTTTCAAAAAAACTTTGGCCAAATTTTATATAAACTTGACTTTATAAAAATTTTAAATATTTTATAAAACGAAGCTTATATGAAATTGAGAAAAAGTGTTTTAGAATTTCGTCTTAATTCATTTAAGCTTGATTTCATAAAAAAAATTTTTTTTTCATAAAAGTCAAGTTTATATAAAATTTAAAAGAATTTTTGAAAACTTTTTCTGAATTTGTTTGTAGGTATTTTCATTTATGCATTGTTTCAATTTTTCCATTTACTTCTCTTCTTGTTCTTCATTCCCTGTCACAATTTCGTCCATTAGGAATAATTGTTAAACTGTTGATTTCCTAAAAAACATAAATTAACAAAATAATTATTATCACATTCAGTTTTTTATGTGAATTATATGTTACTGTTTGCAGAGAGATAATTTTGAAATCGAATATTTTAAATAGAATTTTAATACAAAATAAATAAAAATACATGTTTCTATGATTTCCAAGGCAAACTTACAAAACGTAAAAACGTGATTACGCTAATGTAAAATGGACACGGTGCGCTTTTGGCAATTTAAATGCAAAAGTTATGTACCTCAAATATTCTTGTGAATGACTTTTAAGTATGATTTTGGAACAACTTTAAGCCGTAAATTAAAAAAATTCGACGAGCGCTTTTTTAGTAAAATGAAAAAAACAAGATAAACAATAATAAAAGGGCACATAATATAAGTTAAAGAAAAAGGACAGTTAGCAAGTTCGTTATCAAAAGCTATTGTAAATAAGACAAACGATGTTAGTGAAAAAAATGTGGAAGAAAAAAATTTGGTTGTATTGTAACAATTTCATGGCAAACCATTAATAGTAGATATTAAGCCAAAAACAAATAAAAATTCTATTATTTCCGTTGATGCTATGTACAAATTACAAAGCAATCTAAATAATAGCAATAGAATGATCGATAAGATTAAAACAGCTGTTCGTCAAGGATCGAATAATAAACGAATCATTGAAACAAATTTAAAGAATGAATTTTTTGGAAATAATCACAAGCTTGATTCATTTTTTGAAGTACGTGAGTTTCCTTTTGTAAATATACAAGTTAAACATATATGTCCAACTCCAGAGAAAGTTATGATGTGTAAGGATTCAAGTACTTTTATTAAATTTATTTGTACAGCACGAAAACAAAATGAAATTGAGTTACATTTAAAATTCGGAATTGATGGAGGCGGAGATATTTTAAAAATATGTATCTCATTACAGCCTAAAGACGAATCAGAAACAATAGTATCGAGAGAAAATTCAGCAAAAAAATTTAAATTATCTAGTGTCAAAAAAGTTTTTCTTATATGTGTCGCCCCTAATGTACGAGAAAATTATCCAAATGTTAAACTTATTTAGACAGCTCTGAAAATAAATGATTTCCTCGGTACTGTAGCAACTGATCTCAAATTAGGTAATATCATCACAGGATTAATGACTCATAGTAGTAAGCATTCATGCACTTAGTGTGACGCGAAAACTAATGATTTAATTCATTGTGGCGTTCCTAGAAGTATTGAGAATTGTGTGAAAAACAACGAATCTTGAATGAAGCCAAAAATTACAAAAATTGTATTAATCCTCTAATTTTTGCAACACTTGATTCACAATAAGAAGTTATTGACATTATTTCACCTCCAGAGTTATACTTAATGCTTGGTGCAAACAACACAATGTATAATCACATGTTAATAAAATTTGAAAATACTAGCCTAAAGTGGGCTAAAATTTGTAACGTTGAAAGATGTATAACTTACGGCTCTCATAGTTTTGAAGGAAATCAATGCAAAAATCTTCTAGATAATGTTGATAAATTACGAGCAATTTCTAATATAGATGGTCTTCACGGGATGTCGGAGCTGCAGCAATCAAGTTTTGTTTTTTTTTATTTAATTAATATGTTTTTAAATGCATAAATTAAACAAATATAATGACTTGTTTGCACTAAAACTATGTTAATACAATAATTTTTGTTAAAATAAAAAATCATTTTGACTTGTTATTTTTTTAAGAACTTGAATTGGAAATTAGATATGAAGTTCGACAAACCTAACCTTAAAATACAATACATTGAAAGCTTTATTATAACTTATTATGTATAGTATTTTAGTGGATTTCTTGAGTTGTCCGCACTAGAGTTTAATCTTACAAATTTTTTCTTTATAGTACAAAAACTCGATTAAACGCATCGTTTATTCATAAGTTAGGATTGAAAATATTATTAGAAGGCGGGCAGCTTCGTCATGCTCTTCAGTTCGTAAAAGTTTTTGAAACTTTAAAAAAAGTGATTGACACTTGTTTTTCTTCAAAATTAACAAGCACTTATCAAAATGATATCAACGAATTTAAAAAAAGTTATTGTGATCTTGGTGTATCAATAACTTCAAAAATTCACGCTATATTTCATCATGTTTCACAGTTCTGCTCAAAAAATAAGCGTGGTTTAGCTTTTTATAGTGAACAACCAGTAGAATCATTGCACCATGATTTCAACACAACTTAGAATAAATGTAAAATTTTAAAAAGTCATTTCGTTTGTGAATATAATTGTCATTATATTTGAAATATTTATATAAATATTAACTTTTTTGAGTGCTAAAAGTATCAGTATGTATAGTTTAATAAAAATTGATATTACAATAATATATTTTTATTTAATTATACCCCAATTATGAGCAATTCATATATAACTTATATTATGTACCTTCCTTTTATTTTTTTGTTCGTTTTTTTCACTTTACTAAAAAAGTGCTCGTCGATTTTTTTTAATTTATGGCTTAAAATTGTTCGAAACCCTAACAGCACAAAACGTTTCAAAAACGTTTTAAAAACGTTAAATATGTCCGCATATTTTAGATTCTCAAGAGTAATGTAACGTTTATGGAACGTTTAAGAAACGTTTAGAAAACGTTTTCTCGGTGAAAAAATACGTTGGCTTAAATTTCCAAACGTTTCTAAAACGTTTTTTAAACGTTTTATTTTATTATTCTAAAAAATTATTATATAGAGAAAAAAATTTTACCAAATAAAACGTTTTTTAAACGTTAAGGAAACGTTTGGATATTTGAGCTTGCGTAAATTTTCATCGAGAAAACGTTTTCTAAACGTTTCTTAAACGTTCCATAAACGTTATATTACTCTTGAGAATCTAAAATATGCGGACATATTTTACGTTTTAAAAACGTTTTGAATATGTATTTTTGTCGAAATTTACAAACGTATATAAGTTTACCGAAAAACGTTTCAAAAACGTTTTTGAAACGTTTTTGTGTTGTTAGGGAAATCATACTTAAAAGTTATTCACAAGAATATTTGAGGTACATAACTTTTGCATTCAAATCGCCAAAAGCGCACCGTGTGGTATTTAAAAAAAAAGATATTTTTTTTCCTAAAATATAATTTCAAAATAAAACTAAATGAAACATATAAATTATTAAATGTTAAGATAAAGTTAAAGTTAAAGTTGAGGTTAAAATGAAGACAGAACATTATATAAATTACCATGTACAGTCAAGGGAAACATTTTCTGTGATAGTTCTTTTTCTGTGATTATAAAGTAACGTGAGATTACTGGATGATTCCGTTAGTCCGCTCATTTTTATTGGTTAATTTTTAAATGTGGGAAAAAGAATTATCATAGAATATATTACCGTCGAGTGTATATGCTAAAAAAACATTTGTAAAACAAACTTAAAAAAAGAATAATCTAGAATTAATTAACAAATAGAATAATTATTAATAATATGATTTGAGTATTTTTCTAAAGTTTTTTGTACATACTACATGGGATTCATAATGAACTACCTAAAAATGAATATTAATTAAAAAATTTTAGAGATACCTCAATTTTCCTGATAATTAATTTTTCAATACATACCTTAAAGATTTAGGCTGTTACCCATGTATTAAGGGGTTGATCACATCTTTATTTGTCCTTGAAAATGTATGATTTCCTAACAAAAGTTCTTCTTTCTATTTTAATCTGAAAAGGAATGAAGATTCCACAAAGTATCATTCTTTATATTTAGATGTTAAATAAAATAAAGGGATGAAAGTAAAATAATTCAAAAACATGGTTATATGAAAGCTTAAGAGTCGGCCGTATCGCTCTGTCCTTGTCTAATCTAAATTTTCGTTATAATAAATAAATTAAATATTTATATACAAATTTAAGGGGTGAGCGCAATAGCGCAAAAGACGAGCAAACGATTCTATTTTATGAAAAAATATGAAATTTTCATTATTTTTCAAGTAAAGTACAAAACGGAAAAAATGAGGTTGAGTTTGACTGTGTTTTCCGTTTCGTACTTTACTTGAAAAATAATGAAAATTTCATATTTTTTCATAAAATAGAATCGTTTGCTCGTCTTTTGCGCTATTGCGCTCACCCCTTAAATTTGTATATAAATATTTAATTTATTTATTATAACGAAAATTTAGATTAGACAAGACAGAGCAATACGGCCGACTCTTAAACTTCTTATATTGTTTTGCGTTAATTTAAGTGAAAAAAAAACAAGAAGAATTTTTACTTATCTGACGTGGTGTAATACTAGTTACCTCGAAGTCCTTTTAACTGATATACTTAGTTATAATAAAAACTACAATTCAAGTATATTTTCATATTGCGGATTTTTATAAACTAAATTCATAATGACATTTCATTAACGGCATGTCGGAGCTGCAGCAATCGAGTTTTGCTTTTTTTATTTTATCCTTTCCTATCCATTCTGTCCTTGTCGAATCTAAATTTTCTTTATTATTAATAAATTAAATATTTTCATAGAAAAGTAAGACAACCGCCCAATAGAGCAAAAGACAAGCGAACGATTCTTTTCTATGAAAAAATATGAAATTTTAATTATTTTTCAAGTGAAGTCTGAAACGGAAAAACAATCGAACTTGATTGAGTTGATTCATTTATATAACCTTAAATGTTTTTAAATCATTTCACTTTCATTCCTTTATTTTCTTCAACATTTAAATATAAAGAATAATAATTTGTGGAATCTTTGTTCCTTTTCAGATTAAAATAAAAAGAAGAATATTTGATAAGAAATCATTTGTTTTCTAAGTCAAAGAAAGATGTGATCAGTCTCTCAATACTTCGGTGATAGCCGAAATTTTTAAGGTGTATATTGAAAATTTAACCCATCAGGATAATTAAGGTATTTTCAATATTTTTCAATAAATTTTTATTTTTAGGTAGTTCTTTATAAATTCCATGTAGTGTGTAAAAAAACTTTAGAAAACTACCCAAAACATATTTTGAATAATTATATAATATGTTAAATAATTCTAGATTATTTTTCATTAAGTTTGTCTTACAAATGGTTTCTTAGCATCGACACGGTAATTTACACTTGAATACGTGCCATGGAATTTCTAATCGTAAAAAAATCAATAGAAATGCTTTAGAAAAATTTAAAGAATCAACTGCACAAATCGTGATTGGAAGGAATAATAACATAACCAAGGAGTTTTTCATTATTTTCGATCGATAAGGGAACATTAACTGAAGCTTATAGCACGGTTGAAAAGGTATTTCATACTAATTAAACTAACCTAGTACCGTGCTGCTTCTCTTCCTTTTCAATTTTACGTATTCACGCAAACATAAAAATCTTATTTTCTCAAAAACTCCAAAAACAGACTTGTGCTGTTTTTCCTTCAAGCCATAGGTACATTTTTATTTATTCCGTATTAAAATTCTCTTTAAAATATTCAATTTAAAAATAATCTCTTAAGAGGAGGTCACGTATCTCTGTCCTTTTCTAATCAAAAAATTATTTTTTTTGCAGTAACTAATAACTTTAGCAAAAAATAAAGAGATAGCCCCATCTCGTATTACAAAAAGCAATCTTTTCTTTGATGAGAAATAATTGATTTATCTAGTCCTTTCCAAGAAAACCTTGAAAAACCGAATTGTTTACAATAACCTCTATGTTTCAAGTTTTTCAAGGTTTTTTTGAAAACGAAGCAATAAAATCAATTCTTTCTCATCAAACAAAATATTGCTTTTTGTAATACGAGATGGGGCATCTCTTTATTTTTTGCTAAAGTTATTAGTTATAGCAAAAAACTTAATTCGTTGATTAGAAAAAGACAGATGTATTCGACCCGCTCTTAATAAAAACTAAATGTGATAATAATTATTTTGTTAATTTATGTTTTTTAGGAAATCAACAGTTTAAAAATTATTTCTAGTGGACGAAATTGTGACAGGGGATGAAGGACAAGAAGAGAAGTTAGACGAAATCCTAAAACACATTTTCTCAATTTCATATAAACTTGGTTTTATAAAATATTTAAAGTTTTCATAAAGTCAAGTTCATATAAAATTTGGCAAAAGTTTTTTTAAAAAGAAATTCTTTTTTTACACAGGGCGCGTACAGTGGGTACTTTACTCCCTTTTAGCGAAAAGTAAAGTATCCACTGTGCGCTGCCTGTGCAACAAAATCGTATATTCATCACGGAAATGAATAAAAAAATCGTATATTTGTCACCCTTGCCTCCTCCAGTGACAATTTACATAAGTTTCAGACATTTTTCATCATTACTCCCTAGGTTAATAATATACTATTATTAAATATATCGAAATGAAACACATTTCACTCTTATAAAATAGTATTTTAGCAAATACAATTTTATGAGAATTAAAATTATTCATATTTTGAAAATTTTGAAACTGTTACCTATTTAAAATTCACCAAAGTTTGAATAACTTATTTTTAACTTTGGGAAATGTTGATTAATATTTTAATCAACTTTTCCCAAACTTTAATCAATCTTGCATTAACTAATCAAATTGCCTTAATTACGCGTGAATTTGACAGAATATAAATAAGCGCACGATAGCAGTAGCTTACAAGGACATTTTATGTCAACTCACCTGGTAAAAAAGTAAAAATCGTTCAAAATCTGTGAATATTTTTTATTTAATACCCAAAACACACACAAATATTTTTAGAGGTCTAGGTAAAGAGGGTCAAAGGTAAGAAGTTATGAAATAACTCGAATTTTTAAAATTTTTCGTTAAGAGCAGGCCGGATACGCTGTCCTTGTCTGATTGAGATTTTTGTTATTTACTCAAGTATTAATCAGTGTATCTGCGAATTGAAGGTTGAGCGCAATAGATATAATTATTATGAACATCTATGCACGAGAAAAAAAATTCGACCGCTTTGTTTTTGAGATGAAGTCGGTTAAAAAGTAAGGAACGTCGAAGTAAAAGTTTATATTTATAATATTTTCGCGTTCCTTACTTTTCTCAAAAACAAAGCGGTAGAATTTTTTTTCCTCGTGCATAGATGTTCATGATAATAATATCTATTGCGCTCAACCTTCAATTTGCAGATACATCGCTTAATACTCGAGTAAATAACAAAAAACTCAATTCTTACTCGGTCGGTATCAGATTCTACTCTGGCCTGGTCTTACATAAATTTCTCAATTAATATTTTTATTGAATAACATCATCTTTTGGTAAAAACTTGGGATAGTAGTATTTGTTGGAAACAACACATAGAACTCATCCAAATTTTTGCAAATTGCAATATGTAAATATGAAAGCTTATGTAATTGATTTGAACATACTTTTTAATATACCCAAAAACTGACTAACTAGGAGAGTGTCACACCTCCGGATCACGGATTTTGCTCAAACTTCGGGATAAGTTTTCAGATGATAAGATATGGAAAAAGCTAAAGTTATAGTCATAAATATTCAATATTTTCCTAGTTACAGACAATTAAAGAAAATCACTAAAAAAGTTACTAGATTTTTAAACGCATACAGTTCTTTAGCATTGATAGCTACAAGCTTAAAACTTTTTTTAAATTAAAGCTGAGCTCAAATCCTTTCGAATTAGTAGTTATAGCATATCAAAATATTATTTTTTCCCAAAGATAGAGCGTAATAAGGATTGGACCTAATTTCAGCTTTTATTATTAATTAATGTTTTTAAAAGAAAAATCAGGTCCAATGTTTATCACGCTCTATCTTTGGGAAAAAATAATATTTTGATATGCTATAACTACTAATTCGTAAGGATTTGAGCTCAGCTTTAATTTAAAAAAAGTTTTAAGCTTGTAGCTATCAATGCTAAAGAACTATATGCGTTTAAAAATCTAGTAACTTTTTTAGTGATTTTCTTTAATTGTCTGTAACTAGGAAAATATTGAATATTTATGACTATAACTTTAGCTTTTTCCATATCTTATCATCTGAAAACTTATCCCGAAGTTTGAGCAAAATCCGTGATTCGGAGGTGTGACACTCTCCTAGTAAGTTAAATGTGCTTTTTAAGAGCTCATGTTTTTGGTTTTTTCATAACACAAAAAACGCTGCCAAGTGCTTTGGCGCAATGGTTTCTCATAGAGCTCATTGAGTTTGTGTTTATTTTATTTTAATTTTTTTAATGTGACTTCATTGTAAACAAAATTATCTATCAGCAATTTTTCCTTATATCTTTTATATATGAGCTTACGAAATTACATTTAGCAATATTATATATAAGCTTACGAAAACTACACTAATAAAAATTTAGGGACAAATGCTGTACCTTGGATTACTAATGTTTGGTATATGTGTTTTCAAGGCTCTAAAATTAAAGCTACAATAAGAAAACCAATTTTCAATAGCTTTCGCACTAGTTAATTCAAAAAATATATGATATGAAAATTTTGATGCAAATCCATCGCGTACTTTTCGAGATAGTAACAAAATAAATACAAACATTTTCTTCAAAAATTCAGAATGTTCTAAAATTAAAACTGTGCTGAGAAAATCAGTTTTCGAAAGTTCTTTTTATTTTAGCAATAGAAAGTAATTTCCATGAATGTTTTAAGCAAGTTCATCAAGTAGTTTACATAAAATATTAAAAAAATAAACAATCTGAAATTAAAAAAATTTTTCTTCAAATGTCTATTTTATTAAAACTACACTAAGAAAACCAATTTTTAATAGCTTCCGCAATAGTTAATCAAAAAATGAATAGTATGGAAAATTTGAAGCAAATCCATCGATCCAATCAGCCAAATAAATACAAACATTTTTTTCAAAAATTTCAAAATGCTTTAAAATTGAAAATGCACTAAGAAAATCAATTTTCAGATGTTTATTTTATTTCAGAGTTCGAAAATTATTTCCATGCAAATTATTAAAAAGGTTTATCAGGTAGTTTACAAAAAATACCAAAAAAATTCAAAATAGGAATTTTTTTTCTTATAAATGACTATGAAATTGAAACTACGCTGAGAAAATTAATTCTCAATAGCCTCCCCCTAAGTCAGACAAAAAAATAAATTCTATGCAAAATTTGAAGCAAATCCATCGAGTGGTTTTCGATATCCAGTTGACTTACTGAATACATACATATATATACACAAGCACACACATACATACAGATATTTTCTGGAAATCACTTTTTTCGACTCCCAGAGTCCAAATATACACAAATAAGTGAAAAAATAGAAAAGTAATTTATTTACCAAAAAAATAATTTCTCTATGAGAAAGCGAAAATAAGCTAAGGTACGAGTTGAATGAATATTGCAAACAAGGACACCAAATAACCGAAACATAACTCAGAATAGAATATATAAATGAAAAATAAAGCGTAAGAAATGATTGAGGCTCTCTAAATTTAGTTGTAAATCTTCTTATAAAACCCAAACCTTTATTTAGTTTATCAATAAGATGATTCATATGCGGAGCAAATGTGAGCTCACTATAGAAAATAACGCCCAAGTCCTTTATCAGAACAATGTCAGTTAGTTTTGATCCATTCAAAAAATAATCAAATTGCACAGTAGATGTTCTATCAAAAGTTATGATAAAGCACTCACTCATATTACACTTCAAACCATTTTACTTGATCATCGATACTTCGCACATCCTTGAAAATTTTAGTATCATCCACAAATGAAATAAACTTACTATACCTCATATAATAAACAACATCATTTATGAAGATTAAAGAAGAAGAGGTCCCAGATGGGTGCCTTGTCCAACCCCCGACCAGATATAAATAACTTTTGATATGAAGGACTTAGTTTTAACTCTCTGTCACTTATCAGACAGATATGACTTAAGCCACTTCAACACGCACCCAGAAATACCATAAGCTTCCAGCTTCCTAAGAAGCAAGTTACGATTAACCCTATCAAATGCACGTCTTAGGTCGGCATAATTTAATTTTACAGCGATATCATCCTTAATACTATTCATTATAGTGTCAGTGCATACACAAAAATTAGTACTGGTCGATATACAGGTACAAGATACATCAGAAAACCATTTTGTTCATTATAAATAAATTTAGAAAGATATGCAATTAAACGATCATACATGAGTTTATCAAAAATCTTAGCAAGAATACAATGTTTAATAATAGGATGATAATTATCTATATTAGCTTTACCACCTGCTTTCAACAATAGTGTTATATGTGGAAGCTTTAATGCATCCGGGTAAATACCCTTAGCCAATGACACGTTAAAAAACTTAGTAATCCATGGGACTTTTTTGAAAACAATATGTTTAATTAAAAGTGAGTGGATTTTATCCAGATCAGAGGAAGTCTTCAAATCCAAAGAATCAATACAATTATATATTTCACGATCAGTAAATATTATGGACGAGAGTAAATCGAAAGCACCAAATCACAAATCTGCATTACTCAAATCATCATCAGAGTGGATGCTCTGAAATTTAATTGTAAACAAATTTACAATATCCATTCCATTATAAACATAATCATCATTAAGTTGCATAACCTATGCATATTGATTGTCAAGATGATGTACATAGTTGAGGAAATATTTATAATCATGATTTACAGACAATTCAGTTCGACTTATAAATTCAGTCTCATCCTTACAATAGTTCCTTTTTCCTTGATCTAAACTTTTTAAATAAATTATAAAATTAAATTGACCCTGTACCCTTATATGATATCTCTTCTTAGTAATAATACATTTCTTTAATTCATGAGAAATACTATGCTTAGCAATCAATTTAGATACACAATGGTCAATACATTCCATCAACATGCCATTGAAAACATCGAGCGTGACACCTATATCATACAGTTTATCGTTAATATCAGACAGGTCAAGTACATTGAACCTATTAACTAAGGCATCATAATCTGTATTTTTAAAATCATAGAAAAATTAATTCCCCTCCAATAACAGTTCTGACTTGCACTGCACATCAATAAGTAATTAAGAGTGATGAAAAATCACATGGTAAAACAGGATCAACGTTAATATCCGAATTGAAATCACTAAAATTGGAAAAGCAAAGATCCAAAGTATTATTACAATTATTTTCATGATTGTTAAATTGTATCAAGTCACATAAATTACAAAAATAAGCCAAATTCAGCACTTACTGCCTAATATTGACGCTAGCATGAAAGCATGTAGCATCTACACGATCAGAAACCTTACACCAATCATAACCAGACAAATGAAAGTCCTCGATCATTATCATTTTAGGTATAACATTAAAATTCACAAAATCAAATAAAATATCTTGAACATTATTAAGAAAAGAAGTCACATAACCATGTTCATGAACAACTAAATCTGGCGGAAGATAAACAGCAATTAATATGAAAAATTCATCATTACTCATAAAAACTTTAATTGCTAACATCTCTAATGAGTTATCTTTAACTGGTAATAATTGATAGTTAATACTATTCTTAATAGCAATCAAGACTCCCCCGACAGAATTTTTATTGCTGGTTAATATATATCCATCGCATCGTACAATATCATTACTGAAAAGACCTAATTCATTGGTTTTTACACTATCGTTTAGCCAAGTCTCAGTTAAAACAATATCTTGCATCAGTGTCATAAAACATATTGATATGAAATTTGACAACTTCCCAAGAATACTGTGAATATTCTGATCGTAAACAGAAAACTTGCTTGAGTCTTTATTTATTACTTAGAGGTCAAAGAAGTGGCTTTAGCAACAATACATGGAATTTTATTAAAGTATCTAATTATCAAGCCATTTTCACTATTATTAGTACGTATTTTTAATTCCTCCTTAAATTACGCATTTGCATCTGTTGAGCCTTGGTTATGTCGCATCCAATATTGATATCATTACCAAAAATTTCCGTTCTATCATGGAACAGCCAAAATACATCACCTTTAGAAGGCAAACGCAGCCTCAATAGTCTAATCTCATCATGCAAAGATCTACCACCAAGTCCAATTGTTTGAAATTAATTTACATCACATGGTATATCATACACAGAATCAGTAAAATATTTCTGCACCATACCAAGATTAGATATATTAGCATTCACTGAATTGGGCACATTAAATTATATTGCATTACACTGTCTATATTTTCGATCGTTAATTTCAGCAATAATAATATCATTGTTTTCTTCCAATTTAATTTCAAAATTGTCTAATCTTGATTCAATAGCTTCAATCTTATCTGTACACAGCTCATTTATTGGATCCATTTTTTCATTTAGTTTGTTAGACTTGGAATTTAACATCAAGTTAAAACAATTTAAAAGTTGTACCTGACTATCATTTATCTTATTCAACTGCTCTTTAAGCTCCTCATCATCATCATCAATCTGCACTAAATTATCTATCTTACAATTATCCTGTTAAGATTTAATTTTATTTTCATTTGTTTTTTTTAACACAGCACTTTTCAAAAGAACCATCTGGATTTTTACTTACTCTTTTCAAACATGATAAATGATAATAGGTATTAGAAGGAGGACAAAAAACAGCGTTTTTAAAGTCAATACTACCTATTTTATTTGGACACAAGAAACACTTGATGTCCTTATCACAAGTAAAGCTGCTTAGTGATGAATCAGAACCATCACTCTTTCTACCATTTACCACTCTTATATAAATGTCATCATGTCAATTATAAATCTAATTGTAATGGATAAAGAAATAGCAGGTTCTGTAAGACCAACTAAGAGTTATATAAACACAATTAAAACACAAGCACTATATATTCAAAACACATTGCATTTATAATAACACTCAATAAATAAGGCTTAAAATCATGGCAATAAAAAAACACGTGGCAACTATGATGTTTAGATGTTGTTAACTCTTCTGTTTGGTAAAAACTAACAAAGTTCACCAATCAACAAGAAAAAATACTGTAAGTTCAAGAACAATGAACTAAGAGAAAAATAAAAGGGTTTTTGCTTGGAACTCTAAAGCATTATCAACTTTGGTAGGAGCTAGGCTACGCTTACTTCAGAATTCGATTGTTTCTTGATACACTTTGTTTTTCTCGTCAAGTACTCAAGTAGTTATTGCTTAGCTTATTAAGTAACATGAACTCTAGTCCGCTTACTTGGTTCACTCAAGTATATTCCATCGGAGTCCCAAGCAGAAACTCTTTTATTTTTCTCTCAATGTGCACTTAATATAACATTAAAGAAAATATGATGTCAATGTGAGGAACTCGTGGCAATTATGATGATTTACGTTTACTCCTTAATCAAGTGCCAATCAAAAAAGTTCACCAATCAACAGGCAAATGTGATAACACAAAGCTTATTTGAAAAACTAAAAGTTTGAAATAGAGCAGTCTAATTTAATAAAACACACAGCTGAAGCAATTATATGAAGTAACAAAATAGCACTTGGTTACAATGATCTTCTGGGTTAGGTTCAAATTATATAAAAAAAATCAGCACATGTCTTGCTAATCATTAAAATAGTAGATATAATTTATATATTAAAATAAACAGCAGAATACACCCTTTCATACAAAAACAGTATTTCTTGCGTGAATCAAGTTGCATAAGCAAAAAAAACCTCGAAATTAATTAGAGAAAACAAAAGGTAAACTATGTTTAAATCAATTATATAGGCTCCAATATTTATATATATAGCTCGTAGAAATTGGGGTAAGTTCGATATGTTATTTCCAACAAAAAGTATTCTTTCAAGTTTTTACCAAAAGTTGAAGAAATTTATTTACCAAAAAATTCGAATTATTTCAGGACTTCTAATCTCTGACACTTTTCACCTGGAACTCAAAGAATTTTTTCGTATGTTTTAAGTATCAAATGGAATATATTAACAGATTTTGAACGATTTTTGTTTTTTAAAATTTTAGGTGGATTCCACGTTTACCGGCCGAGCCGATCTTAACATATTACCCCACATTCTTATTATAATATACTATCTTTTATTCTTTACTATTACCCCATTCTATTCTTCATTTACCCAAGATAATACCCGTGAAGAGGGAATATCCTTCTACAAGGATACCTGGACTGAATTTGCCACACTTCCTGCTCACATTATCATGTGGTTAGCGACCGTCACACTTAGCAAGTCCAGATTAGACGCGCAGCGTTCCTTGAGTGGTCACCAATTCAATTATTAACCACAGAAAATACTGCTAAACTTCAATCTATTTTTACAGGCAGATCGCCTGATGCGCGTAGAACCAATTGGCCACGGCGTCCGTTATTTTTTCTTTGTATTTTTAATGATTTCTCAAACGCGCTGTGTAGATTAATAAACGTCTCTGCGTTTATTTTTAGGTTGTTTTTTATTATATATTACATTTTTTTTAAATATATGTCAGCATAAGTGACGATTCATTAATGAAAATGTTAGCATAAGTGTCACTTCACTAAAGAAATAATTTGTCTTTATGCGGACGTCAACATAATTCCGCTGATGTCTGCATAAGTCTTCATTGATGCGAGATTTTGTTTGCATAATACCCCATTCATACTTTTTATATATATATATATATATATATATATATATATATAATGATAATAAACCTAAAAATAAACGCAGATTATATATTACATATATCTCTCTAAATTATAAAAAGATTTGGCTACCGTTGTCGCTGTCGACGTTGCCGCTGCCATCGTGTATCAAAATTCGATTTGTCCTTGGTTAGTTGGAATTTAACTAGAATCAAACTTAATTATAGCTAATGGAAAATAGGTAATAATATCTTTTTTATAATTAGCTTGTAAAAATCCTGTAATCATCGTAAGGTTTGATTATATAAAATAATTATTAATTTTATGATTTCATTTAAGAGCAGGCCGGAGTAGAATCTGATACCAACCGAGTAAAAATTGAGTTTTTTGTTATTTACTCAAATACAAATCAGTATATCTTCAAATTAAAGGTTGAGCGCAATAGATATCATTATTATAAACAAGCACAAGAAAAAAAAATTCTACCGCTTTGTTTTTGAGAAAAGTAAGGAACGCCGAAGTAAAAGTTTACGTTTATAATATTTTCGCGTTTCTTACTCTTCTCAAAAACAAATCGGTAGATTTTTTTATTTTATGCATACATATTTGTAATAATAATATCTATTGCGCTTTACCTTCAATTTGCAGATACACCGATTAATACTTGAGTAAATAACAAAAATCTCGATTAGACAAAGACAGCGAATCCGGCCTGCTCTTAAAGTATAGGGTTGAACATATCATTTTGAAAAAGCTAAATTAAAGTTTGATAATTAAATGGTTGAATTTAAATTTTGTTAAATCAAAATTAAAGATTTAAATATATTTTTTATGAATTTAGTTTAATTTTTACTTAATTTTGTAAGAAAACACCGACATCAAAGTTTTCAAAACTTTTATTCTTAATCCAAAAATGTATCAAATATCTCTTCATTATTGCAGTCCATTTTTACTAAGAGAAAGCCTAATATAAAGAAATTTCGAGAAATTTTTCAATAAAGATTAAAAATTTGGAAAACTGCAATGTCGGTAGCTATGTATAAATCATATACCTTATTAAATAATGTTTTCGATGTTTGAAAATTTTATGACATAATTTATATGTATTATTAATTTTGCTATGAAAATAATTAATATTAATATGTTTATCTAGAGAAAAAATAATTTAATACTGTTTACATTGGAACGTCAATGAAAACAAATTTTTAAATAAAAAACATTGAAACATTGATGAAGAAAAGAGAAAAAACAACTTTTGATTGATAGATCCATGGACTAATAGAACTGTTTTTAATTCATTATGTTACAGTCAAGGTAGGTATTCTTTATATTTAATAATTTACGTATTAAAATAATAGTTATTTTTTCTGCAAATACATTTTTAGAAATTTGAGTAGATGATTAGATTTATTAAAAGATCATTGAAGATTTACCCGCAGAAAACTTTTGAATAATTTAAATTATGTAATCTTTTAAATTGAAGTTATTAAAAAAATGCAAATTCTTAGATAGTTTTTTAAAGTTATCCCTTTCAGAACCAATGTACATTACAATGTACATTGACATTTTTTGTTTTTTTTTGAAATTGTGCAAAAGTAGCGTCAAGTTTTGTAAAAAAAAATATGTGTATTAGATTAAAGTGGACTATTTCCGATCTCAGACTCAGGACCTAAGTTATTATATCTTTGATAGAAAATGAGAAAACTTGAAAAGAAAAAAGTAAAATAAATTTTTTTCATCGCAAAAATTGCATGAACACTTATTATCGCTAAATGGTTATCAGAACTTTTTATGATAAAATAAAAATTCCGTTCTGAAAGGGTTATAAAAGCAAGATGGGGATTGGTGCGCTTGCGTGCAGGGAGCTTGCCCCCTAGTATATATATATATATATATATATATATTTCATACTATTTATCATGAAATGCTTCTAAAATTGCTGAAGACTGATGTAAATTATTCGAATTCTGCTGGGTTGTGGCTTCGCTTAGACCTAACAGGAAAACCATAGTCTATCGTTCGTTATTATTTTTCTGCATCTGAATTCATGCTAAATACCTCAGGGGTGCCTCAAGAATCTACACCAGGCTTCGTAATTTTTTTGAAGTTCATGAAACTTGTGATATCTACTTTAAAGTATTGTCAATAATCGTGCATGTTGTTCGGGGATGATTTGCAAACAGATGCTGCATCTAATATAGTAAAATGGGTTCGTTCAAGTAGATTAATACTCAATGTTACTAAAACAAAATGTATGATGATTGCATCTATTCAATATTTTATGCATATTGATAAACAACTTTTGCCATCAGTATTGTAGATTATAGAATTATACCGTTGATCCAGTTATGTCGAAATCTTGACATGTTTTTTACTGATCATCTTACCAGGAATGTTTATGTGTTATTATATATGTTGAATTAATTTTATATATGAAAAAGATACTTTATTTTCCATTATCATTAGTTTATTCAATTTAAGGGGAATCCTCATACCGACATAGAGTTCTACCTTATCTACATTTAAATTATGAATTTTAATAAAAATTTAACTATTCATGACTGAAATTCGTAGGAGAGGCACATTCTTAACATGCTAAAGAATTTATTGCAACGTTAAAAGATAATATAAGGGTAAAAATAAAGGCGAAAAGTGCTTAATACGATTAACTTTTCAATGTAGTTATGAATAATCGTATTATGCAGTTTTCGTCTTCATTTTCACTTTCATTCTGTCTTTTAACGTTGCAATAAATTCTTTAGAATGTTAAGAATGTACCTCTTCTATGAACTTTAGTAAAAAATAGTTAAATTTTTATTAAATTGCATAATTCAAATATAGATAAGGTAGATCTCTGTGCCGGTATGAGGACACCCCTTAAGAGATTTTCTATTATAAAAAAAAATTTAGTTCTCACATTTTTTTCATGAAGATCATCTAAAGAATGAATCATAGCTTGTGTAAGATTCTTTTGTTTCTATTCATCTTTTTTTATGTATGTATAAAATTTATTTATATTTATTAATGAAAATAGGTCTATTTTTAAAATAGACCTCTCAAAATTCAAAATAAATTTTTTATTAAAATGATTTTAATTGATGCGCTTGCCTTAATTACATTTGCAGCTATATGAATTAAACATATCTATAAATTTTTTTTACATATTTTAAATAAAATGAGATTTATTAACATGTTATATATTATTTGTATTAAATTGAGTATAAACGAAATTTTGCGATTTTGAAGAAAAACGAGATCAAAACGTTTCTATATCTAATTTAGGCTGCTCTATCGGTTTCTGAGATCAGTTTGATCCTACGACTCTTTGGAAAGGAGCATCAGCAGTTATAAAGGGGTAGTTTTAAAGATCCGCCCGGAAAGATCGAGTGGTCAAAAATGTCTGCGTCGACACTAATAGGTTAAGTCAGCCCAACATGAGAAAAATGCGTTTTTAAACTCACGTTAAACCTTTGTAACTTTTTTCGTCATAGAATAGATTCTAGATATGTTCATAATAATTTTTTTGTAAACATAAATTTATTTAAGTTATCGCTCTTAACGTATTTTCTACTGCAAGTGAAACTCTGCGTGAATACGCCCCAAGTTATTTTCTATCAAGTTATACATATAACAACCACATTTTTGTATATATTAAAATAATATTCATGGAGGCCTTCAATTTTCTTATTGGAAAATGTTTTTAAGTGCCTGGGATCAAAAGCTATCACAATTTAAGGATTTAAAAACAATCTAGGTATAATAACTGTGAATGCAAATATTTTCACCAATTCGAATACATCATTTGGAAGTTCAACTCAGATTTCTCGATACCTAAATACTTTTAAATAAAATTCATCTTTTTTCAGAATTCACTCAAAGAAAAATAAATTCCTTTTAGTGTTCTAATCATCACTCACTTAGAGATTTTTTATAGATATGGCTTATTACACATTATACTTTACACGTAGCATCTATACGAATTTTGTTGAGAAATCTATACTGTTTTAGATCTGTATGCTTCAAGTACAATCTTCTAATTTTTTTTTACGCATCCTCCAAATTGCTCAAACGTAAGAGTGCTAATAAGGAAGTTAGTAGCAAGGAAATTAAATGTTTTTATTTCAGCATGGATCATAAACTCACTAGGAAAGTGTCACACCTCCGAATCACGGATTTTGCTCAAACTTCGGGATAAGTTTTCAGATGATAAGATATGGAAAAAGCTAAAGTTATAGTCATAAATACTCAATATTTTCCTAGTTATAGACAATTAAAGAAAATCACTGAAAAAGTTACTAGATTTTTAAACGCATATAGTTCTTTAGCATTGATAGCTACAAGCTTGAAACTTTTTTGAAATTAAAGCTGAGCTCAAATCCTTTCGAATTAGTAGTTATAGCATGTAAAAATATTATTTTTTCCCAAAGCTTGTAGCTATCGACGCTAAAGAACTATATGCGTTTAAAAATCTAGTAACTTTTTTAGTGATATTCTTTAATTGCCTGTAACTAGGGAAATATTGAGTATTTATGACTATAACTTTAGCTTTTTCCATATTTCATCATCTGAAAACTTATCCCGAAGTTTGAGCAAAATCCATGATCCGGAGGTGTGACACTCTCCTAGTCAGTAGGATTATAACTACTATGACTATAACTACTAATTCGAAATGATTTGAGCTCAGCTTTAATTTAAAAAAAGTTTCAAGCTTGTCCCACACAGCATGAAATATTGCAGTGAAACTTTCACTTAAATATTGTGCTGAAATATTGTCACAAGATTGCAGCAATCTTGTCTTAACATTGCTAAGAGGTTTCATGAAACATTTCAGTGTGATATTGCTGCAAACTTGCTACAAGGTTACAGAAAATAATTCAAGCAATATTGCAAGGAACCTTTCATGAAAGGTCGCAGCGAGGTTTCTGCAAGGTTTTATAAAACATTTCATGAAATATTGCAAGAAACCTTTCATGAAAGGTTGCAGCGAGGTTTCTGCAAGATTTTAGAAATATTTCATGAAATATTGCAAGAAAACTTTTATGAAAGGTTGCATAGAGGTTTCCAGCAAAATTTAGAAAACATTTTATAAAATATTGCAAGGAACCTTTCATGAAAGGTTGCAGCAAGGTTTCTGCAAGATTTTAGAAATATTTCATGAAATTTCGCAAGAAACCTTTCATGAAAGATTGCAGCGAGGTTTCTGTAAGATTTTAGAAATATTTCATGAAATATTGCAAGAAAACTTTCACGAAAGGTTGCAGCAAGGTTTCTGCAAGATTTTAGAAATATTTCATGAAATTTCGCAAGAAACCTTTCATGAAAGATTGCAGCGAGGTTTCTGTAAAATTTTAGAAATATTTCATGAAATATTGCAAGAAAACTGTCACGAAAGGTTGCAGCGAGGTTTTCAGCACGATTTAGAAATTATTTCATGGAATATTGCAAGAAACCTTTCATGAAAGATTGCAGCGAGGTTTCTGTGAGATTTAGACAACATTTTGATGGAATATTGCATTAAACTTTCTATGAAAGATTGCAGCGAGGTTTCTGTAAGATTTTAGAAATATTTCATGAAATATTGCAAGAAAACTTTCACGAAAGGTTGCAGCGAGGTTTTCAGCACGATTTAGAAATTATTTTATGGAATATTGCAAGAAACCTCTCATGGAAGATTGCAGCGAGGTTTCTGTAAGATTTAGACAACATTTTGATGGAATATTGCATTAAACTTTCTATGAAAGATTGCAGCGAGGTTTCTGTAAGATTTTAGGAATATTTCATGAAATATTGCAAGAAACCTTTTATGAAAGGTTGCATAGAGGTTTCCAGCAAAATTTAGAAAACATTTTATAAAATATTGCAAGGAACCTTTCATGAAAGGTTGCAGCAAGGTTTCTGCAAGATTTTAGAAATATTTCATGAAATTTCGCAAGAAACCTTTCATGAAAGATTGCAGCGAGGTTTCTGTAAGATTTTAGAAATATTTCATGAAATATTGCAAGAAAACTTTCACGAAAGGTTGCAGCGAGGTTTTCAGCACGATTTAGAAATTATTTCATGGAATATTGCAAGAAACCTTTCATGAAAGATTGCAGCGAGGTTTCTGTAAGATTTAGACAACATTTTGATGGAATATTGCATTAAACTTTCTATGAAAGATTGCAGCGAGGTTTCTGTAAGATTTTAGAAATATTTCATGAAATATTGCAAGAAAACTTTCACGAAAGGTTGCAGCGAGGTTTTCAGCACGATTTAGAAATTATTTTATGGAATATTGCAAGAAACCTCTCATGGAAGATTGCAGTGAGGTTTCTGTAAGATTTAGACAACATTTTGATGGAATATTGTATCAAACTTTCTATGAAAGATTGCAGCGAGCTTTCAGCAAGATTTTAGAAACATTTTATAAAATATTGCAAGAAACCTTTCATGAAAGGTTGCAGCAAGGTTTCTGAAAGATTTTAGGAATATTTTATGAAATATTGCAAGAAACCTTTTATGAAAGGTTGCATAGAGGTTTCCAGCAAAATTTAGAAAACATTTTATAAAATATTGCAAGGAACCTTTCATGAAAGGTTGCAGCAAGGTTTCTGCAAGATTTTAGAAATATTTCATGAAATTTCGCAAGAAACCTTTCATGAAAGATTGCAGCGAGGTTTCTGTAAGATTTTAGAAATATTCCATGAAATATTGCAAGAAAACTTTCACGAAAGGTTGCAGCGAGGTTTTCAGCACGATTTAGAAATTATTTCATGGAATATTGCAAGAAACCTCTCATGGAAGATTGCAGCGAGGTTTCTGTAAGATTTAGAGAACATTTTGATGGAATATTGCATCGAACTTTCTATGAAAGATTGCAGCGAGCTTTCTGCAAGATTTTAGAAACATTTTATAAAATATTGCAAGAAACCTTTCACGAAAGGTTTCAGCGAGTTTTCCAGCAAGATTTGGGGAACTTTTCATGGAATATTGCAAGAATCCTTTCATGAAAGATTGCAGCGAGGTTCCTGCAAGATTTTAGAAACATTTTATGAAATATTGCAACAAACCTTTCATGAAAGGTTTCAGTGAGGTTCCTAGCAAGATTTGGGGAACATTTTACGAAATATCGCAAGAGACCTTTGATGAAAGGTTGCAGCAAGGTTCGTGCAAGATTTTAGAAACATTTTACGAAATAGTGCAAGATACCTTTTATGAAAGGTTTCAACGAGGTTTCCAGCAAAATTGGATGAATATTCTATGAAATATTACGAGGTATCTTTTGTTAAAAGTTGCAGTAAGATTTCTGCAAGGTTTTTGACAAGATTTCTAAGATATCACAAAAAGTATTGCTATGTACATTTCGCCAATGGTTATTACCATATTTTTGGCAATCTTTATAAAATATTCCAGAAAAGCGTTTCACAAAAAGTATCAGCAAAGTTTCATGAATAATTTCAAAATGAAATTGCAGCAAACCTTTCATAAACAGTTTCAGCAATAATTCCGCAAGTTTTTATAAAAGATTCTAAGAGCAGTCCAGATTCGCTGTTCTTGTCTCATATTTGGTTTCCTGTTATTTACTCAAGTATTTATTGCTGTAGTTGTATTGTAAACGGGAAGTTGAGCGCAATAAGTATGCTATTATTATAAATATTTATGCGTAGGGTAAAAAAATCCATCGAATTGTTATTGAAAAAAGTAAAGAACGCATAAATATTAGAAACAAAACCTTTTATTTCAATATTCTCTACTTTTCTCAAAAACGATGCTGAGGAATTTTTTCTTCTTGTGCACAAATATTGATAATAATACTATTGCGCTCAACTAGTAATTTATAGATACAACGATTGATACTTAAGCAAACAAGAAAAACTTTATCACACAAGGATAGAAAATCCTGCCTCCTATTAAATATTACTGCAGCAAGCTTTTGGCAAGATTTAAGAAACATTTTACAAAATATTGCAGGAAACCATACGGAAAGGTAGGAGCGTTGTTCGCGGCAAAATTTGGGAAAAATTTCATGAAATATTACGAGAAAACTTTCATGAAAGATTGCTGCAAGGTTTCTTGAAATGTTGCTGCGAGGTTTTTATGAAAGGTTGCTGCGAGATTTTTAGAAATATTTCAACCGGGTTCTAGCGCGGACATATAAATGTTGCTGCAATAAAAGGTTCTCATAAAAGGTTGCTACGAGGTTTTCTGCAAGGTTACGGCGAGATTTTCTGAAAAATTGCTGTGTAGTTGCTTGAAATGTTTTTGCTATTTTTCCCGCAAGATTCCTGTGAGGTTTCTTGAAATGTTTCTGTTACATTTCCTGAAAGATTGCTGCGAGGTTTCCTGCAAGGTTGCGGCGAGGTGTTCTAAAAGATTGCCGCAAGGTTTGTTGAAATGTTTCTGTTACATTTCCTGAAATATTGCTGTGAGGTTTTCATGAAAGGTTGCTGCGAGGTTTTCTGAAAGATTGCTGCGAGGTTTTTAGAAATATTTCAACCGGGTTCTAGCGCGAACATATAAATGTTGCTGCAATCTTTCATGAAAGGTTGCTGCGAAGTTTCGAAACTTTCATGAAACCTTGCAGCAACCTTGCAGCAATCTTTCATGCTGTGTGGGGTAGCTATCGACGCTAAAGAACTATATGCGTTTAAAAATCTAGTAACTTTTTTAGTGATTTTCTTTAATTGCTTGTAACTTGGGAAATATTAAGTATTTATGACTATAACTTTAGCTTTTTCCATAATTTATCATCTGAAAACTTATCCCGAAATTTGAGCAAAATCCGTGATCCGGAGGTGTGACACTCTGCTAGTAAGTGATAATGTTCGTGAGAGGAAGCAGGATGGGTACTGCGGACTGGTGATTAAGTTTAAACACGACAATTTTGGGTTTAGACTTAAACTATCTTTTTCTTTTATATTTATTAATAAAAATAAAAAGAATAACAAAAAATAATTACAAGACCGAATAAATAATACTGAATAACAAAAAATAAAAAATTATAATTGTGTGTAATAACGTTTTGTACGTTGAAAAAGAAAAGAAAAATCTTTAGTTGTCTTCTTGACCGCTAGGTGGCGCTAACTCGTATTTATCGGCTGTAACAAATAAAACAAAAGAAAAGATACAATGGTTAATTATATAACAATATAGACTCGGCGGGTAAATTCGCGACCTACTTTATCGGCGGAGTTCGGCGCGGTCGGTAACGGAGCCAGGTAAGGTAATACAGGAAAGCTAGGATGGTTACCCTCTAAGCTATGAGTGGAAAAGAGGGGGAAGACTTTTGGTCGAAGGTCAACGGAGGAATCTACCCTGACCAGCGATGGTGAAGGTAGTAACTAGGAGTCAGTGTCGGGCAATCACACCCTTACACTGACGGATAGATAGGAGACTATGTCGGGCAATCCCACCCTTACATAGCTTAAGACAGGAGTATAGGTAAGGACGACTCCCACTGTGCCGAACAATCCCACTCTTACACAGAGGAAGGGGAGAGAGTCTCATGCTGGCTCGGCGGCTCGCTTATATATGCTACGGAGCTCGCTATTCCCGTTGCGAGAGTAGCGCCTCGTAGCGGCTGAGCACAGGTACTGCGTCTAGCGTAATTTTTGAATCGTCGCACTATAATCAGTTTTAATTCGATTATTTCATTTTATCTTTTAGATTTTATTTCTTATTTTCATTTGAGTTTCTTCCGTAAATCTTTAAAAATAAAATATTACATTTTTTTATCCTAAAACAATTATGTTATATCACCATCGATACGATATTTTTCTATATTACTTTGACACTAAGAAATTTTTTTAATTTGTCAAATAAATTTTACTTTGAATATCAAGATGTAACAATAGAATTATCAGGGCGCCTATTGTGAAAAAACTGTCATTATAACAATCTTCAAAACTCACTAAACATTATTCTACAATGAATCAATGATAACTAGATTAGTTACAGAAATATATTTAAAATAATAAATATGGTGTTTGACACTTTTGTGAAACTTTGAATCCAAGATGTAAAAAAATCATTCAGATATGATTCAAACTAGTATCATCTTGCAGATGGGAGAAGTAATTTCATTTCACTAATTGCTGATGACGTAATTATTCGCCAACAAATTAGACAATTAATAATCTGTAGTGGTCACACATCTAAAAAATTCCGTAATGGTCATACGTGGTCTAGTTGACCTAACGCAGAGAAATAGTTGCCATTTATGTTCTTTTTGAAGTATCAATCCAAACCTTATGTAAGAATAAAGTTTAAGATTTTCTTTTTATACTGCAATATTATTATGCTTTTTTTACAACTTTTTAATATCAAAAAACGTAAGAGTAAATTTTTTTGATAAATTAGACTTTTTTACTAAAAAATTCATCGCTAATTAAATTTTTGAGATAAGCAAAAAAATTTATCGAGTTTTATTCTTCAAATAATATACTATTTGAGAAAAAATATGATAATATAGAGCTCTCTAAAAAGTATGTTTGCAAATTAAATTCGTCAATCATAATGCTATTTGTAAAATGAGCTAATTCGATTTCAAGGAGATGCAGTGAAGTAAAAATATTTTTTTTTATTTGGAAAATTATATATTTTCTTACTTATTATATAAAAAAGTGAAAAAAATTTTTAAATCTAATAATTCACTCTTCTCCTGTGCAACTAATACACGAATATGTACGATACTCATCACACATCAGACGCAAATACGATGGAAATTAATATCTGATTTTATTGTCACTTTCTCTTGCACAAAAACCACTCTATTTCCTCTTCACCGATTTCAGTCTTTGCTCAAGTCTCTACATTTTAATTGAAAATGATTTTTTATACCTACTCGTAAAGATAAATGAAGCAACAGTTCCTTGGAACGACGTATTATGTGTGGCATGACAAGGTGCATTATCAATGCATTTAAGCATCCTTTTGCTTAATCTCTTAGTGTTGACATTTTTAATCAAATTGCATTTAAAATCCTTTTTTTTGTCGATGACTTGATGTTGTCTATTTTTGTAGTTCTCGCAAAATTTCTCAGCCGACATTAATTTTAGAATTTCCAGTGATCTTCAATTTTTATATCTTCATAAGTTTATTGTTTCAATTTTCTGAAAAAATGAATAAAAAAAGATTGGTTGGGAAAAATTTCGAGAAAATAGGTATTTTTCTGGATTTTATGTAAGTAATTTAGTTCAAAATTCACTTGAGCTAGTCTTATGAATATCCCAACTAAATAAACTTGTGAAGATATATAAATAAAAGACCTGACTAACGTGATAGATATTTCGTATTCCGAACAAAACCATTCTACTCCTCCGTTTTCTCTGACTCCTCCAAAACATGATCTTCTGACTCTGAATCAAATATATCATTGTATCCTCTTTATTTTGGGGAATTATGGCAATCGTTCGTGATTGTAAATTATGCGCCATCTGAATAAACATGATAAAAATTATTTTATGGCAAATAAAAATATATGTAATCGTCTAAGCACTAATACTCACTGTATTAAGCATAATTTTATGATAAAGAACAAATGTTTTTATTACGTATTTTTTCACTTTTGCCACACTATGGTCACACGGGTTCAAGTTGACCCCAGTAAAAAAGGCGTCTATGCAAATCGATATCGACCGACATACTGATGCCACGCAGATTTTATAAAACTATTAAGAAATGTTGCAGTACTTTAGAACAACAATAGATAGCTCTACAGATTCCATTTCGAACTATTTTTAGAAAGCTTCACTGATAAAAAGAAATCGTAGCAGTCAACTTGGCAAGGTAACTTTTAACGAATGATGCACTTAAATAGAGAAAAATGACGAAATTTCTATTTATTAATAATTAAAGAATGGTGGATTTGCTGTAAGTGCTTCACAAAGCTAGAAAACTTTTTAGACAACAAAACATAACCTTAAAGTTATACTTTAAGCAACATTCATTAACTATTAATGAATATTTTTTAACCGTCAAGAAATACTCATTTGACTCAACTGTTATAGAAATTTTGAGCCGTAATTAATCATGACTTAGCTGTTATGATTCCTTTTTATTAGTGTACGTAAGATCTAAAGTTGCCTGGGATCAGCTGGACCCCGTGTGACCACTACGGGTAAAGAACGTTTCCTTGGAAATTGATATTCCTAGAATATTGATTCAAATTATTGAATTAAGTAGATTTTCATACGCTGTTTCCATTAAGCTCAGTTTTTATATTGCTTGCAATATTAATTTCTAAATAATGAGCTTCCAAAGTTGCGATTTTTAACAGGAGAATGCTATGGTCTGCCTCTTTCTGACTCACGTCTTGGTTAACAATTCCTTAAGTTTTCTTAGAATTTGTTTTAAAAGCCTTTTTTATAATCTACACATAATAAAAATTCTATTGGTGTAAAGAAAAGTTATATAAACAATACTAAATTTTGAGTGATTGATATTTGAAAGATAGAAAACGCATGAATTCGGTTCAATTAACATGAATTTTGTTTATACGTTCATAAGTGTGCTCAGTTTATTGCAGCGCCATCATAGATTAATTTTATAGAAGAAAACTTTAGTTAAGATGAGTACAACTGCTTAACTAAAATTCCTGCAAAAAAATAAATTTCGCATGATTTGTTTCCATAATAATGGTTTTAACGAATTGCAAAATGGAGAATTTAATCATACTCTTATATAATTAGTTATTTATTCACTATATGGGCATGAATGGGTTAATGACGACATGCAGACACCTCATTAAATACTTCATTTACAATTAGGAAAATGC
Source organism: Anastatus disparis (assembly GCA_017163975.1). Lineage (NCBI taxonomy): Eukaryota > Metazoa > Arthropoda > Insecta > Hymenoptera > Eupelmidae > Anastatus > Anastatus disparis. The sequence continues at coordinate 1,779,327 of JAFFSR010000233.1, forward strand.
AAGATATTATTAAATGTTCAAATTGAAAATTTTCAATCGTCTTGATCCTTGATTTCTGTTATGAACATTATATATTTGCATTATTATTTATTTTTCAGCTGATAGCAGTATATATCAAAGTTCTATGACCCTAACTAAAAAACAATTAGTTTCTGATTCTGAGCTTGTTCCAGCAGTTATCACTCATGATGTGAAGGTTCCTGATGTTGCAGTTATTTTGTACACTTCCGGTAGCACGGGTACACCAAAAGGTAAGTTATTATTGTTATTAATTCATAATACTGATACTTTTTATTGTATTTCTTTTTTATGAACACATCCTACACTGCAACCTCATAATTAAACCACAATAATACGAATACCTTGATACATTTTCTGTTTTACTTGTTCTTTCTTTTACCACTGTATTAAAAAAATTAATATTTATTAAGAAAGTTTTGAAATCAATCAAGCAATCGTCGAATACTTCTGTATTCAATTCATTCTTTTTAAAATAATATTAAATTCATAAAAATATCATTACACTATCTTTTAATTTTCGAATGTAATAAGATTTCTTCAAAGCTTTTGAATATTATGTCTGTTATTTTTTGTTTTAAGTCATTATTCAAACTGATGAATACTATTTTATTATATTATTATTACTTTTAAAAAAGTATATTTTAGGCGAGTTTAGTTATCAAACAGTATAGTATTCTTCAGAACATTTTTTCTAAATATTTCTTTTTTTTTTTTTACTACATACATCATATTTTTTTTTTAATTTCAGTTCTTGAGAGTACTGAAATGAATGGAGTAATTATTATTAAGTTTATACCTTTTACTAGATTTATCTATAGTTTTTGCTTAAGAAAGTTTTGAAATCAATCAAGCAATCGTCGAGTACTTCTGTATTCAATTCATTCTTTTTAATAATCTAAAATTCATGAAATATTTACAGTTTCGGCTGAAGAAAGTTTTGAAATCAATGAAGCAATCGTCGAGTACTTCTGTATTTAATTCTTACTTTTTAATAATATAAAATCCATAAAATGTTCAATTTATATTCTCTTTGATAGACGAATATTTGGAAAAACTTTGCCAAATAATTTTTGAAAAAAAGGGATTATTGAGATGAAGATAGCGATAATAGTACACATCGAAATTGAAAAAAAAATGATTTATCAGATCAACTTATTATTCCATTTATGAGTGAATATTAATACTTAAACATTGATGAACTATACTTGATCTTAGTGATATCTATTTTATTTTATTCCTGGTGGAAGATTTACTTAATAAACAATTTCCGAAACGATTAACTTCAAAGTTTCGGAATAGTTTTCTATTTAATTTGCTACGGTTGAAGACCAAAATTGTGCAATTTTATTTCTAAAAACTTGGCAGAAGAGCCATTAGCTTCTAACAACTTATATTTAAGAATTTGCTGCCATCAACTTCAAAATTATTTATACCTTTTTAAAACTTTCAGGGAAGATACCCTTTTCAATTGTAATACTTTTAATAAAATAAAATTATGCATTCCCTATCTCATCACACTATCTTTTTATTTTCAAGTGCTGTAAAATATATTAATTTTACTAAATAACTACAAAAGAACTTGCCAGGCCCGTGGTTTAATATTTTATGGTATAGTTAAAAATTGAAAGGTTTATATAGTTAAGATAAGTGAGAGAAAACTGAGAATTTTTTTTCGTATTACATCGCATGCATTACAAAAAATAATTTTCGAGGTCAAAATAGAATTTTGTTCATTGTATTAGGATGTATCTTTGTTCTTTATCGTTGAATATTAAATAAAATATTTTCTATCAATATAATACAGAAAAAAATCACACGCACCATGATGTAAAAATATATTGTACAATATTTTGAGCGGAATGTTAATGTTCTTAATAATATTCTTTGAATATAGAAAACTACTATCCATCGGATGTAAATAATCATTGAAAGGTGATATATATATATATATATATATATATATATATATATATATATATATATATATATATATATATATATATATATATATATATATAAATGAAAAATACAAAAATTAGTAGATCATGTTAACCATGATAACGTTGTTAACAACGTTTGAACTTTACTAAATACAAGTTAGTATTTATCCTTTTTTATTTTAAAAAGTTAGAACATAGAAAATTGGAAAAGCATATTCTATAGGACTAAATTTTTTTACTCCTTTACATTGACAATATATTGCGACAGATAAAAATTGTACATGTACACAATTAGTTTATAGATTCATATTTTTACTTATTATTCAACACACTTGAATTAGCTAACAATTCAATTATAAATTAGTACTCACATACATTGAGCATTTCACCAAAAAAATATTAAACCACGGGCCTGGCAAGTTCTTTTGTAGGTATTTAGTAAAATTTAATATATTTTACAGCACTTGAAAATAAAAAGATAGTGTGATGAGATAGAGAATGCATAATTTTATTTTATTAAAAGTATTACAATTGAAAAGGGTATCTTCCCTGAAAGTTTTAAAAAGGCATAAATAATTTTGAAGTTGATGGCAGCAAATTCTTAAATATAAGTTGTTAGAAGCTAATGGCTCTTCTGCCAAGTTTTTAGAAATAAAATTGCACAATTTTGGTCTTCAACCGTAGCATATTAAATAGAAAATCATTCCAAAACTTTGAAGTTAATCGTTTCGGAAATTGTTTATTAAGTAAATCTTCCATCAGGAATAAAATAAAATAGATATCACTAAGATCAAGTATAGTTCATCAATGTTTAAGTATTAATATTCACTCATAAATGGAATAATAAGTTGATCTGATAAATCATTTTTTTTTTCAATTTCGATGTGTACTATTATCGCTATCTTCATCTCAATAATCCCTTTTTTTCAAAAATTATTTGGCAAAGTTTTTCCAAATATTCGTCTATCAAAGAGAATATAAATTGAACATTTTATGGATTTTATATTATTAAAAAGTAAGAATTAAATACAGAAGTACTCGACGATTGCTTCATTGATTTCAAAACTTTCTTCAGCCGAAACTGTAAATATTTCATGAATTTTAGATTATTAAAAAGAATGAATTGAATACAGAAGTACTCGACGATTGCTTGATTGATTTCAAAACTTTCTTAAGCAAAAACTATAGATAAATCTAGTAAAAGGTATAAACTTGATAATAATTACTCAATTCATTTCAGTACTCTCAAGAACTGAAATTAAAAAAAAAATATGATGTATGTAGTAAAAAAAAAAAAGAAATATTTAGAAAAAATGTTCTGAAGAATACTATACTGTTTGATAACTAAACTCGCCTAAAATATACTTTTTTAAAAGTAATAATAATATAATAAAATAGTATTCATCAGTTTGAATAATGACTTAAAACAAAAAATAACAGACATAATATTCAAAAGCTTTGAAGAAATCTTATTACATTCGAAAATTAAAAGATAGTGTAATGATATTTTTATGAATTTAATATTTTTTTAAAAAGAATGAATTGAATACAGAAGTATTCGACGATTGCTTGATTGATTTCAAAACTTTCTTAATAAATATTAATATACATGGAAAAAATTGTCATAAAACGTCTATATATATATATATATATATATATATATATATATATATATATATATATATATATATATATATATATATATATATATATATATATATATATATATATATATATATATATATATATATATATATATATATATATATATATATATGTATAGGCATTTAAAGTCTAAACATTTAAATACTTTGTTCAGTGCCATTGTTAGTTGCACACGCGCACATAGTTTCCATGTAGACAGCTCACGGAAACTAATGCTGATAAAATATTTCTATCAATTCCTGCTCCACCATTGAGAATTTCTAAATTATAAAATTATAATGAGAATCGGCAATAATTTGCAAACGATTCGTATTGTTTTTTTCCCATTTTTAAACGCTCAAAGCACGTTAGCCCCATTTCTCGAAAGCTGTGATAGTTATTATTTTTTTTTGAAAAATAATAATAATACGCAGTTTTTAGATTTGTTATTGCAAAATTGCTAACGACTCCGCAGTTTTTGGTATATTTTTCATCATTGTGAAACGAAGTTTATCGCTGAGTTTGTACATCTCTTGGTAAATAGTCTGTAAAAAATTGGAATCCTTATTGATAGTCGTTGAAAAAGAAAAAGAAATTTTGCACTTTTATTATTTTCATTCAACGGTTTGTGTTTTGATTGACCATCTATAGATGGTCAATTAAATATATATATATATATATGCTACCACACAAGGGGCAGGGAAAAAACTATTCGGAAGTATTCGCCTTAAATTGCTTCTTAGTAAACCACAGCATTCGGTATTATTGCATTTAACTACCTATTAAAAATTTGAATTATTATTTCAAGTTTAAAAATTTACTAATAACTATTTCATGTATTATTAACATTTTTAATAAAACTTACTTGCAGAAAATACTGAGATTCTCGTACATGAGCTGAGTTCCATGCATCGTCAAATTCAAAATCTAAGGATTTATTTGTCTCATTAAAGTTTATATATTCTGCTGTAACTAGATAATTATCATTACTAAGTTGCTCCAAATTTCAGCAAGAGTTACACCGGCATTTTAAAAATTTTTTAACTCTAAATCTTTATTAATAGTTTTTCCTCTTCCATCTAAGTGATTTCTACATGCATCATGTTTTAATATTACCCCTGATAATTGACTATTAAGAGGTGCCATTCTTCACTCTACTCTGTTTATGCACTACGCCCAGGCGCATCCGTAACAATAAATATAACATCTAAATTATGTTACTTGAAATTCTGTACAACATATTTTATAGTCTTAGGATAGTTATAACATTACAAATAATTTTTCTTTTATATACTTTTAATAAATATAAACTTGTCTTTAACTGTATAATGGGAATGGCTAATTGTAAAATAATAAATATTCGCAAATAGTGTGAAAATTAAAAATTTTACAATGAAAAAATCTGACGATTTTGCCCAAATTTAGGGACTATTTTCTAGATGCAGAACTATGAAAAAAGCTAAAATTTTAAAGGCCAACGCTCAATATTTCCCTAGTAACAAGTGATTGAAAAAAATCACTAAAAAAGTTACTAGATTTTCAAACGCTTATAGTTCCTCGGCACTATTAGTTAAAAGCTCAAACCTTTTTTTAAATGAAAGCTGAGCTCAAATCCTTTCGAAATAGCACCTACAGCATCTCAAAAATTATTTTTTCTCGTAGTTATAGCGTAATAAAGATTGGACTCAATTTCAGCTTTTATTATTAATTAATGTTTGAATCAGAAAATTCAGGTCCAATTTTTATTACGCTCTAACTTATGGAAAAAATAATATTTTGAGATGCTGAAGGTGCTATTTCAAAAGGATAAAAAAAAGGTATAAACTTCTAGCTAACAATGCTGAGGAACTATGAGCGTTTGAAAACCTAGTAACTTTTTTTTTTAATTGCCTGTAACTAAGTAAATATTGAGCATCGCACGGTGGTCGGAAAGGACAAAAAAAATGTTTGCTTAACTTGCCGAAAAATCGGACTGGTAGGATATCTTCGTCTTGATCTCACTTTACAGGAAATCTTGGTCTGAAAATATAACATTTTATATCTGTACACACATTTTGTGAGAAAATATTTTTTATAAAAAAACGAAGAGAATTGAACTGTAGCAAATTTCAATCGTTGAGGATATGAAGCATCAGTCATCGAAATAATTTTTTGTTATTCCCAATACCTTAAAAATTCGCAATGCACGGACTCACCAGCTTGTTCTGACCATTTTCCAAGGCCTTCAGAATTTTGGTACAACTTCAAATCCTCTTTCATATGTTGCATTATCACGTGCAGTTTTAATGTCACTGATACACCAGTTGCTAGTACGGATTGCGTAAGTTCCTTCACAAACTTGTCAATCTCATCAATAAGACGACTTCTTACTACAGAAAAATAATTGCTTACTATCTCGTTCATAGTTTTAAAAGCAGATATGAATGGTACAAAGCTAAGTTATTTGTGCTTATTTCACTATCATATAACGCATCTGCTTCTTTAAGTAATTTTCTACACGCATTACCCTTAAAAATTTCCCCTTGGTAATGCTTGGAAACTATCTTCAGTTTTTGAGGCCATAATAATGCCTTATTTCGACCTATGAGCGGCACTAAACCAGTCCAGAAAAGATGATTTACAAAGCCTTGTAGTAAATGTAATTCAGGTACAAAATATTTCTCTACTACATATGTCTTAACATCTTCTTTAAATAAAGGCTCATTCATTACGCTATGTGAATGTTTTGAATTTTTTTTGTTGTTTCCTAAAGACACATACGTTTTTTAATCATCATTCAAATTACCATAGGTTTTTGGTGTATAAATTTTACTGTTGGCTGAAATTGTTGATTGAGAGTCAAATATTTCTCGAAAATTTCTCAAATCAGTCAAACTGACTGAGCAGTAAGGGCATGGAAACATAGCAGTTGCTGTTTACTGTCCATTGATAATCAATAAAAGTTTGAAGTCGCCGACAAATTGAAAAGATACATTATTGATTTTTATTAAATCAAAAAGAAACTTTATGTTATTGTAAGTCTCTTTGATATTTGGAACAATGCAAATCATAATCAACTTTTTGAGACTACTTGATTTAAATGATTCATATTCTGAAGATTTTTTTTTGGCGGATGCGGAGTATTGTCACTAATGTTTTCTTCCAACGAGCTGTTTCAATTACAACTTTCTGATTCGTTCGATGATTTTGGAGTTATTAACATCGATACTTTGAAAAAATTTTGGCCGCCATCTGCCATCAACTTAACCACATAATCTCCTACCAGGTTACGTCTTTCTATGACTTCATATAACAAATCTTGTGTGTCTGCCATAACAACAGGTTTTTTCTCATTACTTTCATCCGCTGTTTTAAATTCGAATACATCCGTATGATAAAATTGATCTTATAACCGAGATCTATCTTTCATATGTTCTTCATATTTTTTGGGCATATATTTTCTACCTGCAGTTTTACGAATGAAAGACGTAGTCTTTCTCATTTGCTTAGTGGTGAAGCCAGTTTAAGTTCGTAAATCATCTAACTGATCGTTCGAAAAAAAGATTTCTTGATGTTGACGATTCTTAAACGAAATTTGTTTAGGACGACCTCGTGTTCTCGATTGTATTGAATCTTGGTCATCTTATTTCTTGGCCACATTTTTCAAAATAGATGAAGCAATATATTCTTGTTGTTTGTCAGATAACGTATTTATTAGCGTCATAACGTTTTTACAAGCTGTCGATTCTCGTGGTTCACACTTGTGCTTGATGTCCTTATCTATTTGTTGCAAACATTTATCACATATTTTAAGCACTGTACTTTACTTTGTATTATTTTTTTTTTTTGATTCGATTAGTTGTGTTGATGTTGATGCACCAAATAACCCATTTGACTTGTCAATAAATGTATTCAAGTGAAGCTTCTGCCCTAAAACATTTTTTGAATGACTCGTTCGTCGTGCAGTCAAACAAATAAAACAATGGCAAACACTTCTACTTTCTAATCAAAGCTTTTTTGGTAGCATCAAAGCACAATAATTTAGAATATCTGAGAAAGGCCTGCTTACTGAACCTTTAGCATACTCCAATAATTTTTTACGACACGTCACACATTTGTTGCTCAGGGGATATTTTTCACTAGTCAAATCATAACTTTCATCGACATGCATTTTAATCTGTTGATAAATGTTATCCGTTATATAAAAATGTTTCTACTTTTTTTTACCCATAATAATTTTTCGACCACATGGTCCACACACTTTTTGTCTGTTCTCTTCGTGAGAGCACTTATGGTCTAAATGTACCTGCATTTTGAAAATTTTAGAATTTAATTCATTAGAAAGCATAAATAAATTTTATAAGATTATTTGATTTTTTATTTCACGCTATACTAAACACTTTAAGGTATACTGATCATGCCTGTAGGACGGCAGACGATAAACTGATTACCGATTAAATATATTCTTCACGTTGTATGAAATATGGTACCGGACGTAAACATTGAGTATTACATACACTTTATAATCGATAACATTTCATAACAGCACTCTTTGTATCATCCACGAGTATACGTATTATTGTAGTATATATCATTGCGAGAGCAAACTACTATTTTATCGCTCATTATTTTTAGATGTATTGAATTACAAAAAAGAATATGAATTATTACTTCTTTTTTTAGTTTCATCAATTATATTTAATATATTTAATAAAAGTGATTTTGAAAAAATGTAATAAAGTATCGACGATATTTGCCAAAAAAAATTTAACATTAAAATACCTTTTTTCTTGAAAATTTTTTAAATAGAAGCAGATCTGATTTTCACACCAAGATTTCCTGTAAAGTGAGGCCAAGAAGAAGATATCCTACCAGTCCGATTTTATCGGCACGTCAAGCAAATTTTTTTTGCCTTCCCGACCACCGTGATCGGCCTCTAAAATTTAGGCTTTCTTCATGTTTCTGCATCCAGAAAACATTCCCAAAACATGAGCAAAATCGGTGACCCAAAAGTGAAACACTCTCTATGTAAGAAAAGTATATGATAAAGTTCACTGTAAAAGTTACATGAAAAAAATGTTTTCATCAAACAGTTAACGATACTTAAAATTTTTAAGCAAAAATTACTGAAATTTTTATAGAAAAATCTTCGTAAAAATTCAAGAAATTTCTCTCAGTTTTATTTTGTACACTAAAGAAATAATGCTTAAGACTAGGCCGGAGTAGAATCTGATACCGGCCGAGTAACAATTGGGTTTTTTGTTATTTACTCAAGTATTAATCAGTGTATCTTCAAATCAAAGGTTCAGCGCAATAGATATTATGAACATCTATGCACAAGAAAAAAAATTCTACCGCTTTGTTTTTAAGAAAAGTAAGGAACGCCGAAGTAAAAGTTTATGTTTATAATATTTTCGCGTTCCTTACTTTTCTCAAAAACAAAGCGGTAGATTTTTTTTTCTTGTGCATAAATATTTGTAATAATAATATTTATTGCGCTTGACCTTCAATTTACAGATACGCTCTTACATACTTGAGTAAATAATAAAAATCTCAATTAGACAAGGATAGCGAATCCGGCCTGCTCTTAATTCTTAATTAATTTAATCGATATTATATCTAAATTAGGTAATATTTAAAAGCTCACCGAGGATTTTTATCTGGACGACCATCAACAGAAAGTATAAATATAGTTGCATTACCATTTATTTTAACAAAATTTTCGAAACTTTTTAGTTCACAAAGCCTGGTAAAAACGTTCGCATCAGTAGCCACCGCCCACGCATATGGCCTCCACAGCGCCTTCTGACGATCGGGCTTTCGCTTTACTGGCAACAATTGAACCATTTTCACGTAAATATTTTGTGGACTGAGGCATTTAGAATGTGATAGTGAATGATTTTAAAATTTATCTTAATTAAATAATATTTTGAATGCAAATTATTTTGTTTTTTGCTATTACTAAAAGTAATATATATCTATTTAATTTATATCTTAAGAGGCGGTCGGGTCTATTTCGCCGCTACATATAGAGTGGCGCTGCGGTCAGATGAGAGAAATCTATTAAATATTTTTTATACAGCTATTTACAATTTTCTGAGACGACAATATACTTTTAATGTTGTCATTTCCTCTAGCCAAATATATGTAGAATAATTATTAATACTCATCTTGTTCGAAAAGTCTAAAATATTGTTATGAAGCGAAAAATGCGGCGCGAGGTAGAGCCGACGTAAACATTAGTATACATCATTCTTTAGTATTGCTCTCTTTGTTGCTCTAAGGGAAGGTGCACGCATGTTTACATCGGACCTACGTTGCATCGTATTTTGTTAAAATTTTTTTGTATAAAAATTTAATTGTATTGTATAAAAATTTATTTTTATTTTTATTTATTAAAAACCCTTAATTGTATAAAAATTTTGGAGAAAATTTATAGTATGGTTAACGCAAAAAAAAAATAAATGAAAAATAAAAATTTTTTTGAAAATTTTCAAAGTGCTCTAAAATTAAAAATACGCTGAGAAAATTAGTTTTCCAAAGCTTGTTTTCTTCAGACAGTAGCGAATTAATTGCGTACAAATTTTGGAGCAAATCTATCAAATGGTTTTCGTAAAATAGAAAAAAATTAAAAATAAAGATTTTTTAAAAAATTTTAAAAATGCTCTAAAATTAAAAGTGCGCTAAGAAAATTAGTTTACAAAATTTTTTATACTTTTGGCAGTCGAAATTAAGTTCCATACAAATTTTCGAACAAATTCTTCGAGTAGTTTACGTAAAATACAAAAAAAATGAAAAATCGAAATTTTTAAAAAATTCTTAATATGGTTCTAAAAAAAAAACTACTCTAAAAAAACCAATTCTCAATAGCTTCCGCACCAGTTCATCAAAAAATTGAATCGTATGGAAAATTTGAAGTAAATCCATCGAGTAATTTTTAAGATTTTATTGGCTTAATAAATAGAAACATTTTTTTTTTTAATTTCAAAATGCTCTAAAATTAAAACTAAGCTAAGAAAATCAGTTTTTAAAAATTTATTTTATCCGGGCAATCACAAATAAATTCCATGCAAATTTTGAAGCAAATTCATCGAGTAGTAAACAAAAAAAAACAAAAAACGAAAAATCGAATTTTTTTTTTTTTTTTTTAAACTTTAAAATGAAAACTACGCTAGAAGAACCAATTATAAATAGCTTTCCAGCAAGTTGGTCACAAAACTAAATTCCATGCAAAATTAGAAGCAAATCCATCGAGTAGTTCTCGAGAAACAGTTTACTAACTGAATTCATACATCCACACACACACACACACACACACACACACACCCACACACATACATACTGACATTTTCTGGAAACCACTTTTTTCGACTCACTGAGTTCAAATATCTACAAATTAATGAAAAAATAGAAAAAAAATTTTTTTATCGGTACAATGCTTTCTCTATGAGAAAGCAAAAGGAAAATAAATTAATAATTAGAGTGAATAATATAAGTACTTGTAAAATTTACCTGTTTGCTAACACTTACTCGGTTGTACTTATAATTTCTTAGTATTATCAGAGTGTATAATATAGTTATAGCCTATACTAAAAATAATAGCGATCTACTTTATCTACACGATGCTTGTATGCATACAAGTTAACATTTAAGAGTCTAGTGAATTTCAAAACTAGTAGGAGTAACACGTCAGCTGCCTCCTCTACGATAGAAACTTACTGACTATGAATTTTATAGTCATATTTTTTTAACAGGTGGAAGAAGAGAAGTGTACTCTGAAGAATTTTGAGTGGTATGACTTGGAGTCTGTCCCATGATGAAATGAATGTGAATCATGATGTGTATGCTTTTTTCTTCGCCAATGAGACAGCTGATTGAGCCAGAAATGATTTGGGGAGAGGGAACCGTTTTTAACCTAAGAATTGAGAAAGAAACAGCTGATTAAAATTATCTGAGCCGGGGTAACTTTTTCTAACCTAAGGATCGACTGGCGAAAACCAGCTTATTGAAATGATCTAGGGAGTGCGAAACTTTTCTAACACAAGTGAGTCAGGATCGAGAAAAAAACAGCTGATCGAACGGCGAGGACATGGCTGTCGACCGCTAGATACCTATCAAGCTAGTGCAAAATTTCTAAAGTTTTACAATTTTGATGTCTTAATATTTTTTTATATTTATTTATTCATTGTAAATCGAATAAAAATTATTTAAGCATTAGAAAAAAATTTTTGAATTTGATCGGAATCGAACCCATGACCCTTTGGACGCCAGGCAAACACGTATACCACTACATCACTGAGCTACCGTACCCAAGAGATTTTAAAGCTTGTATAGTAGTAGTTTCTGATATTTTCTGACTTCGCATCACTTTTTAGATATTTTAACATACAGTAAGACCTCGATAACTTGCCGCGCAGGAGGCTGTAGGGGAATAAAATTCTCAGAAAAGGCCATTTACTGTGAAACCCCTCTATTGACAAACGCGCTATATCTTTTACTCTTTGGGCGAAGAAGCGTGGTCAAGATATATATGTATAAGATGTAGTGAGGGTCGATATTTGTTTGCATACAAAGGAGAAAAGGCCCTCACAGAAAAGTATACAGCGGCCAGTTATCCCGGTCCCAGTGTAAATAATTATCAATTTATTAAACTATAATGAAATAAAAAATTATTATAACATAAATTGTAATGATAATAGTCATACATATATATTGAGCCCATATCACAGCTTCAAAACAGCTTTGGAATCATTTGATAAATATTTAAGTATACATTTTATGAACAATAATAGTTTAGTAGAATATAAACTTATGAAAGTAATCAAAAATAATATTTGTATGAACAAAGTGTCAAATTGTAAGGTTATAATAAAGATATCACCCTTAATTTCGATTGTATCGTATATTAGCTGTTCATATATCATATTAAATTTGAAAATATTACAAAATTAATCAAATTCCATTCGTTGGTAATCATTAGTTATGCACTCCACTATATTTTTTAGGTCGTAATTGATATTTGTATTAAAAGCTATTAATATTCTATTTAAATACCATTAATACTGAATATATTTAATCGTTATTAATGTCACATTTGAACATTTAAAATACTAAATTTAAATATTATTAATATAGTTTTAAAATATTACTCATACGTTATTATGATTAAATTCAAATAATATTAAATAATTCTATAATTGATGAAATAATAGTTAATAAAATTTGATAAAGACAATAGACTTACAAGGAGAGGTCCGCACCTCCAGGGGGGATTAATAATTACTAGCTAACCTCTAAAATTACGCGATTCCCTTGCCTGTCAAATGATAGCAAAAAAATGCAGTCATTGGACGTGCAGGGGATTTTCCAATCTCCACTTACGGCGTTTTTTCACCCTGGGACCGTTTATCACATGACTTCAGGGTGGCACCGCGTTCTAAGTCTTTTGGACCTTTTCCTTCTGACTTCATCTGTAAATATACAAATTTGTAAATATATAGATCTATGCCTCTTGTGCAACATGATTTAGAAGGCTACCTTCTGACTGGCGATTGGCTTTGTAAAGAGGAGCATAAATCAATCTCCTATATATAATACAGTATGGACTGGCTCTGCAAAGGAGCAAAATCAGCCCATAATTTTCACTTCAGTCTTGATTCTCTTGTTCTGAGATCAATCTTATGCCTCGTGTAGGACTAACCTCTCTACCGCGTCTGACTCATACTTACACTCGATCTCGCGCTTATGTACAACGAACTTCATTCATACCACAGCTGAAGCTGACGCTTTTGCTGCTATCTCAAAACATTCAGTGGGTGCACGATTTTTCTCCACAGTTGAGGCAAATTCTCGTCGTCACCCTCCTCACCCGGATCTATGGGACCGGCTACTGCCTCTAGGTAATCGTGAGGTATAAGCCTGACTCCCCACGCTTCATTCGTACTCAGTTCGACTGCCCTATCTAATAACGGTTTCTTCTTTCTTAGGACGCTTTCGACAAATAGTGCCATAGCGTCCCACTTTTCTTCAGCCGACATCATTTCACTGATGATGGTATCCGGCGCACTATACGCCCAAACGACTTTTTATTGGACAAAATCAGGTAGCGCCTAATAGGATAGGGTTGCGGGGACCTACCAGGGCTCATTTTAAAAGTCTTGTGATGTCCTTTTATGAAAAAATATTTATGAAAAGCTTTCTGTGACAGAGATATCTTAAACAGCCCGTCAAAACCATGGTTTATTCAAATTTTTTGTTTATTTCTCCTTAAACGTTAGTACGAACGAAATAAGGACGAAAATACATCACTAATTATCAAAGTAGAGTAAAAAACCTTCAATTTGCTTTTTTGAAAACGTTTCTAGGTGCTATAGAACTCAATTTACAATGATTTTAAGTTAACAGTCTCCTTAAAAATAAGATTTTTGAACATATTCCGCTTGTTTCTCTTGAGGATTTATTGGAAAGAAAATCAAGATGATAATACATTATAGACCATTAAAGTAAAGTAAAAGAATCATTTCCTTGGTGTTTAAGTGCTATAAAATCGTTTTTACAGCTATTTTAAATGAAAGTAGCGAGTATATTCTTGTACAGCTAAAAAGTACATTAAAATGTACTTTCACGGCGAGTGCGAAAGTACATTGCGCACGCGGTGCATATACTATTTTATAACACTCGGGGCGTAAAATGGTCATTTTATGCTGCTTTGCGGGCATAAAATGCAATTTCTCGCACTGTGCGAGAAATTTTATTTTATGCCCGCAAAGCAGTGCATGAAATGACCATTTTACGCCCCGAGTGTTATAAAATATATTGTTATTCTTTAATTTGTTAGTTCTTACATTCATTTTCCAAATTTGTTATTTATTTGTTCGATTGTGAAAATTATAATCATTCGATAATTTAATATTCTAAACCGACCGTTGGTCGTAAATTTCACGTTGCCCGACTTTTGTCAGAACATTTATCTACCTTACCGAAAAAAATGACATGAAATGTCACGTGATATACGTTATAACATAAAAAAATAAAAAAATTAAAAAAACTCTTGTAAACATCATCATATTAAATCAGCCATTTAGAATTTTGATATCCTACACGTCTTAAATTTTAGCTGTGATAATTATTCCATGGATTTTTAATGTTCGCAATGATTATATAGAGGGAACATTACAAGCCAGTACGATAAAAAGATGAAAAAATATTTTAATTTTTGTTTTTAGCAAGAAAGTTGCCATTTTCAAAAAATGGAATATTATAGACAAAAACAAAGAGCAGATTTAAAAAGAACGGACAAAAATACTTAAAAAAAAATCGATTAACAAATTTTTCTACTTATGATTACATAGAAAAATATTCAGTCGAATAACATAAAAAAATTATGCTTATTTGGGCTGACACAGGTTATTATACTTAAAGCCAAGTGAAAATGGTTGAATATACTCGCTACTTTTATTTAAAATAGCTGTAAAAACGATTTTATAACACTTAAACACCAAGAAAATAATTCTTTTACTTTACTTTGATGGTCTATAATATATTATCATCTTGATTTTCTTTCCAATAAATCCTCAAGAAAAACAAGCGGAATGTGTTGAAAAATCTTACTTTTAAGTAGACTATTAACTTAAAATCATTGTAAATTGAGTTCTATAGCACCTAGAAACGTTTTTAAAAAAGCAAATTAAAGGTTTTCTACTCTACTTTAATAATTTGTAATGTACCTTCGTCCTCATTCCGTTCGTACTAACGTTTAAGGAGAAATAAGCGAAAAATTTGAAAAAACCATGGTCTCGACGGGTTGTTTAAGATATCTCTGTCACGGGAAACTTTTCATAAATATTTTTCCATAAAAGTAAATCACAAGACCTTCAGAATGAGCCCTAATAGACCCCCGCAACCCTATTCTATTAGGCGCTACTTAATTTTGTCCAATAAAAAGTCGTTTAGGCCTATAGTGCGGCGTTAATGCTTTAAATATCCTCTCAACCTGGCGTCTTTCTTCGTTCCACTGATGGCAGACGAAAAACGTATGATAGGCATCGTCGCGATCCGCGAAACAGAAGATGCAGCCCGGGTTCTGAGTCTTTCCCATTTTACTGAGATAAGCGCAGAAATACCCGTGGTTACTGAGGAACTGGGTGAGGTAATAGTTAACCTCCCCGTACTTTCTCTCGACCCATGGAGCCAGCTCCTTAATGAGCACGTGGGTTCATCGGCCTTTTTTCATCTGATTCCATGTTTTTTGCCACGTTTCCATAGTGACCTGCTTCTCTTCTTTCTGTACAATCGCAGTTTCTTCTTCCATTTTCTTCCGTTCGTAGGTCCGCTTGCGTTCCATCGTCTGTAATTCGATCAGGATGATTCCTGCGATGACTGCCACCGCGGGTCCCGAGACAGTGCGATAGGCGCTGGTGACTCTAAGAGCCCCTCACCTTTGAACAGAAGATAGTACGTTTCTGTGCGTCCCTTTGCTCATTTTGTCAGCCCATATTTCAGAGCCGTACAATAAGATGGACGTCGTATCTTTATGGATGTTAAGCATCGACCTAAGAGCTTCTCTGAAGAGCATAAAGATCTCGTTGATCCTACGAGACCTATCTCCGACTGTCGGGCTGGCGATCGACGGCCCTGATGTTGGTGGTGGATCAGCCAGTTTTCTCTGCACTTCATTATGTGCCCCTGCTGTTGTTGGGTGTACACTCTGAAGACTCTATTCTTCATTAAAAATTTGGCTATTACTAGTTGCTTCTGTTTTGTTTTTGTTTCGGTTGTTTGACATCATATAAAAACATTTAATTGGCTTAAGACGGTTCGCCCATCATGGGAGCTCCAGACGCATTGGAGCCACTATCCCCGCCTACAAGGTGCCCTATTTATGGATGCCGCAGCCGAGAAGCAGTTCGGGTGGTCGACCCTAGTGACACCTAGTAGATTCTAAGAAAGATGTTACGGGCTAGGCCCACGCCATGTTGATGCTAAAGGTTTTACGTCATCCCTATTGAGTGGGCGACGTCGGATCCGTGCCGCGCCTGGCCTTAAACTTCAGGCTAGACGTTCCGCAGTTCTCCTGCGCGGACTCGGTATAAGGAAATACTGACCAGGTAATCCTTCGCACCTGCGCCTGTACAGACTAACTTCAACCCATTCATAGGCTCTGGTTACATTAGTAGAAGTACGTAGGAGCTCCTAACCAACATGTGTTTTCACGGGACCTTTGCCTGTCGCGACTTTCGCCGAAGAGGGAACTGACTTTTACCCTTATTACTTAACAAAGGTCAGAAAGTTACCACTAACGTACAACCCCCGACAGAGAGATTTCTCCTCCTTGGTTAGTCTGTCGAGAATATCCATTGATCGACAGCCGCTGCTCATTCATAAATTCAGTCATACTGTGTTACTTCTTACCACACGTAAATATAAACATAAAATTGAAATGGATTAGCAGTTCCGTGAAGCAGAAGTGCCTACGAGATTATCCAGATATTGATAATGATGAGATGACGATGACGATGACGATGACGATGACGATGACGATGACGATGACGATGACGATGATGATGATGACGATGATGATGATGATGATGATGAAGTTGGCGAGTATAATAACTTTACAAAGAAGAAGGCAAGAGTGGTAAAGTTTTTTGAGATTTAGTATTTTTCTTTCGCTGCTCATTTGTCAATAATTGTTTAAGGAATATTTTATACATACATTTAGTTCAATAAGAAAATAGAAAGGTAAGATAATTCAATAAAACAAAAATTGAATATTAAATTTAGTTTATTTAATCTGGCTATATCTTAATATTTGACGTTAAGACTTTAAGAGAACTAAGATGTCAGTGGATGAAACTGTCAGCGATAAGCGTATAATTTCTATAATTCACATTTTCAGACCAAAATAATTCTGATTGTTTTGATACATATTTTTAAACATAATATATAGTTTAATCTAATGGCATTCATTTTTGTATGTCCAAACATACAGTAAACTAATTAACGTTGTCTAATGAATTGAAATATTAGAAAATTATCTCTTACGAAAGCTCAATTGATCTCTTCACATAACTGAATTTAATATAAGCAACTTAACAAAGGTTAGACTTAAGAAGGGGCCGAACTATCTGTCTCTGTCTAATAGCGTTTTTCATTATTTATATAAAAACTATCCTTTATAACAAGAAAAAAATAGCAGCCCCCGCTAGATATTAGTATAATCAGTAAATTTTGTAATAGCAATCAAATTTTTTACCGCATAGTTTTTGACTAATTAGAGACCTACTAGCCATCTAGAATATAACCTATCTTTTTTTGGTAGGTCTCTAATTATTCAAAAACTACGCAGTAAAAAAATTTGTTTGTTATTACAAAATTTACTTATTATACTAATATCTAGCGGGGCTGCTATTTTTTTCTTGTTATACCGGATAGTGTTTATATAAATGATGAAAAACGCTATTAGACAAAGACAGATAGTTCGGCCCCTTCTTAATAGAGATAATACATGTATTTTATTTACTAATACCAAGTTACTTATAAAATTTCAAGACTCTATCTTTTTTATTTTAAGATGACTAAGTTATTAGTAAATGAAACTGTCAACGATAAGTGTAGGGGAAGAGGTTTGGTTGTGGGCATGGTTTGGTTGTGGACACTTCTTCATTTCTACTGACAGAAAGCAGATGAGGTTTTCTTGACAAATGTTATTTATGTATTATAGCAGTACGATATTTTATACCAAATATCAAAGTAAACAAACGCGTCTGCTATGTGCTGTAAGCACATTAATTTTCTGTGCTTGAAAAAAAAATCACAAAAATTTATTCATACTTGTTTCAACTTTTTCAATAGTATAACCAATCGAAATGAATCAATGAAGTTGAGTGTAATACAGAATTATTCAGTAGGATTTTATTTTATTTTTTTATGCAATATGGATTATGACCAATATGTTAACACCAACAATTTGGCCAGGATGCTCACAACCGTACTAATAAAGATTTTGATTTGGTTGTGGGCACTTCACGAAATTAACAAAAAAAAATATTTAATCTGACATTATCAATTTTGTCCTTTCGTTGGTAGTGACCTGAGGTTTCTCATTTTTCATAGATACCTGTATATAAAAAAAATATACACTTCGAAATATAAGCAATGAATGAAAAAAAGTGACTACATAGAGTTCACAAAATATTATATTTCAGAATTGTTAGTAACTTCTAATGTTTCAAATCAATTTTATAGAGTTTTTATACACTGTTATGGTTGAATATCAAAATTAATTGTATTCTAAAATGTTTGAGTATAAAATTTGAAAATTGTTCCTAGTAAACTCTCTTCAGCTATACATTTTTAAGTGAAATTTTAAACTTTATTAGCTGCTATCTAAGAGTATTTTTCCTTAAACTACAAATAAAAATGAAACTAGTAGTTACAATTTCAAAGCTACAAGTCCTTTACTACAAGAAATATTTAGGAGAAGTAAATTTATGAACATGAAATCTCAAAAGAACAGTTTTTGCTATGTTTAAGATATTTACCTCTGTCACGTGAATGAATAGGCCAAGCCAATGATTACACTCAATCTAACCAGTTTTAGAATTCCAATTTTAATAAGTGTCGCTTGTTGTTACTGTTGTTACCACTGCTTAAGAGATAGATAGATAGATAGATAGATAGATAGAGAGAGGGAGAAAGAGAGAAAAAAAAAGAGAGAGAGAGAAGAAGAAGAAGAAAAAAGGAAAAAGGCAAAAATTTCAGATAAGCGATCGGATGTTTTTAAGAGCAATGTAGATTCGTAAAGATAGAGAAAAGAGAGACTTTCAATAACTTTTTTCGACTAAGTCTTTTGACTTTATCGACTATCATCGACTTAATCTAATAAATTTATTGACTGCGTTTATTGATTTTATCGACTGACTCTATCGTCTTTATTAAATTTCATTAACTATTATTTCATTAGTTATATAATCATTTAATATTATTTGAATTTAATTTTAATAACGTATGAGTAATATTTTAAGACTATATTAATAGTATTTGAATTTAGTATTTTTAATGTTCAAATGTGACATTAATAACGATTAAATATATTCAGTATCAGTGGTATTTAAATATAATATCAATAGTTTTTTTATACAAACATTAATTACGACCTAAATAATATAGTAAAGTGCATGACTCATGATTACCAACGAAGGAAAGCGTAACCCCCCGTTAAGATAGTCGAAAATGCCTCAAATCCGAAAATCATTCTCGCTTTAATTACTGCATTTCTTATATTAAAAAAGAGTTTTCATCATATTTTGAAACCCCCTGCCCCTTCCGCCCTGACCATACCTTAAAAAAATCGTTTTCTTGCATTTTATTTTTTTTTCTTGTATTTTAGACGGTCTACCCTTCTGAAAAATATCATGGAAGTCGAAAATTAATTCACAAATCATGAGAACTTTTTTGAATGATCATTATTTGATACTGAGTAACCTAAAAAAAATTTTTTTTCTTTAAAATCTTTCTTATTTTTGTTCAGAGAGGGCTGCAGGAATGAGTTTCATAAATTTCATGTATTTTATTAAAAGACACTAGTAGATAAGCTATAGGCATACTGGCTCAGGTTCCTTCTGGATCACCCCCTCTCTCCTCAAAGTGATCTAGAATGTAATGTGTGTATAAGCCCATAAGAGTATCCCCTTCTTCGAGTGATTTTTTGAATTTTGGTTTTTATTTACGCCCACCCTTCCCTACTCCATGTGATCGAGAATGTAATGTGTGTATAAGCCCATAAGAGTATCCCCTTCTTCGAGTGATTTTTTGAATTTTGGTTTTTATTTACGCCCACCCTTCCCTACTCCGTGTGATCGAGAATGTAATGTGTGTATAAGCCCATAAGAGTATCCCCTTCTCCGTGTGATTTTTTGAATTTCAGTATTTTGTTCACGCCCACCCTTCCCTACTCCATGTGATTTAGAATCCAATATGTGTATAAACCCATAAGAGTTACCTTTTTTTGTTTGATTTGTAGGTGGCCCCATACCGTAGGGAGTCCCAAGATGTTTTTTTCTTTTGAAAGATTAATGTTTACGATTGCATGTTTTCCTTTTTTTCATCTCTATGACTTTTTTTTCTTTAAGCCACCTTCTTTTGATCGATAGATATTTTTCCTTTGGTCAAGGAATATTTTTCCTTATCTTTTACAAATAAGAGTTCTCCTTTTTTTTAAACAAGATGAAAAAAGATAGCTGACCCTTATAATAAATTTTTTCCTCAAAAAAGATTTTCTTTCAAAAAGATAAAGACAGTATTATATTAAAGGTTGCATGATTCATTATTTTCATGCACCTGCGACTCAAAAAAGAACACATACAGTGTACTGCATTAAGAGAAAGGACATTCTTTTCCTTCTCTCCTAAAAGCAGGTTAATTTTTGTGCAACGTTCAAGAAAATGCATAATGGGCAGCGCTACAAAAAAAGACTCTCCATCCGCCGAAAAAACTTTATGTTTGCTAGTGACCCTTTCGCTTCCCCGCAGCGCCACTTAGTCGGCGCAATCAGTGTGCTGAAAATGGACTCTGATTACTCCGATAATCTTAATGCAAAGACTCTCCATCCACAGAAAAATTTTACGTTTGCTAGTGACCCTTTCTCTTTCGCTTCCCCGCAGCGCCACTTAGTCGGAACAGTCAGTGTGCCAAAAACGGACTCTGATTGCTCCGATAATCTTAATGCAATCGGCGCTTTACGCAATGCTGAAGGATACATGCAGCGCCTAATGTCTTTGGGTGCAGGTATACACAGAAAACCCTCGGTCTCGTCATTGTTTTACCACTGGATGTTTTTTTTTCATCTCTATGACAGTTTCTTTAACCCACATGCTTCTGATCGATAGATATTTTCCCTTTGGTCACTTTCACATTACTTTACTATTCAAAGTCACTTTCTGCTTGTTCCGATAATCTTAATGCAATCGGCGCTTTACGCAACGCTGAAGGATACATGTGGCGCCTAATGTCTTTGAGTGCAGGTATACACAGAAAACCCTCGGTCTCGTCATTGTTTTACCACTGCATGTTTTTTTCTTTTTCATCTTTATGACAGTTTCTTTAACCCACATGCTTCTGATGGATAGATATTTTCCCTTTGGTCACTTTCACATTACTTTACTATTTAAAGTTACTTGTTTTCATTTTGTTGGAAAGAGACCTTTTTTTTCCTTTCCGTAAAAATATGTTTTCTTTTACTGAGAAAAGAAACTTTTTTTTGGTTTTCATGTTTATAATCTTACAATCTTTTTTCTTTCAAAATTAAAACTTTTATTGTGCCCATTCTATATCCATGTATTAAGTTAAAATAAGGTTATTGGTGAATTTTTTTCTTTTCAGAAAAGGTTTTCTTGACAGGTTTATATTTTTGAAAGTCACCACTTATCTTATTTTATCTTTTTTTTTTTTTTAAGAAAAAAGGTTTTTTACTCTTTTCCTAAAACGATATATCGGTCATTTAATTTTAAAAACGAAGCCCTTTGCGAATGCATTCTTTTTAGATAGAAAAGAGGGTGTGGGAAATACTTGGAGGATTGTCAAAAAATTTTTTCCGCAGGTAGGTAATTTTTGTAAATTTTTTTTGTATAAATACTGTGCTGCATGCAATGTTCAGTATTCAGTCTCTCAAGCTTCCTAAAGCAAGATTGAAAAATTTAAGTTTCGATTTAAATCGTATTTAAAAAAATAAAAAATAACAAACGGAAAAAAAACCAAGAAAACAAAACTAGTGCGAGCCTCAAAATAATGAGGGATAGAATCCAATGGTTAATGAGGAACGGCTCGTTGATCTTGTTGATGCTTGATCACGTCACATGGGCGATGGATGCAATAATATCGTGTGAGTAATATTTGATAATTTTTTTCTTTTTTCATGATTAATAGCTTTTTATATATTATTTCAATAATTAATTATTTTTGTTTTCTTTTTTTTAGTGCCACCGATGCCGCAGTCTGCTTCAATGCAGCAATTATATCAAGGCTTCGAAAATATGGAAACACCGAGGGCAAGCCCGAAGCGCTCGAGAAAAAGATCATCGAGCTCGAGTTCGAGTTCAAGTTCGAGTACCAGTGGAACGTCATCGAGTTGCTCTTCATGCAGAGCAACGCCCAAGAAAGTTCCCAGAGTCAACAACGAGGATGTAAGAACTCCTCTTCGAGAGAACTCGCCGCAACCAGGGCCCTCGGGTACTAGTAAGTTAAAAAATACGTAAAAAAATATTTCATTAAAATATAAAAAGAAAAAAGATTATAATATTTATTTTTTCTGTTTCAGGATCACAACTTCGGGAGAAGTCACCGCAACCAGGGCCCTCGGGGACAAGTAAGTTGAAAAAAACAAAAAATATTTCATTAAAATATAAAAAGAAAAAAAATTAAAATATTTATTTTTTCTGTTTGAGGATCACAACTTCGGGAGAAGTCTCCGCAACCAGGACCCTCGGGCACAAGTAAGTTAAAAAAAACAAAAAATATTTCATTAAAATATAAAAAGAAAAAGATTAAAATATTTATTTTTTCTGTTTCAGGATCACAACTTCGGGAGAAGTCTCCGCAACCAGGACCCTCGGGTACAAGTAAGTTGAAAAAAACAAAAAATATTTCATTGAAAAAAAAAATAAAAAAAGAAAAAAAGTTTAAAATATTAATTTTTTTTGAAAATATTAATTTTATCTAAATAAATAATTAATTTTTTTTCCTTTTTTCAGAAGAGAATGGCAGCGTTACTATCCAGGAGAATAGACCTCCTCCTGCAAGACGAATCTTGCAGCATAAACATTCAGGGAAAAAGATTGTGATGAATACAAGGCTTCCTAAGTCTAACCAGGAGAATGAGAATGCCAGATTCCCTAAATCAACGCAGGAGGATGAGGGAACAGTTTCGTCATGCAGTGATCCCGTGATAACAGAAGACATCACATATCTTGATTGAAAAATAAATTTATGTATATGTATTTTTTATGTAAATATAAAAAAAGGATTTTTGTAACTGGCGGAAAAATATGTAATAAAAATTTTAATTCAATTAAAAAAAAAATAACAATAGTTCATAAAATCTTAAGAAGGGGCCGAACTATCTGTCTTTGTCTAATAGCGTTTTTCATTATTTATGTAAACACTATCCGGTATAACAAGAAAAAAATAGCAGCCCCCGCTAGATATTAGTATGATTAGTAAATTTTGTAATAACAACCAAATTTTTTACCGCATAGTTTTTGACTAATTAGAGACCTATTAGCAATCTAGAATATAACCTATCTTTTTTTGGTAGGTCTCTAATTATTCAAAAACTACGCAGTGAAAAAATTTGGTTGTTATTACAAAATTTACTTATTATACTAATATCTAGCGGGGGCTGCTATTTTTTTCTTGTTATACCGGATAGTGTTCACATAAATGATGAAAAACGCTATTAGACAAAGACAGATAGTTCGGCCCCTTCTTAATCTCGCTTATTTCATGAGCCTTCCTATCTATATGTAATATAATCTATTTTATAAAAAAAAATTTTTTTTCACTTTAATAAATTATTATAATTAAAAATAGTAGTTGGTTTTGGGAATATTAAATTAAATTATAATAATCATTGATAAAATTTTTATTTTTTTAAAATCATTTTTTCATTTTAGAAATACAATTATTTTTTTCATTTTAGAAATACAATTATTTTTTCATTTTAGAAATACAATTATTATAGTATTTTAATAAGATAATAATGAAAAAATTTTTTAAATTTTATTCATTTGCAAAATATAAACATGTACATTTCATTTTTTTGTTTTGTTTAAAATAATTATCAACCTCATCTTTATCATTAATATTTAAGTAATTTCGTAGCCATGCTCGTATAGCAATCGTATTATTGACTGCGCACACGGGTCTTTTTCTTCTTATACAGAAAACGTGGTTCAAGCAGAAGTGGTGCTTATCACCTATTATTTCTTCTAATGCTGGACAGCCGAAATCTTCAACATTTGAAATTGACCTGCAAATAAAATAAACAGAATAATTAAACTATAATATAAAATTATAAGAAAAGTATTAAAAAGTATGAAAAAAAGTATTAAAAAGTATGAAAAAAGTATTAAAAAGTATGAGAAAAGTATGAAAAAGTATAAAAAGTATAAAAAAAAGTATAAAAAAGTATAAAAAAAGTATGAAAAAGTATAAAAAAAGTATAAAAAAGTATAAAAAAGTATAAAAAAGTATGAAAAGTATTAAGAAAATGATTATTTTGAATATAAAAAATTTAAATATATTTTTACTTACACACTTGGTAAAAGATTTTTCAACCATTGCACTTTCTGCTCTTCTTTGACAAATAATTTTTTGATTCCTTGCGAGCAGATTTGGAAAACACGTTGTAGACGATGATATGGAATATCTCCGGAATTCCATGCTATACCGTGATGGAACCTTTCCACCCACTGAGCCGTGCATTTTTCTTCTGTATTTAGTTCCTCCCATGTAATTGGAGATTTGAAAACATAGACTGTAGGTAAAGCTGTTTTTCTAAAATTGAGGAAACTAACTTCTTTGAAAATAAAAGAATCCTCTGATATTCTTTGAAATCCTTGAATATCACATATATAAATGCTTTCTTCTTCCGCAGACTGCATGATATAATTTTTGAACAATTTGTCTTTGTCAATTTGTCGATACACCGTTTAATACTTGAGTAAATAACAAAAATCTCAATTAGACAAGGACAGCGAATCCGGCCTGCTCTTAATAATCTTTATGGATGGGCAATGGTTCAATATTTGCCAGTCGGAAAATTCAAATGGGTAGAATATGAGACGAATTCAAACTTTTACAACGCACCGCCAGATTTAGTTATTGGATATATTGCTGAAGTAGATTTGGAGTATCCCGAGGAAATACACGATGCACATCGAGATTTTCTATTCTGCGCAGAGCATAGTGCGCCACATGGCTCGAAACAAAAAAAACTTCTCACTACTTTGAAGAACAAGGAGAGATATGTTATTTACTATCGAACACTCAGACAAGTGTTGGAAAATGGACTTCGACTGAAAAAAGTGCATAGAATTTTAAGTTTTGAGCAAAAGGCATGGCTTAAACCTTATGTGGAATTGAATACTCAAAAAAGAATGCAGGCTATGAACGAATTTGAAAAACTTTTTTATAAATTGTTAATCAATGCTGTCTATGGAAAGTGCATTGAGCGAGAGCGGTCTCGAGTTGATGTCCGATTGGTAAATAAATTTACTGGTAGATATGGAGCAGAAGCACGCATAGCTCTACCAAATTTTCACAGCTGTGCTATTTTTGATGAGAATTTAGTTGCCATTCAAATGAAGAGAACGAGCATCACAATCAAGAAACCAATTTATGTTGGATTTTGCATTTTAGAATTATCAAAAACATTAGTTTATGATTTTCATTATTCGTATATGAAAAAGCGAGTTGGAGACAAATGCAAACTTTTGTATACTGATACTGATAGTCTCATATACGAAGTTGAGGATGTTGACATGTACAAAATAATGAAAGAGGACATACATAAATTTGATACTTCCGATTATGAAGAAAATAATCCGTTCGAAATTTCTCGAGTTAATAAGAAAGTTCCAGGTTTGATGAAAGACGAATGTAATGGTAAGATAATGACAGAATTTATAGGATTACGAAGCAAAATGTATAGTATTCAA